>VMDO01001919.1:64505-185779 GCA_007922755.1 Pedetes capensis
AAAAAAAAAAAAAAAAAAAAAAAAGGGCTGGGGGTGCAGGTCAGTGGTCCAGCACTTGCAAAGCATGCAGGCGCGAGGCCCTGGGTTCAATCCCCAGTACCGCAAAAAAAAAAAAAAAAAAAAAAAAAACCTCTTTAGTAAACTGGAAACAGCCAGTTGCTCACATTAGGAGAGATGAGAAAATGTTGGGGGCACTCGAGCACCAGGGTGCCTCAGGCGCAGCAGTCCTGGTACTCTGGGTGTGCAGCAAAAATGACTGGTTTCTCAGAAAAATGGCACCAGACTCGAAGGAGATCGGAACAGCTCTTTTGATAGAAGTCTGTCTTAGCGCCGTGTCTGGGCTTTTTTTTTGGCACCTAAGGTAAACATCTGATTTAAGGGAGCTGGTTGATGCCCCAGCCATGTCAGATAGCAGAGGATAACTAACACTTGCTAGGGGACGTGAAGTTTGCCTGGCTCTCATGGGCTGGTGGGACAGAGGCAGCTCCAGTGGGTAATGATCTCATGGGTCAGGTCAAATATCTGTCAAACGTTTCACAGCAGGGTGACAACTTAATAAGCAAATTGTCTAGTTAGATCTTCATTTGCTTTACTTATTTAGGTTATTATTCATTTCAGGTGGCTACCAAGCTCCAGGCGGTTGACAGCTTTCATCAGTAAGGTCTTCTTTTCTCATGAGTCTTTTTTTATTTGCATCCCAGTCCATGAGAAAGAAAAGAACTTGAGGCCAAGTGGTATCTTAGGGCACAGTTTGGAATAATTTAGTTGGAAAAGAAATATGTTTCAGAGCAGGATTATTAAACAACGCTCTGTAAGCCATCTCCAAGGAGAGTTTATGGTAGAGGAGGTCTTCACTAGTTACGATGTTCCTAAGGGTGCTGAATCACCTGCCAGTGCACCTTGCAACTTACCTCCCAAGGAAGGGGATGCCTGGGACCCACTGCTGGGCAAATCTTATAATCTTATCTATGGAGTTGATTAAAAAGCTTCCAGCAACTCATAGAAATGCTCAGTTGTACCTGGCTGTACATGATTATCCCAGTCAGGTACAGAAGTGCAAGATCATAGTCTACTCACTGGCTCGGGCTCAAGCCCTGGGCCCACAGCCATACTTCATTGCTAGATTACCACCTGGTGACTATGGTGTGTTCATTTTAAGGGGATCCAGACAGGGCGCGGGAAGAACACACATAAATCTGACCACTCTGCCCCCCTTCCCATCTTAGTAAAGGGGTAAAGCGCTTATCATAGGGCTAGGGTGCAGAATGGGGGCAGTGTTTCTATAGACCACCCATCCCTGCAAGACCAGGGCTACGTCTCCAGCTCACTGTATTATCCCCAGCAGCTGGCATAATGCCTCCATTCTGGCAGCCGCTCAACAAGCTTCTGGCAAATGAATGAACCAAAGAAGAGAGCTTTCCCCAGGATGCTGCATTTAAAATCCCGGGTGAAGATCTGACAAATCTGAGGGGGAAAGAAGCAGCCAAGAAATAGCTCTTAATCTCCCATCAGTGAATAATGTGAAAAGGGTGCCGCTTTACGCTCTGCTTTCTGTTCAGTGCTTCAGAGAAGTAGTGCGAATTTCGTCTTTTTCTAGTTTTGCTTTCCGTATTAAGATCAAGTCCTCAGGTACACCCACGGTCGCACCCTAGCCTTGTCCTGTAAAAGGGCAGAGCATGGCGGGCTGCATTTGCCCTCTGCTAGCCAGTCCCCGGGGTTGGGATTTAGCTCAGTTGGTAGAGCACTGCGCTGCAGTCTCTGAGGTCCCGAGTTCAATTCCCAGCACCGCAAAAATGGGAGAAAGGGCCTGGCAATCCACTCCCAAGGCAATCCCGAAACAGTCAGCCATTGAAAACCCTATGAGGGTCGCTATAAGTCGGATACCGACTCGACGGCACCTAACAACAACAACAACAAGCCAGTCCCCCTCTGTCCAGGTGACGTGGTTCGACATCATTACATGGGTGCTACTGGCTTTTCCCTCATCAGATTTGGGGGGTGTGGCAGTGACAGATGTCTGTCTCGGGGTGGGGGATGTCCCTTCTTTACCTGGTCCTTCAGTTCCGACAGCTGACCAGAGAGATTAGTGACAAGCTTCATGGTGGACTCCAGCTTCTCCTGGAGGTTCCTCAGCTCATTCTGCTCTCCTTCAGAGTCGCTGCTGACCAAGGACATGGCTCTCATTCTGGGGAACCAATCAAGATTTCGTTCCTAGAATCGGGGAAAAAAAAGTGGGGGTTACTCCTAAGGACAGGAATGGAAGGGAGGTATTCCCCTTGTGTCTTCTCCAGGTGCCGTCTCTCGTTAGGCTAGCTCTGTCTGTGGTGCGACGAATGTGCTCTTCTTTAAAAAATCTGATCTTTTTACTGGAACATAGTAGAACTCGTAGTTCTTAGAAGAGGTTGCTGGGGTGAAAGTGGGTTTATAAATTGGAGTCCTGCCTCAAACTGAATGCTGCCTCTCTGAGCTTTGCAAATTACAAGGCCGATGAGTTTCATTTTAAATTGGAGTAAAATATGTATGACAGAAGGTAGCAATTTTTTTTGTACAGTTCAGTAGTAGTAAGTACATTCGAGTAACTGTGTAACCAGCACCAAAATGTTTTATATTGTTCTTCCCCAACTGAAATCCCATCCCTGTTAAAAGACCACCAGAGGGAAAACACAGCCCCCACTTTCCCCTTTTACAGGTCAAGGCTAGGATGCAACCATCATCCTATTTTCTGCCTCTGTGGATTTGCCTGTTCTTGTTAGGTGCCGTTGAGTCAGTGTCTGACTCACAGCGACCCTACGTACAACAGACCGAAACACTATTGTCAGCGCTTCTCTGCTATTCATAGGGTTTTCAATGGCTGTTTTTTGGGCGTGGGTTGCCGGGTCCTTCTCCCAAGCCTACAGCACCTGGTGTTCCCAGGCGGTCTCCCATCCAAGGACTAACCAGAGCCAACCCTGCTTAGCTTCTGAGATCTGACGGGACGGGATGCCACAGGGCTACAGCACAGGCTTGCCTGTTCCAGGTACCTCATTTTGTGCTGTGTATTTTTCAAAGCAGTGTACTGCACAGACCTTTTGCAAGTACTCTGGACGTGAAATAAATTCTATGATCTTGAGTGTTTTGGCATTTTAGTGGATATATGTGCACATGAATTTCATGGGTGAGGGACTGAAAAGGCAGAATGGGCCCCTTGTCATCGAAGGAGCTGAAACTACCCTTGGGTAGTGACTAGAACACAGACAGGTGGTCAGCGGTTGTGGAAGAGCGGACCCGTGCTGTTTCCTGCATGGCCACTGAGCACACACGCTTGAACGGTAAATCTGAGCCACTTACAATGACTTCTGGGCAGAAAAATGACAGCCTCTCCCTTCCTGTACCCCGAGAGAGACACATCTTCCATGACCTCAAGCTGTCCTACATTCATTTGAATCAGTCTCTCACTACTGAGTGACTGGCAAAGGATCATTCCACAAAATACTCTAGCTCAAAAATGCGCTGGGGTTTAGCTCAGTTGGTAGAGCGCCACTCTGCAGTCTCTAAGGACCCGACTTGGATCCCCAGCACCACAAAAAAGGGAGAAGGACGTGGCAATCCCCTTCTGAAGCAATCCCGAAATAATCAGCCATTAAAAACCCTATGAGGTTGCTATCAGTCAGACCCAGCTAGAGGGCACCTAACAATTACAAGAAGCTTAAAAACATTTGCGTTTTTCTGCCTCTAATCAGCTTTCTATGGGAGAAGGACATGGTAATCCACTCCTGAAGCAATCCCAAAACAATCAGACATTGAAAACCTTATGAGGGTTGCTATGAGTCGGACACGACTCCACGGCACCTCACAACAATAATAATCAGCTTTCTACCGAATAGCATGTGGTGACCTGTCATTGATTAGATGTGCTTTTCTTGTATCCATTTACCCCCAGAGAAATAGACCAAGCTCTTTGTGGACCATGTGATCTGTTACTCTCCTACTGTAGCCCCCAAAACAGCCATCACAGTTTATGAAGAGCTCATACAAATCAAGAGCTAAGTGACTAATGAACCTAGCTTTTTGGAAGAGAGCAAGTGTAGGGCAGGTAGCTGATGAAGAGTCTCTTCCACTAGGGCAAACCAGCCCTGTGAAGGGGGAAGGGACTCAACAGAAGGCCAACCAAGCCATCAGAGACCCTAGATTCCAATCATGACTGTTATGACGTTTTGTAGGCAAATCACAGAGTGGAAAAATAAACCTAAGACGAAAGCCCCAAAGCCTTACTTAGACCTTCAGACTCTGAAGAGCGGATGGATACACCATCAATTGGGATGCAACAGAATTTAAAACCAGGAAGGAGTTTTTAGACCACTGATCCTACCACTGTTGTTAGGTGCCATCGAGTAGGTCCAACTCATAGCCCTCGTAGGGTTTTCAGTGGCTGATTATTTTGGGGTTGCTTTGGCAGTGGATTGCCATGACGTCCTCCCATTTTTTGCGGTGCTAGGGATTGAACATGGGTCCTCAGAGTGCAGAGCAGTGCTCTACCAAATGAGCTAAACCCCAGCAATCCTACCATGAAAACTGAGGCTCTGAAAGGGAGAGTGCCTTGAAGTGGGGACGAGGGTGGGACAGGACTAATACCTATTTCTCAAAGGAGATTCTAGAATTATCTAGTGCATACAAACTGGAATCCTGCAGCTGTAGCCCTGTAGCATCTGATCCCATCAGATCTCAGAAGCTAAGCAGGGTCCAGCCTGGTTAGTCCTTGTATAGGAGACCGCCTGGGAACACAAGGTGCTGTAGGCTTCAGAGAAGGACTTACAAACCTACTCCCCCCAAAAAAATCAGCCACTGAAAACCCTACAAAGAGCAGAGAAGGGCTGACAATAGCGTTTCACCTGTTGTACATAGGGTCGCTATGAGTTGGATATTGACTTCATGGCACCTAACAACAACAACAACTGGAAACTGCTAGAATTGAGTCTATTTGTGTGCGGAGGGGGAATATTTGGTAGTTATTGTTATTCAGATAAGAGGTGTAGGCACCGAAAGTATCTTAAAATTTATAACAAATTCAGCAAATACTTTAGGGGCTCTTATTTGGGAGTGTATGGGAGAAGGACCTGGCAATCCACTCCCAAGGCAATCCCGAAACAGTCTGCCATTGAAAACCCTATGAGGGTTGCTATGAATCGGACACGACTCGATGACACCTAACAACAACAACAACGTTTGGGAGTGAAGTGTCCCCCAAAAGGCTCCTGTACTGAAAGGTGGTCCCTAGCGAGTGATGCTTTTTTGGGACATGGGACTCAGCTGGAGGGAAGAGGTCACTGAGGGCAGGTCCGTGGGGATATATTACCCCCTCCCATCATGCTCTCTGCTTCCCATCTGCCCAGAAGCAAAGAACAGCCACCACTACCACACGCTGCCACCAACATGATGTTCTGCCCAAGTGTACCAGGCCAAGTAACCGGGATGGACAGACACCTTTGAAACCGTACGTCAAAATAAATCTTTCCTCCTGGAGGCTGTTGATGTTGGGTCTTCTGTCACGGCAACGCAAAAGTAACTTGGTACTCACAATTAATAACTTGGTAATAATACTTGGTGTTCAAGATGGGCAGGGTCCCTGCATCCTGGACCTCTTTAAAGAGGAGACAGGCTGGCTACCTAAGTAAGAGACAGGGCTTCTGTCCCCACGGTGCCTGCAGTGTAGGTAAGGAGCATGGACAGCAGGGAGGAAAAAAGAAGTATGTGGTATCAAGCCGGGTGTGGTGGCGCATGCCTGTCATCCCAGTGGCTTGGGAGGCGGAGGCAGGAGGATCGCAAGTTCGAGACCAGAGGCAGTCTGCATAACTTAGTGAGACCCTGTCTCAAAAAGTAAAAAAAAAAAAAAAGAAAAACTGGCCTGAGGGTGTAGCTCAGTGGTCCAGCACTTGCAGAGCCATGCAAGCACGAGGCCCTGGGTTCAATCCCCAGTACCACAAAAACAGCAGCAATAACAACAACAACAACAAAAAACCCAAAAAAACCCAGTATGTGGTATCAAATGAGCACGCAAGGGTGGCATCAAAAAAGAACCTACAACCAGGGATTGGCTAGCTAGAATCTTCTGTCTGAGGGTCAGCACTTGGCCCAGGAGGGGGCAAGCAGAGAGAGAGCCGAGATACAAGAGGTGACCAGCATGGCCTAGGGTGGGGATGAGGGCACACAGGCAGGGACGCACCCAGGAGAGAGGTGGGGAGGAGGAAACGCACACCGCGTTAGCACGTCGTCAGAACTCACCTGTGGCTAACTTATTTCCATGGTGTGAATGTATGCTACAGAGCCCAAAATGTTAGTGAATTCATCTAAAATCTGGCTCTCAGATCTCTCATATGTTCATTTGCTTAGCAAACTCTCTACAAAAATAGCAAACACAGACTTCCAAACAGAGTCCACATGAATGAGGTCTTCAAAAGACTGCAGAAGCTCCGTGCGCAAGTCTGTGCAGAGCTTCAAGTTCAGGGAGCGGTGTCTGTTCCTGACAACAAATGACTACATGACAGATGAAAAGGAGAAGGATCTGCAGCACGTACTCACCTTCCCTCATGGAGCCTGTGACTTCCAACCCCCGCTCCCAACAAGGACTTTAAAGAGGTTTTTGAACAAACACAAAAGGCACCGAAAGACAAGGTCTCCCCTCAAGCTGCTCCAGTTTAAGGACTGTGCTATGGGCCATAGTCCGGGGCAGGTTTCAGGTGTGGACCTTTGCCTCTGGAGCTCCCTGCCTGGAGGGGGCCTGGCTCCAAGGTATGAGTGCCCAGCAGGTGTATGAAGGGGCTCCCTTGGCATGGGGAGGGCTGCCACTCGCCTCAATGGTAAACCTAAGTACTTAATACTTCATGTTTGTGAGTGTGGAGGTAATTTATCCCCCTTTTTCTTTGTGCTTCTATACTTGGGATACCTGTAATCCTGGGACATGAACAACACCCTGTTCAAGGAGTACCTATAGCCACAGACAGGTAGGATGCCTATTTTAGACTGTCCATTGGGGTGAATATTTCAAAATATTTTTATATTAAACTGAAAAAAAAATGCCCTGGAGGAGCCAGGCGCGGTGGCACACGCCTGTAATCCCAGCGGCTTGGGAGGCGGAGGCAGGAGGATTGTAAATTTGCGACCAGAGGCAGTTTGCATGACTTAGCGAGACCCTGTCTGAAAAAGTTAAAAAGGGCTGAGGGTGCAGGTCAGCGGTCCAGCACTTGCAGAGCATGCAGGCGCGAGGCCCTGGGTTTAACCCCCAGTACCGGGAAAAAAACAAAACAAAACATTGGAGCAGGATATGAAGCTGAACCAAATTTTAAAGATAAAACCTACCATTTCAAAGAGAGGCCACAGATTTGTTATAGGCCACATTGGGCCATAAGCTCTGACTCTAGGAATGAAGCATTCTTCCTTTTCCAGCAAGCCTTCCATGCAAAGGTAGGAAAAGGAGTCCCTCATCTAGCTATTTGCCACGTGCCACAATATAGGTTACCCCCCACTGCCTCCTTAAATCTCTCATGATGAAAAGCAGAGGGAGGAGGGACCACACTGAAATCCTCACCACGCTGATTTCAAGTCCCCCCGCCCTGGCCCATGGTATGCACTATTATCTTTTTGGCACTGAAGTGAGTAGATCCCAAAATTTGAGACCCTGGGTGTTGCCAGTATCTGAGACAATGTCTTGTTACATAGTCCTGGCTGCCCTGGAACTCACAGCAATCCTCCTGCCTCAGCCTTCCAAATGCTGGGATCATAGGTGTGGGACACCACACCCAATTGATCGCCAGTATTTTAACTAAATTTCAAAGTACCCAGTAATTAATTAGCAGTTCTAGCTAAACTGTTCTCTCAATTTCCATTCGGTTTTGCACTGGGCTCAGCAGGACGTGCCTCGGTGTGGTATAAGTTTTATCACTGGTAGGATTCCCTCTGCACAAAGAATCCAAATCTCAAAATTCACATGTTCAGACTGTTCCTGTGGCTAGTGTAGGACACCTGAATCCCGTGATTTTCTATTCAACTCAGGTGTTCCCAATGAGGTGCTCAGCTTGTCTGAGTCCTAAGTCCCTCCCGTCGAGCCTGTCACTCACAGCTCTTCACCAGCCGAGTCTGGAGGTCTAGCAATGTTAGAATCTTGCCATAAAGTCTACTGAGAATCAAAACCACGCCCCTCTGTGTGGCTTCTACTGCATTTGTGGTAAAGGCGTCTTTCACTAAGACGTTTTGCTTATTCAGGAATTCATCCTGAAGTGCGTATACGCGGTCCAGGGGGGTTGTGGGGTCGCGGAGCACCTGCCACCATGGCTCTGAGATGTCCACTCTTTGCTTCCCTCTGTCTCCTCGCTGCTGGCATCTCACGTGCCAGTGCTGTGAGGCACTGTCTGCCCTGGTCCTCCCACAATCCAGACAGGCACTTCCCGTCACTACAAGTGCTTCCTCTGTCACTGCAGACAAACGGACTGAACCCACAGCCGGAAGCAGGCTGACCACAAGCGCTAGGGTTCTGGTTAGTTCCTTTCTAGGTAAAGTTGGAAAAGTCCCTGTAAAGGCACACACTGAAGTTTTAGCCAGGGGCTGGCACTGACCAGTCTCTTCAGATGTCCTTGACTGGAGAGAGCAAGGGGTGGGGCGTGTCTGTGAGGGGGAGAGGATGGGGAGGAGGTTGGCTCTGTATGATGCAGACGCTCATTCTGAGAAGCAAGTTTTTTTTCTTCCCAGGTTGAACTGAAGAGGTTGTTTTAAGAGGGACTAGTGAGAATCCGGGGCTGGGATTTAGCTCAGTGGGTAGAGCGCTGCGCTGAAGTCTCTGAGGTCCCGAGTTCAATTCCCAGCACCGCAAAAATGGGAGAAGGGCCTGGCAACCCACTCCCAAGGCAATCCCGAAGCACTCAGCCATTGAAAACCCTATGAGGGTCGCTATGAGTCGGATACCGACTCGACGGCACCTAACAACAACAACAAGTGAGAATCCACGCCCACCTCAGAGCAGGTCTGCCCAGGTAGAGAGTTCTGTTCACCACCTCAACAGTGGACACCACTTGTTGACTCCTCTGCTCTTTTATAGCCAAATTACAAAGGGAGGCTTTTATCGGGGAGGGCTTGAGGGTAAAAGAAAGGGTCATGGACGGGGGGATGGGTTCTAGACAAACAGGGGTGTTGCTACTTTTGAGAATCCCCTCTGGGAAGGTTCTAGATGCAAAGCCTATCTTTTCATCTCAAATGGTGGCTGCATTTCTACAAATCTTACCAGGCAAAAAGAGGGACAGGAATGGTTAGAAGGGGTGAGGAGGAGGTCTGTAAATATACTTAATCTCCCTGTTACTCAACACCCCCCCTGGAAAATGCTGAGAGGAGGAGGCAGATTGAAGAAACTTTGCAGAAGTGCAGCTGTAGGACTGGGGAAACTTGCATCGGTCCCTTTGGTGAGCTGGGGTGATTATGCACACAGAAGAAGAGAATCATTAGCTCCCCTTTCTACAGTCACTGCAAGGAAACAAACCATGATCTACTGCCCTGGGCATTCAACAGTGATGATGATCTTCAACTCTGCTCAATGACTTCAAAATTTATACATTAAAGCCTGGCATGGTGTCGCACGCCTGTGATCCCAGCAGCTCAGGAGGTGGAGGCAGGAGGATCACAAGTTCGAGACCAGAGGCAGTCTGCGTAATTTAGCGAGACCCTGTCTCAAAAAGTAAAAAAATGGGCTGAGGGTGCTGCTCAGTGGTACAGCACTTGCAAAGCATGCAAGTGCGAGGTCCTGGGTTCAAACCCCAGTACTGAAAGGAAAAAGAAAAAAAAAAAAACACCTTAAAGAAAAAATCCCTAAAAACAGACCCCAGCCTTAGAGTATGCTCCGAGGAGAGGAAGGCATGAACTGGTGGAGCGCAGTGAAACTTCTCTGTGACACTGTAAAGGTGGGTCGTGTCACACATTTGCCTCAGCTACAGAATGTGCAGAACCTTGAGTGAACCCTAAGGCAAACTATGGACTTTTAAAATAGCGTTTGCCAGTACTTGTGGGCCTGCAGCGGTAGCCCTGTGGCATCTGATTCCATCAGAGCTCAGAAGCTAAGCAGGGTTGGGCCTGGTTAGTACCTGGATGGGAGACCGCCTGGGAACACCAGAAGCTGTAAGCTTGGGAGAAGGACCTGGCAACCCCCTCCCAAAAATCAATCTGCCATTGAAAACCCTATGAACAGCAGAGAAGCACTGACAATAGTGTTTCCCCTGTTGTACACAGGGTCGCTATGAGTTGGATACCGACTTCACAGCACCTAACAACAACACAAGTACTTGTGTATCCACTGTAACAGACACCACAGTGATGCAAGAATGATAATAATGGAGGAAATTAGAGGGGAGGGAGGTAGACAGAGAAGGAGCAGATGGGAAGTCTAGACTTCTTGCAAACCTAAAACTGCTAAAAAACAAAAAAATACGGTCAACTCAAACTATATACAATATCCTGACCTTTTGGATTCTATACATTTCTACAACAATCTTTTTTTTCTTGTGGTACTGGGGGTTGAACCCAGGGCCTCGAGCCTGCATGCTCTGCAAGTGCTGGACCACTGAGTTACATGCCAGCCCATTTTTTTACTTTTTGAGACAGGGTCTTGCTAAGTTACGCAGACTGCCTGTACTCTCGAACTTGCGATCCTCCTGCCTCCGCCTCCCAAACCACTGGGATTACAGGCATGTGCCACCGTGCCCGGCTCTCTACAACAATCTTGTGACAGCAGAAAGAGCCACAGCCTGGGATGAGAGCAAGGTGGAGCCTGGAGGGTGACTTTCCAGCATGCACGGGGCAGGCGGTGGAGGGAATGAGTCAGCTCATTTAGCTCATGGTTTCTTTCTTTTTAAAAAAGAGATCACCAGCCACTGCGCTGGGTTATTGTGAGGATCAAATGGCTGTGATGTGTCCTATAAACTGGAAAGCATTATGCAAAGGCATTATAAATCAATAATGTCATCTGCCCAAGGTCACAAAGCCAGCACAGAGGCGGCAGTGCAATCCAGACATTAACTCCAGTGTTACTGCTTGACTCCCGTGGAATGCTAGTTTCCTTCTTTGGGATAAAATTCCAGAGATCCTGAATTCTCTTTTACTAACCAAGCCACAAGACGGTAGTCCAAGCTGCTCACAAGTGGAGGTGTCAGTCGGGTTCTGTTTTTGAGCTCTGAATGACATTACCAAAATAGGCCACGTTATATAATCTTCAGCTGGGCTGTAATGACCAGTTACCCTTCCCAGACTCGGTTAATAGTTGTTCTTGGATGATACAGCGTGACAAAGATCGGCTCGTGCCAGCAGAGAGAGCCGCACCCGTTTCTGATGAAATCATGAAGAGCCAGCTGCAGAATCATTCATTCAAGTCATTTTGGGGCCACAGGTGAAGTGTGCCCTGGGAACCCACAGGGATTGGCAGAGAGAGCTGGGCTGGCCACCTGGAGCGGCACAGCTGGGTCCTGGGGCTACCACCTTGATGAAGTGAGAGGTCAGAGAAGTGGAGAGGAATGTGCACCAGCCACCTATGCCAGACAAGGGCAGGGCCGGCTCATTTGAGATTCCCAGCAGGGGATCCGGCTAACTCACCCTTCTTCCCAAATCAGCCACGGAGCTGGCTTCTGACATTTCACTTAGGCAACTTCCTCCGCATTTTCAATTAGCTGAGAAATCTACCAGAACATTCCCGGTGGTTATATATATAGGGACTTATAACAATTTTCATTGGTTTTCCACTGCTTTTTCTGGAGCCCATTCATTTTCAACTCTGATCTGTTATTAATTGTATTTATTTATTTATTTATTTATTTATTTTTTGTGGTACTAGGGGTTGAACCCAGGGCCTCACGCTTCCATGCTTTCCAAGTGCTGGGCCACTGAGCTGCACTCTCAGCCCATTTTTTTTTTTTTTTTTTTTTTACTTTTTGAGACAGGGTCTCACTAAGTTACGCAGACTGCCTCAGGTCTCGAACTTGCGATCCTCCTGCCTCCGCCTCCCGAGCTGCTGGGAGTACAGGCGTGCGCCACCACGCCCGGCTCTGTTATTAATTTTATATAACGTTTTGTGCTTAAACAGCTTTCCATAAACGATTTGCTTTGTTTCAGGGGACGGTAAGTACATTTATCTTTGAACCCACAGAGACCACGGACCCACTAAGCTGCTTCACACGCCAGCATTCAGTCTGAGTGGAAAACTTGGGCCTGAAACAGTTTCACTCAAGTCAACCTCTACCTAGACACAGGAGGAAGGGTCAGGAGGGTGCTATGCTTATCACCGCCCGCAAGACTCCACAGGGAGTGGGAGGAGCTGATGAGCGCACCATGGTGCTGACGGTGCCACACGTGGTCATGGCGGGGGAAGATGACACGGGCTCACAGGCAAGTGCAGGGTCTCCTAATCCCCCATTCCTAACCTGCCCTGACACTCTGCCCCCAAATATTCCTTAGCTTGATCGCACAAGGCTCCTCTCTCCCCGCCAAGCTCACCCTTGCTTCCACACCGACCCCAAGGCCTGCACCTCCCCTGCTCTGGTTTCAGGAACTCCTCTGCTAAGAACCGCAGGAGACGCCTTGGTTCAATCTCTTCATTGTACAGGGGGTACAACTGAGGGTGCCGAAGGGGGTCTGTGAAAGGTGAAAACTCAGAATGCTGCCCACCTGGATAATCTTTAGGTGCAAATGCCTACACCTAAGTCTTAACCCCTTTCCTCGTGTTTCCTGCAGATAAGCTAGGCGGCTTCATTGTAAAGAAATGAGGAATTCTGAACACCTAGTGGCTTCACTGTAAAGGGCTAAGTGTTAAAAAAAATATCTCCTTAATAAAGACAGTCAAATTCAGAACATTTTTCAGAGTAAAGTGTTGGGGTTTTTTTGCTTTGTTTTTTTCTGAGATGGAGGTGTGTCATTATATAGCCCAGACTGGCCTTGAACTCAGGGTCCTCCCACCTGGGCCTCCTAAATGGTAGGATTACAAGTGTGAGCCACAGGTTTAAGTATGTTTATAAAGGCATTCTTTTTATGATGGCACACCTCTCAATAGCAATATGATACTACTGTTTAGCTCTGTGAGGCCAAAGTCAATGTTTGGCCATACAGAAGTTAAGGCAGAAGAGTTATAGAGGTCGTTAGGATGTCTGGAATGGAAGGGCAAGCGGGGCCGCCCAGTGGAGTTTGCAGTTAAGGAAGGAACATGAGGGCCGTCGAAGGTATAGAGGGAAGAAGTTGGGGGAAAAATGTATGTGACCATTTTACCTATCTATGTTGTGTTGTTGTTAGGTGCCGGCGAGTCGGTATCCAACTCATAGGGTTTTCAATGGCTGGTTGTTTCGGGATTGCCTTGGGAGTGGGTTGCCACATCCTTCTCCCATTTTTGCGGTGCTGGGAATTGAACTCGGGACCTCAGAGACTGCAGAGCAGTGTTCTATCAACTGAGCTAAATCCCAGCCCTATCTATCTATACACACATATATAAACTCAGAAATTCACTCTTATGTCCCCAGACATAATAACCAATGGGGAGAATTTCCTGGGGGTTGAACCCAATCCTTAGTTGACCAACCTAAATTTGCTGTATGTGATCCTCATTCTGCGGAGACCAGAGTCCTGGGGGTACCTGTCTCACAGTCTCGGGGCGCCCAACTCTGTGTGTTCTACTTTACCATTCTAGCTCCTTTAGAGCAGAGGATGGCTCTGTTCAGCTCCTGTTAGAAACCACCCAGCACATCTTCCGTGCCGGCCAGAGTGTGGAAAAACCCACGGCACCTTGGCAGTGCAGTGCAGAACTGGGGTCCAGATGCCAAGTGCCTCGTAACCAACCACATCAGAAAGGTGCCTGGGATGTGCACAGGAGGACCAGGGGTGACTTCATTTGCTCTCGAATAGAGGGCAGAACTTGCTGGGAGTGGGGCGGGGAAGCTTCAGTCAGTCCAGCAACTGCTTTGTGCAGCTGCCGCCAATGTGAACTCAAGCTCAAGTGCAGAGGGTGGGGCGAGAGCCTGCGTGGCAGGCGGGGAGGGGCGCCCAATGGTGCTGACATGCTGTTTCCAGCCACGGCACGGCAGGTGCCAAGGCCCTCACCACTTCTCTGGCGCGCTGATATTCTTGAGCTGGGCAGCGGTATCAGCTAACTGCAGGAGGCATTCTGGGAATCATATTTAGAGGGCAGCACAGGCTGTCTCCTCATCCACAGCGGAGGGCTTTCAGATCCCAGGTGACATTTCAGCCAGCGCCTGTGGCCTCCCAGGTTCGCCACGAAGCTGCTGATACGGCACTGCCAATACTGAAAATACCACTACGGGCGTCCCAGAGGTTTGTCGCGCCACGCCGTTCCTCCCTGGAACTCCAGAGTCAACGTCTGAATCCGCTACTGTTACTGTACATGTGCACAAAGCAGAAGGTGTCAATGTCATTTCTAACTGCCAGGACCTGCCTGATGGGCAACAAAGCCGGAGGCGTTGGAAACTCGGCAGAGAAAGGTCAGGGTGGATTTAGGCGCATGCTCCGCTGGACTCGCCTCCTTTTCTCTGCACTCTACACTTGCCTGGCTGGCAGCGAGTCCAGTGTCTCATTTCCTTCGCCGAGAACCCTCAGGATGGCTGTGTGAGGTATTAGGTTCATTTGCTTATTCCGGTTGCCACTGTCAACCGCTCTTCCCCCTAGACACCAGGTCTCGCTCTTACTAATTATGATTCTACTGGGAAACTCAGGGCTGGGATTTGGCTCAGTTGGTAGAGTGCTGCTCTGCACTCTCTGAGGCCCTGGGTTCGATCCCCAGCACTGCAAAAATGGGAGGATGAGGCCGGCCACTCCCCAAACAATCAGCCATTGACAACCCCAAGAGGGTCGCAAGAAGTCGGACCTGACTCACCGGCACCTAACAACAAGAAGGAAACTCAAGCGCTGGGCGTGGGTGTGGTGGCGCACGCCTGTCATCCCAGCGGCTTGGGAGGTGAAGGTGGGAGGATCACACGTTTGATCAGAGGCAGTCTGTGTAACTTAGCGAGACCCTGTCTCAAAAAGTAAAAAAATGGGCAGAGGATGCAGCTCAGTGGCCCAGCACTTGCAAGGCATGAAGGCGTGAGGCCCTGGGTTCAACCCCCAGTACCTCAAAAAGAAAAAAGAAAAAAAGAAAAAAGAAAAAGGAAGCTCAGTCTCCACTTCTACCCTCTCTGCTTAGTTCCTTGGACCACCCCTGGCAGAAACCCACTGTCACCACTTGGGAGAGTGCCTGCCTGCAGGCGTTATGGGACGCTCTCTCTTGGGTCAAAAGTGCAAGACCTCAGCCAGTTCTGCTTCAAAGCAGAAGGGAGTGACACAGAGGCGTTCAGTTCCCATTTTGATCTTTTGCCCTTGTTGACCCACAGTGCCTTCTGTTTGCTTCCTGTGTTATCAAATACAGATAAACAAGAGCTGGGGCCAGCTGCCTCACTGCTACCCAGTCTGAGAGCGAGTGCTTGTCCACGTGCAGTAGTGCTTACTTTGCTGATACGAGGTATTTGCTGGGAAAATTGACCCAGCGGAAGTTTTCTAGGCAAAAGGGCTCTCTTCTATTGCCCCCTTTTAAAAATGCAAACTGCACTAGACTTTCAGGAAAACACTTCCCAGGAATGCCAACTCCTGGGTCTTTCCTTCCCACGCAGACGTACCCCACTGCCTAAGACAGGACTAAGCAGAGAGGTGTCTATTGTTAGGTGCCATCAAGTCAGTGTCCAACTCAGAGACCCTCATAGGGTTTTCAATGGCTGACTGTTTCGGGATTGCCTTGGGAGTGGATTGCCAGGTCCTTCTCCCATTTTTGCGGTGCTGGGAATTGAACTCAGGACCTCAGAGACTGCAGGGCAGCACTCCACCAACTGAGCTAAATCCCAGCCCCAGAGAGGTGTCTACTGCAGCTGTAAGAGTCGGCATCCGGCTTAAAGGACGAGGGATCAATGAGCTCCTGTTTCACCGTCAGGGACTTGTGCTCATGGGGATGAGTCACCTGGGCACAGAAGCTCATCTGTGGTGCTGGTGCCTCGTCCCTCCCCGGGCACTTGGACACTGCTCTCTGTGTCACCAAAGGACATAAATCCCCCATTTCGAGTTTAGTGACGGCAGGGAAATTTATATTTTTGGAAGTCAAAATTAACACATATTCCAGATGTATCATGGACTGGGATTTAGCTCAGTTGGTAGAACGATGCTCTGCAGTCTATGAGGTCCTGGGTTCGACTCCCAGGACCGCCAAAATGGGAGGACGTGGCAATCCACGCCCAAGGCAATCGCAACACAGTCAGCCATTAAAAACCTTATAAGGGTCGCTATGAGTAGGACACGACTCAATGGCACCTAACAACCACCACCAGATATATCCTTTGCAAGAACTGTACTCTACCCTTCTCCAGCTCCTGTTATTTAGACACCCCTTGAAGTACTAGAGGTGGTCACCTGGGGACTTGTGCTGGGGGCAGAACCTCTGAGAATTACACTCTAACCACGAAGTTCCCGTCCTGTTGATTTATTCAGCAGCCGGGTCACTATTCCCTAGGAGATCCTCTTTCATGCCCTTCTTCCAACCTCTATGCAGCCTTTCCCATCATTTTTAAATGTAGCTAATGCCATACGCCAGGGAGATAAGCCAGTCCGGGTAGGAAAAACCAGGCTGCAGGCTCCTGACACAGAGGGCTGTGCGCATGTGCAAATGTGCTGCTCAGGACAGGGTGGGGCTGAGCTCCAGCTCAGCAGCTCTGGGCCAGCCATGTGGCCCTGAGGAAGCTGCTCAATCCTTCTGAGCTTTAGGTTCCCATCTGCAAACCAGTAACAGTGCCACCACAGTGCCCTCTACCATCCCCTGTGGGGGATGAGAGGAGATCATGCACATAAAGTGTGTATTTTGCACATGCTGATTAAACAACCTATTCTTATTGCCTGCAGCTGTACCACTGTGGCATCCAATCCGGTCAGATCTCAGAAGCTAAGCAGGGTCAAGTCTGGTTAGTCCTTGAATGGGAGACCACCTGGGAACACCAGATGCTGTAGGCTTGGGAGAAGGACCTGGCAACCCCCTCCCAAAAATCAATCTGCCATTGAAAATCCTATGAACAGCAGAAAAGCACTGACAATAGTGTTGCACCTGTTGTACGTACAGTTGCTATGAGTTGGACACCGATGATTCAATGGCACCTAACAACAATATTATTACTTATTATCCAATCAGCCCTTTCCATGGCAGAACAGAGCACAAAACGGCCTGCTCCGACAGTGTGTGGCCCCAGTTCATGTCTGGTCACTCAGGCCATCGAGGGGAGCCAGGCTTACCCCTGACATCTCCCAGTCCTCACTCATCAGGGTTCACGCTATCCTGGAGGAAAGCCAGCCGGAGCAGCCCAAGCTATTAGCAGACAAATCACACTCTATCATAACATGCGGTTCATCCAACACACACCTCTGGAAACATAAGACTTATATGAGATGGTAGCAGGGCAGAAGCCCAAGACAGAGAAGTGAAATCCATATTTAATTAGCGTAAGAGATGCCTTATGTTTCAATTATTTGGTCTTTTTTTTTTTTAAAGCCAACCTTTCTTTTAATGTTTCCTGAATTTCTAACATTCAATAATAATCAAGTCTCCTGCACTTCACCGCGATTGAAAAATGGGCTGCTGCATCTTTGCTGAGAATCCTGTATTTGATCTTTCACCTGTAACGCACCCATTTGCGTGTTGTTTAAATTCGCTCAAAGTAATTCACGATGAAATTCCCACCCAACAGCACGGCTGTTCCAATTACCATCTCCAGATGAACGCAAATGCTCACGGGACACAGGAGCCAAGCGCTTGTGTGTGTCCATAAATTATTCAGAAGATTTTAAATGGAGACCAAGGTTAATACAGCAAGATTTAAAAAGGCTGTCACCAAAACCCTTTACAATATCACCAAGACTCAGATTCCTGTATGGAAAGGCAACGTGGGGCTTTTCTTCTTGCCTTACACTGCCCGGGGCCACGTGAGGTCACGCCGTAATTACAGTTCTCTGAAGGCACAGACTGCCTGGGAACTGAGGTGACAAATGTGACACCGCTTCTCTGTACTAAGCAGTGACAGAGGAGGGTGAGCTTCCCTTGGCCTTCGAGGCAGCTGCCACTGAGTCCAGGATCAGGCCCACCCGTGAACCAAGGGCAACCTCCGGATACAATCTAAGAACTCCAAGACCACTCCCCAAATCTACGGAAGCCCCGACTCTGGGCAGCAAAATCACATGGAGACCACAAACCCTGGGAAAGAACCCTCGAGAATCTCTGCCCAATGCAACACAGAAGGAGTGGCAACAGCCGCACGCCTGGCCTCCAAACCCAAGGACGCTTAAAGATTTCACAGTGGAGAAAGAGGAAGACTTGGGGATTTTCCACGGGAGGAAGTTCTCAGAGTCAAAACGCCCATTCTGATTTCTCTCAGCAACAACCAGCCAGCAGCCATGGGTTGTCCCAGAGTCCTATAACCACACAAAGGAAGCTTCCAGCCTCTCTTCTGACACCTGGCTGTGCCCTGCTTCCTGGCTGTTATGCTCCAAGCCTGTCCACTGCTGCTGTCCTCCATCCCCTCCCTCCCCAAGTGCCTGGGACTGGCTAGGTCTCAGCCGTCCACCTCCTTGCCACCCTCCGTGGACATATGAGGTGGTGTCAATCCGATTTACAGACCAGAAACTCAGGTCAGCAACGTCTCGTGACTTTCTCAGGGTTACAGGGTTACAGAGGAGCAGATGTGCAACCCAAACCTTAACCTTCCTCTTGCAGACCCTGTGCCTGGGGAGGTGTGAGTTCATGGTGGGCATCAGCCTGGCCCTGGGCTGGCCAGGGGTACTCCCATCTTCAGTGAAGCAGAAGTGGGGATGACCAGGAGAGAAGAGAAGAGAATATATGATCTTCTATTACATTTAGGGCTGGTCGTGGTGGTGCACACCGGTGAACGATGACTGAGGCTGAGGCGGGAGGATCACGGTTCAAGGCCAGCTTGGGCTACACATTTTGGGGCTCAGTTGGTAGAGCGCTGCAATGCAGTCTCTGAGGTCCCAAGTTCAATTCCCAGCACCACAAAAATGAGAGGAGGTGGTGGCAACTCACTCCCAAGGCAATCCCGAAACAATCAGCCACTGAAAACCCTATAAGGGTTGCTATGAGTCAGACACGACTCAACAGCACCTAACAACAACAACAATTATATTTAGGGGGCTGGGATTTAGCTCAGTTGGTAGAGCGCTGCTCTACAGTCTCTGAGGTCCAGAATTCAATTCCCAGCACCACAAATATGGGAGAAGGACGTGGCAATCCACTCCCAAGGCAATCCCAAAACAATTAGCTGTTGAAAACTCTATGAGGGCCGCTATGAGTCAGACATGACTTGACGGCACCTAACAACATTACATTTAGATGAAAATGAATTTGTGGCTGAACAGTGGGTGCAAATTTCTCAACAGCCCAGCTGCTTCAAACATCTTTTTCTTTCCTGACAGGGATGGCCAGGAATGCACTATTTCTCTCTACAGAGAGGAAGAGGTCCCGTCACCTTGACCATGTGCACCCTGCAGAAGGAATTAAGAAAGGGATGTAGCAGACCTAGCAAGCTTGTCTTGTGCTTTCATGCGGTGAAGCAGCCAGCCGAGGAGGAAGTGTGCCTTTGCGATAGGGGTCTACCCACGGAGGGCCGGCGCGCCACACACAGCCACCTTCCTCCCCCAGTTCATGGAAACTGTCATTCCCAAAGTCAGCTTGGATGCCCCACGGAGACTCTGCTAACCAGCCAGACCCTGGCTTTGCGACATGCAACCTGTTTGCCATCCTTGGTGCCACTGTCTGCAAGGAGCCGTTGTCAGGGCGCTGGGAATTTCCTCCACCTTCCAAGTAACTGTCTCAGGCCTCTCCACTCAGTCCTGGGGGTGGCTTTGACACCTGTCACCTCAAATTTTTTTTCTGGCAGTACTGGGGGGTTCTGGGGGAAAGCAAGCCTCACTCTTGCTTTCCAAGCTCTCTACCACTGAGCTGCACCCATCCCCCATTGCTAATCTTTTTCAATTTTTTTTTTTTTTTCAGTACTGGGATTTTAACCCAGGGCCTTGCGCCTGCATGCTCTGCAAGTGCTGGACCACTGAGCTGCACCCAGAGCCCTTTTTTTTTACTTTTCGAGACAGGGTCTCGCTAAGTCATGCAGACTGCCTCTGGTCTCGAACTTGCGATCCTCCTACCTCCGCCTCCCGAGCTGCTGGGATTATAGGTGCCCAGCACTTCATAATAGGAAGCTCTGAGATATCACCCCATGGGCTAAAGGAGAGCTGTGGAAGAATTAAACATCCCCAGACTTCTGCCACCAGGCAAGAGGTGAAGTTCCCAAGGACCCCATGCCCCCCAGAGCCTGCCTTAAAGATCTCTTCTGTGCACTTTGTGCCCCAAAGGGGTGGGGAACCCCAGCCAGCTTTCCCTTCCTCTCAGACAGTGCTCCAAGGCTGTCCCTTTTCTGTCCTCTGTGACACAGGAACTACAGCCTCCTATGATTGGGCTGACTTCCCCCCAGAAGCAGTGGGTAGGAGGTCCACTCGTCGGAGGACTCCCTCCTCTTCCTGGCTGTGCCTGCCTCTGTAGGGCGGAGCCACGACACGGGTTCGTGGCCTGTTCCACTGCAGCTCTGAGAGCCCAGAGGGCTCCCATCCCTCTGGGCCATGCAGCTGAGCCCCCCGCTCCTGCCCTGCGATGGCTAACGCTCTTTTGGGAGTCCCAAGAGGGATTCACGGAGTGTGGAGACCAGATACCACTGCAAACAGCAGCCCTAACGTGGCTGCATGCGGTCGCTCAGCGCTCACACTCGGCTCCCCAGCGGCTCTGCCATGCGGACTTCAGAACTCTTTGATGGCGCAGATTTCCCGGCTTCCTGACAGGACATCGCACGCAATCAAAGCGCGGTGTGGCCAGGGAACGGCCGGGTCCCTGGAGCGTCACACGCAGAGGGCTCCGGCTCAGCGGGGTGGCAGGCGAGGGGTCAACTTGGCTTTTAATCCTCGTCAAGTGACTGCCCACAAGGCTCCTTTAAGTCTCCATGATTGAGACAGAAGCCCCAAAGGGCACCAGACTTTGCTGTGACCGTTAAGTAAGATGATTAACGCAAAACTTCTGAGCCCCAGAAAGATTAAAGATAGGGCACACTCAGGCACTTCACAGAGAAGAAAAGTGAGGGGAGAAACATGGGGGGCCATTATCTGTCCGTGAGGATGGCTTGGTGTCAGCAGGCATGCTGATGAAAGAGGGGAGGATTTGCCAGCGGCAACCTCCGGAGGAAAAGAAAGGACCCAGGGACTTTTCGGTTGGTGTGTCCCCAAAATGGCTCATGTCCTGAAGGCTTGGGGTCCGCCTTGTGAATCTAACCACCGAGGGGGTGAATGAATCACGAAGGCTCTGAACTCATCAATCGATCAATCCATAGATGGATTAGTAATTTAGCGGCATTATTGGGAGGTGGTAGAAACTTCCAGAAGCAGGGTCTAGTTGGAGAAAGGAGGTCACGGGCCAGGTGACTTTAAAGGATGCATCCTGCCCTAGGCTCCTCTTTCTCTGCTCCCCGGCTGCCACCAGGTGAGCAGCTGTGCACCCCAGGCCCTTCTGCCTCACCATGGCCAGAAACTATAGCGCCGCCGATCGCGGACTGAAACCTCCCAAGCCACAGTCAGCAGCATCTTTCCTCCTTTAGCTTGTTTATGTCGGGTACTTGTGACAGCAACGGAAACGCCAAAAAACTACCTAGTCCTTGTTATTAAAAATGCGTCTTTTTCTGCTGCTTCCTTCTGTGTTCCTTTTTGCTCCTCTCCTTCTGCCCATCTCTGACTCCTCTCTCCTCTCCTCCTCTCTTTCCTGACCCTCTTTAGAAGCCATCTCACTTCTGGAGCCTCATCTGTTTCCCCTCACTGTGTCGGTTCGCTCCCCCTGGGTCCCCACTTAGGGTCATCTTCATGGCCAAATATGACGCTAGCTGTGAACAAAGTGTGCAGGCAGAGGGGGGCAACACAGGGGAGAGATGAGGAGCGTTGCGCCTCAGCCTGCACGTGACGGGTCTGCATGGTAATCTCTTACATCGGGGTGTCCTGTGTCTTCTTTTGGATTCTCTCTGCACAAAGGGTGATTCACAGACCAGCAACTTCAGCCCCCCAAACGCTGTGGGAAATGGTTGGCATTGGTTGCTGAGTCAGAATATGAATTTTAACTAGGTCTCCAGAAGATTCCTAGGTGCACTAAGATTTGAGTAGCAAGCCGGGCGTGGTGGCGCACACCTATAATCCCAGTGGCTTGGGAGGCGGGGGCAGGAGGATCACATGTTCAAGATCAGAGGCAGTGTGCATAACTTAGTGAGACCCTGTCTCTAAAAAAAAAGTAAAACAATGGGCTGGGGGTGCAACTCAGTGGTCCAGCACTTGCAGAGCATGCAGGTGCAAGGCCCTGGGTTCAACCCCCAGTACCGAAAAAAAAAAAGAAAAAAAAGATTTGAGTAGCACAGAATTAGACCCCAAGGACCTCAAGGCACAGATGGGACAGTGTCCCCTCCAGAAAGCCCTTAACCTGGGAGAGGCCTGTGAGCCGGAGGAAGCTGAGTATACAGGAAGTACCACGTGACTGCTGCCTGGCTGGCAATGCAACGGAAAGCCTGCCTGCACCCAGGCAAGCAGATCGTGATGCCTGCGCGGACAGACTTGACTTCAAGCATCTTAACGTGACAAGCTACAAAGTCACATCTGCAGAAGAAACCCAGCAGGGCTCAGTCAGGACAAGTCATTATCAGGCAGCACACTCACGTCTTGGCAACCAGGAGGAGGGCAGTGAATTACAGAGTCTTTCTCGGCAGCTGACGGCTCCCTCTCCTCCGAGTGAGCAGGGTAAGACCTTGACCTCACAGCTCATGCCTCCTCCCTTTGCCACACACTCCTGCACATCTTAATCGATTCTGAAGGCACAGGTCAGGCAGGACAACCGGCCCAGGATCCCCACAGCACACGTCTGGTGCCCCCACAAAGCCCCGCAGGAGAAGAATACTGAACACCTGCAGCAGCCGCCACGCTGGCCGAGATGTGGCAGTCCACACTTCCCATCAGCAAGAAGATTCATCTGGGACTCAGATTCTCCCATCATATGACTCCTTCCTGACAATTAGCCAAGTAACTCCCAGAAGGCTAGGGCGAGTCCAAACAATCATGGCGAAGACTGTTTTTACAGTACAACACTTTTTAGAGACCAGGGCTTACTTAAGCAGGGGGTTTATGAAAACACCAACAACAAAGACCCATTATCACAAAGAAAGGCAGATGAACACAGACGGGAAGACGGCTGGTGGAGTTTGACCAAGGGTGAGACTTCAGCCCTAGTCAGGTCTGGCGCTAATCTCCCTGAACCTCAAGGTCCCTCCTTGCAAACAGGCAGCTGTCAGATGGTCGGAGGATCGCTTGAGAAAACACCCAGGGTTCAAAGAGCATAGTGCCTACCGCCACGCAACACCTCCACCAGATGTTACCTCTGTGGGGTGCAGCTGTCCCTCAGGCTAGGCTCAGAAGCTAGGCCAGCGGTCCCCACGGCTTCCCCGGCTCCAGGGAGCCTGCGCGCTCACCTTGATCATCTCTGCGACGTAACTCTCGGGCCCGGTGTACTCTGTGGAGTCCTTGACTTTCACCAGGACGATAAAGCACAGGTAGTGCCACATGTTGTGTTCTTCCTTGATGTGCTCTTCAAAGGTCACGGTCTTGTTGTCAAACTTGTCCCTCTCCAGGCCTATAAAAGACACAGGGAGTCCCCAGCCCCGCTTGAGCAGCTGCGGCACAGGAAAGTCAACACAGATAGTGCTGTAGCCTCGCTCCTACGTTTGTAGGGGGTTGGAGTCTGTTGGGCTCGTGAACACACTCACTTGTGCATGATGGCGTGAGACCTCAGGCTGAGCCCCGCCCACCTGGGTTTGCGTCCCACCTCTATCACCTGCCAGTTGCTACTCCATCTGCACGTGCCTTGATTGCCTGGAGGGCAAATGGGATGCCTACCATTCAGTTCAGAGGTTAAATGAGTAATGGGCTCGCACGTAGCAGGCAACCAGCGACCCTGAGGTCCCTTCTTCCAGATAAATGCCAAAATACAGACATGGTTAAGTTTTTTTGTGGAGAGAAACTAAGGACAAAAAGAATCTTAAATTTCAAACTCTAGCTGGTAAGCTCATGTTTTGCTGAGGTCTGGATGAGCAATTCTGAAACTAGTTTGTATGTATTCTGTAATAAATAAGGTCTACGGCAAATAAATATGTTGTGGAAAAAGGTAGTGAGATTCCTCATATCAAAGGAACGAGTATAAATATACAGAGGAAGGCAGACTGAATAAACCCTGTAATGTTGAATTAGAATTACAGTACTGGACGTATCAGTATGAACATACTTTTCCCATAAGTATATGAACTAGATATAGAAATAGATATAGGTCTGTGTAGGTTCTTATGTGTGTGTATACCAACACACCTGTGCACACATATACACTAGTCCTATAGATGTGCATCCTGATAAGGTCTGAGAGCGATGGTCGCCAATTAGAATGAGCACACCTAGCCCCAGATATTGGCATCTAAATGCCCTTCTCCACTATAAGGAACCAGGGTTCTTAAGACAAATGGCTTATTCTAGGGCTGGGTCAGGGAAGGTACAAGGCAAGACTTGAGTGTAACATTTCTTATGGTGCCCAAAAAAGTAAGGAGGTACATAGAAAGTAATGACATGACAAAAAAGCAGAAGCGATGTTGAAGAGGATTGTGCTGGTCAAACCTGAGGCTGACTGAGCATCAGAATAAATGTTGTTGTTGTTAGGTGCCGTTGAGTCGGTATCCGACTCATAGGAACCCTCATAGAGTTTTCAATGGCTGAGTGCTTCGGGATTGCCTTGGGAGTGGATTGCCAGGCCCTTCTCCCATTTTTGTGGTGCTGGGAATTGAACTCGGGGCCTCAGAGACTGCAGTGCAGCACTCTACCCACTGAGCTAAATCCCAGCCCTCAGAATAAATGATGGTGAAGAATTATAATCCACTGAATACAGTAAAAATCCATGATTTCACATTGTACAAATATTGCAATATACATGTGGGGAAAAAGAAAAAAAAACCTTCCTTCTTAAAAAGCCAACTAACAAATGCAGAAAGAGTAAGATAATCATCATTTGGCTATTATAATAATAAGATTCAGGCAAGAATCATCAGTGGATACTAAAACTAGGAGTTCAAAGTTTAATGTAAGGAATAATAGGATATTTACAAAGGTTCAAAGTATCTCCCCACAAAAGAGTAACTTTCTAGTGGAGAAAACCCGGCAGTTACCACGTAAACCAAGTGATTAAAATCAACATCACCAATTATAAGATGGACTAGTAAATATGCCACCTGATACGACACACCAAGAATACAAGAGCATGTCTTTGAAATTCCTGTAAAAAACGCAGAAGCTCAATTCTTCTAGGAGGAAACATCAGAGAAACCCCAAAGGAGAGACAGTCCAGAAAATAACATTCTCCAGAACTGCTCATAGAGGCAAAAGCAGCATGATGACTGAATGCCACATAGGTCCTGGGACTCACAAAGGACATGACTAGCTTGAAGGGTGCGATCTGAAGGTCTAAAGGTTATAGTTCTAAATTTATTTTAATCTCTCAATTTTGGTAATTATACTGTAGATACGTAGCAGATTGTTCTTGTTTTTGGGAAACATACTGAAATATTTAGGAATACACAAGGGGATCAATTGTTTCAGTCACTCACAGTCAAATGGGTCAGGACAGTGTGTGTGTGTGTGTGTGTGTGTGTGTGTGTGTGTGTGTGTGTGAATAAAGCAAATGAAAAGCAGTATTAGTATTTGGGGAATCTGAATGAAAAATAGAGAAATTCACTGTACCAGCTTTAGGACTTTTCTGTAGCTCTAAAATTCTGTCAAAACAAAAGGCTTAAAAAAAGCTCTCAGGGGGCAAAAAGAAAGGAATCTAAATCTTTACAAGGAAAATAGTGGGGATTTTTTAGTGTATATACCAGGAACAAATTTATATATTTAGTATCTATATTATGAATAATCCTAAAATGATTACTCAGCGCTCAGATTCCCACAAGATTAGTTTACATTTACATATATTTTCCTGTAGTTATATACTGAAAATGGTACCCCAAGCGCCTATTTTATACAGCAGTTTACTGTTTAGCCTCAGATGCCTATCGTACGTATGTCAGCGTCTACGCCTAGAATGTTACATAAGCTCGGCCTCCTCACTGTGATAGTGATGGAGCAAAGCACACATTACTGCACCCATTTTACAGAACGTGCAGAGAAGGTAGTGAACGAACCCTGGCTACGTCGCTAGTCCGTGGCAGAAGCTGGATCAGAACCCAGGTCTGATGTGCCGAGCCCCAGTCTTGGATGTTTCCATCATACCCTGAGTGCTTTTTTTCACCAAAAGCTTGATCCTGCAGCAGTGAGGGCAAGTGCAAGCTGCGGCTGGATGAAAGATCCCTTTCTAGTTTACTTAGGATGGGAACAAGCGAAGCTCAGGCAGCCCAACCACCCAAAGACCCCGAGATGCATCTGCCTTAAATCCTGTGTGGTTGCGTTTCTGCCCCCTAGAATTTAGCTCCTTAAGACCACATGGCAACAGCTGTGTGGAGCATCTCACCTAATACTTCCCAGCAGAACAGAGGCAAAGCAGAGCCCCTCCCTGCTGAGGGAGGGCAGAGATTCCAGAGCCCAGCGCGCACTCCACCCCGCCACGCGGACACTCACCACAGATGAAGCATGTGGTCTTTAAGATCTCCTCTTTCTTCTGCTTCTCGCTCCTCAGATCGGCAAAGGTGTCGATGATGACCCCAAAGATCAGGTTCAGGACGATGATGATGACCATGAAGAAGAACAGGAGGTCATAAATCACTCTGGCAGCAAAGAGGGGCTCCTGGAGAACAGAGGTATTGGAATCAAGCGGATCACGCGTTATCCCGCACTGCCCCACGCTCTGTAGGGCTCAGGGCCCGGCTTCAGCTGGACTGATGTCCACTTTGGTGGAAGGTAAAGTTTGACTGCATATCAAACTTTAAAACCCACAGCTGCCAGGTGCGGTGGCGCACACCTGTAATTCCAGCGGCTCGGCAGGCAGAGGCAGGAGGATCGCAAGTTCGAGACCAGAGGCAGTCTGCATAACTTAGCGAGACCCTGTCTCAAAAAGTTAAAAAAATAGGCTGGGGGTGCAGCTCAATGGTCCAGCACTTGCAGAGCATGCAAGTGTGAGGCCCTGGGTTCAACCCACAGTACCCCCCCCCCAAAAAAAAAGAAAAACAAGAAAAACAAACAAAAAAACCCACAGCTGCCTTTCCTTTTGTACACTGCCTTTGCCCTGGGAATTCTCCAAGTGTGTGACACACTTGGGAGGGTTCTGGAAACGCGTTAGGAGACCCAACCCTGAAGGAGACAGTTGTCAATTCTAGGGAAAAGAGGAACCCAGCTGCCCCCTCCCAGGCAGCTGACCATGGTGCACGGCCTCAACATGAAGAAGGAAGTTGGGGAGTACTGAGCAGCTTCTTCCACACAGCGACTTGCGGCCCTCCCAGCTCCTGCTCTGCGCCTTAAGCTCACGCTCAGCGCCCCCGCACTGTGCTCCCCACCTTCCTCAGCGCCCCCTGTGCCCTTCCTTCCCCTTGGGATCCATTTACCTCTTTGGACGGCTTCCTGAGCACATCTCCCACTCCGCCCCCACTCCGCAGCCCGTGACTCAGGACGGTGA
This sequence comes from Pedetes capensis, assembly GCA_007922755.1. Taxonomy (NCBI): domain Eukaryota; kingdom Metazoa; phylum Chordata; class Mammalia; order Rodentia; family Pedetidae; genus Pedetes; species Pedetes capensis. The sequence goes on from VMDO01001919.1 coordinate 92,293, forward strand.
CGATGCACATGAGCAGCGTCTCACACGTGTGCTCCTTCTCCTGCTCCGTTTCTTCTACGGGGAGCAGCTCTGTGAGCAGGACAAGTCATCACACAGTTAAAACACCAGGGAAAGAGAGACACCGTGATTCTACATTGACGTTTCCCAGATGCCGTCTCACCGGCTGGTGGGCGTAAGAAGAAAACGAAGGAATCAAGGGCCAGACACTTGCTTTCAAAAGTTTGGGTCATGGGGGCAGGGTTGGTCTCATCAATAATTTAACTCTTCAAGCTTTTTTTAACTTTTTTTTTTTTTTTGGTACAGGGGGTTGAACCCAGGGCCTCGCGCCTGCATGCTCTGCAAGTGCTGGACCACTGAGCTGCACCCTTAGCCCACTGTTTTTACTTTTTTTTTTTTGAGACAGGGTCTTGTTAAGTTACGCAGACTGCCTCTGGTCACGAACTTGCGATCCTCCTGCTGCCACCTCCCAAACCGCTGGGATTACAGGTGTGCGCCACCGCGCCCGGCTTTTTTAAATTTTTTTTTAACTCTTCAAACTCATCTGCTTAGTAGTTCAAGCCATGTCAGTATTGCCTTCTCTCAACTAAGTCCAAAACAGCCTGTATGCTTTGCAGACGTTAAAGTCTAGTCCCACCTGTGAACACCACATTCTTTTGGCCTCAGGTAAGTTTCCTAACCACTGAGTTACAGACATCTTGCTTCTCAGGTGACGGCCCTGCTGCAGGACCCAGGTTCCCCTCTGGGGAGTGAGGACTAAAACATCACTAGACTCCCAGCAGGTCCACAGGATCAACTAGCTTGACATTGGAGGCTGTGCGTGCTGTGTTTTACGGGGGAAGACCCACACCTCGCTGCTCTCATTGTGCTGCTTTCCAGACGCAATTGTTGTTGTTAGGTGCCGTTGAGTCAGCATCCGACTCATAGTGACCCTCACAGGGTTTTCAATGGCTGACTGTTTTTCGGGATTGCCTTGGGAGTGGGTTGCCAGGCCCTTCTCCCATTTTTGTGGTGCTGGGAATTGAACTTGGGACCTCAGAGACTGCAGCGCAGCGCTCTACCAACTGAGCCAAATCCCAGCCCCCCCCAGACGCAATAGAACCACTAAAACACAGATCTCATGGCTCCGCCGTCAACATCACCCAGTCATCCTTTTGATGAGATTTCACCTGTTTAGCCTGAGGCAGGAGCCTTCATGATGCAGCCTTTGCCTTGAATCACTTCCTCCTGCTCTCCTTGTGCATAATCGTTATCCACAGCACCTTGCTGTAGTTGACCACTAAGCCTTTCTGCCTGCCTCGTGGAGTGTCTACCCATTTTCCTTTGCCCCAGATCCTTCTGTGTTAGCTTAGGTATCACCTCCTTGGTGATGCAATATTAGGCTTTCCATCCTTACTCCCAGCATCTGGCATACTCTTTTGTTGTTGTTGTCAGGTGCCGTCAAGTCAGTGTCCGACTCAAAGTAACCCTACGTACAACAGGCGAAACACTATTGTCAGTGCTTCTCTGCTATTCACAGGGTTGTGAATGGCTGTTTTTTTTTTGGGAGTGGGTTGCCAGGTCCTTCTCCCAAGCCTGTGGCACCTGGTGTTCCCAGGCAGTCTCCCATCCAAGTACTAACCAGGCCCAACCCTGCTTAGCTTCCGAGATCTGATGGGCTCGGATGCCACAGGGCTATGGCTGCAGGCACACTCTCTAGTGATCACCTATTTACCTGCCTGCCTATTTTTCCTCCACTGCCAGCTCCTTGAGAACAGCACAGTCCTTGGCCCACAGTGGACACTCAGCAAATATGGGTTGAATCAAGTAAGCAGATATTTTCTCCACATGCAGCCTCCTTCCTCGTCCTCCTCCTCCGTCCTCTCTCCCAGGTTTCCCCTTTGTTCCTGGCCTGACATCTTAGCAGTACATTGGCCTCATCAGCTTGCATTGCCCGCATCATCCAAGCTTCTGGAGGAGTGGGGTTCAGGCCAGGAGGTCCTACCTTCTTTGGGTGCAGGAGAGGAACAGTTCTCCCCCGTCTCCACCCGGCACACATCGGAGTACAGGAACTCACTTGCCAAACTCTCGCCGGTTTCTGGGAGAGAGAAGGAGATTTTGTGATGAGCGACCTGGCAGCATGCAGTTAAGATGTTTGAAGTCCCCAATTCACAGCTGATTAAACAATTCTTTACATAAACAACACCCTCCAATCTTGCATGGAAATCTAAAGCCGAGATGCGATTTACACTTGCATTTGGTGATCTGGATGGGAAAAAAGCCAAAAATGTCAATTCCTGTAGGCTTGCTGGAAATATCACACTTAAATAGCACCTCTCCAACTCCAAAGACAAACAGCTGAAGCTCTTAGACAAACACTACGGAATGTACAGACTCCACCAAGATGCAGACTTAGTCTGCACTACAAGCATGGGTGGGAATGGATTGAAATCCAGAGGCCAAACAGGTTTGGGTCACAGCCAAAAGACAGGTGACAATGAGTGCCTGTTAGTGTCAACCGAAGGCTGGCATTCCATGCCAAGAAGCAAAATTTGGGAGGGAGGAAACAAGGCCGCCTGGCTCGGGCGGTCAGTCAGTCCTGTTTGTTCCTGGGACTCGGAGCCCTGCTATCTGATTAGAAACCAGGCATGTTCCTCTAAGTAGCAGCAGCTGATTTAGCAGAGAAAAGAGAACTTGGACATCACTCAAGGTTTTCATTCTCAAAATTGGAAATCGCTCCTCTTTTTGCCATATATAAAAATACCACAAGCTTAGTTTTGTAAAACCTGCATATAACAAAAAAGCACCAAAGATGCACACTGGTAACAATTGGGGAGCATATCCATCCACATCTTATTTTTTACAGTATTGGGGGATTGAATGTGGAGCCTAGTGCACGCCAGGCAAGGACTCTACCACTGAGCTGCAAACCCTCTGGTTTTAAATTTTTTTAATTTTTCAGACTTTTCAGATAAGGTCTCACTAAGTTGTGCAGGCTGCCTCTGGCCTCAAACTTGAGATCCTCCTGTCAGTTGCTCAAGTTGCTGGGATTATAGCTGTGCAGCATGATACCGGCTTCTGTCCATGTTTTAAAAGACAGGTGTGAACTTTTTAATTTTAAGAATACATATGATCACTAATACCACAAAATAAAATAAATATATGGACATACATTTGCATATATACATACATATACATATATACACACATATATGCATACATATGTGTATGTATGCATATATATATATATATATATATATATATATATCTCCTTACTATTCTTCTGTAATTTTCCATGATAGTTTGATTTTTTTTTTCTTCAAAGTTTATCAAGATGTACCCTCTGAGCAGGGCACTCCACCCCACAGACCAACCATAGTCTAATGAAACACCCCCCTACATTCAGACTGCCCCCAATTTCATACTGCAGGGAACATTCTCCTAGATGCACCTGCTTTTACATACATACTAAGATTTTTTTTTCTTAAGTATAAATTCATAGAAGTACATTTACTAAGTCAATGGGATCCATACTCCTATGGTCAAAATAGTTTCTGAAAAAGTTGCACTAGTTTAAAAGAGGACATTACTGAATGAATTAAATCTGAAGTCCAGCCACTCACCCTTCCCATGTGACCCATAACACTGCCCTTTAAACAAAGTGAGAGCTAAGCCCTACCTTCACAATCCTTACTCTGGTGTGAAGGAGATACCTACGCTGCTGAAGTCGTTATTTTCTCCGGTTCAGTGATAAACAGGAAGTAATTATTTTAACATTCAAAAAGCTCAAAAGATCCCACACCCACCTGGAACAGCTGTTTCATTGGGCAACTTGTCTACTTCCAGGATGAAATCATCCTTGAAGAAAAGATAGCCCACTATTGAGAACAGGTAAACCAGGATCAGAGCCAGGACCGCCGTCAAGATGATGGACCGTCCGTTGCGGGTGACACTTTTAATGACATTAAGCAAAGTCTCTTCTCTGTATACTAAGTCAAAGAGCTTCAAAAACAAGAAGAAGATAGGAGGATTTTTAAGAAACCGCTACAGCAGATGCACATCGATATCCCATAATGAAAACACAGTCTATAGACCAGGCACCCTCTTAGAAACTCAGAAGTATTATACCAGGATCTGAACACCTAGCATCCTACCTGTCTTCACTGTGAGAAAACTGAGGCAGTCAAAATGAGGAACAATGAACAGAGAGAAGAAAGCAGGAGACAGGAACAACTTCAAGCAGTACGAAGAGGAGGCGAGAGGTCCTTGGATACACGGGTTTCAGAGAGGAAAGTGACAGGGTCTCGGTGCACTTCCATTTAGGACCCAGTTATTGAGTTTCCATGAAGGGCCGTGCCCTCTGGAACTGAGTGGGGAAGGCAGGCACGCCACAGGCCAGTGCAGGCGGCAAGGACTCTGAGCTTCGTAAGAGACTCCAATCATAGCTCAGCTGCTGAATGCTACTATGATCTCAGGCTAGGGACCATTCTTGTCCCCTCCGAGCCTCAGTTTCCTTATTTGCAGTTTGGAGAATATGAAGTCGTTACGAAGAATAAACCGGCAATGTAGATGCAGTGCTTAACATATAAACATGTGGGCTGGGATTTAGCTCAGTTGGTAGAGCGCCACTCTGCAGTCTCTAAGGTCCAGGGTTCGATTCCCCACACCGCAAAAATGGGAGGACATGGCAGCCGACTCTGGAAGCAATCCCGAAACAATCAGCCATTGAAAACCCTATGAAGGTCACTACGAGTTGGACACTACATGACAGCACCCAACAACAACATATAAACATACTTATATGCTGAATAAGAACAATAAATGGTAATGATTAATTTCCTGATGAAGAGACAGGCAAGGTCATACAGGACATGGCACAGACATTGGTGATGGTGTCATACTAGGAAGTCTCACCCCTTACTCTCCTCTCCTAGTGGGAGAAGAGCCTTGGAGCTCACAGCGTGATCCCAGGCCAGGCCTGTCCCCTGCCAAGACACCTGCTCTCTGCAAGAAATGGCTTCATGCATGATGCAGGATTCCTGGAGGTACACAAGGTATGGGAGGCTGACGGCTAGATTTCCAAGAACTACAATCACAGCTCTTTGGCTGGGGAAATGGTAAGGAGCAATGGGAGGAGAGCGCTCAGAGTTACTGTGGGACCTTGGAAAGGTTTTTGGTTTTGTTTTTGTTGTTTTGTTTGCTTGTTTGTTTTGCAGTACTGGGGATTGAACCCGGGGCCTCCCGCTTGCATGCTTTGCAAGTGCTGGACCACTGAGCTGCACCCCCAGCCCATTTTTTTTTTTTACTTTTTGAGCCAAGGTCTCACTAAATTATGTAGACTGCCTCTGGTCTCGAACTTGCGATCCTCCTGCCTCTGCCTCTGGAGTCGCTGGGATTACAGGCGTGCGCCACCGTGCTTGGCTTGTTTTTGTTTTTAATTTATGATGGGTCTTCAGTGTTGCCCAGCCTGTCCACAAACTCTCAATCTTCTTGCCTCAGATTCCCAAGAAGCTGGGATTACAGATACATGCCAGTGGGCCAGGCTGGAATTTGGTGGCTTTTGTGTGAGTGTGCATGTGTGTGTGCGTGTGTGCATGCGCACACACACATACACACACATGCGCAAACACGTATGTACTAGAGATTGAACCCAGGGCCTTGTGCGTGCTAGGCAAGCACTCTACTACAGAGCTAGGTCCCCAGGCCTGGCATCTGGGTTCTAACACAATCTCTTTGCTGATATCTAGTCTCCTCCTGAAGATTTGGTCTCCATTGCAGCTTTGCAGTGTGACTGTGCACCGTGAAGTCAGTTAGGGGGAAGGGTCTGCCGTTGATTGCTTTTAATTTGTGGCAAGATGTTGACCAAGCCATCTAAGCCCCATGGACCTCAGTTTCCTCATCTCCAAAATAAATGGACTGAACTAGATATCTCTGAATCCCTCTCAATTTAGAATTTTACATGTGAGGTCATTTGCTGGTCAATTAGCTTGTCTGCCTCCCTAACCCCAGTCCGTGTCCTAAAATTCATTCTGTGAAGGAAAATGGGTAAAGCGGGATCCATAAAAGGAAGGACCAAGGAGGCATTTAGTCAATGTAAGAGTACAAAAGGCTAAGCGTTGCGGTTAATGTTGGTTAAATATTTTCTAGCACCTCAGTCGGACGTGGTAGCAGCACCTTCGCACAAATAACAAAGGGTCCTTGTTTGCTGTTGGTAAGAACCACACGCACTCCACAGCTCCCAAATCACAGAGATCAGAAGGGACGCTTTCCATTTTACTCATCAATAGCTTCTGATTTTAAAACGAACATTTGTAGAAAGGAAACCCATGACCCATGTTCAATGGAGAAAACTTGGAAAACAGACGAGCACAAAAATAAAAAAAGCCACTAATAATTCCATCATCTAACAGACATCTGGGCTGGGATTTAGCTCAGTTGGTAGAGCACTGCGCTTCAGTCTCTGAGGTCCCAAGTTCAATTCCCAGCACCCCTAAAATGGGAGAAGGATGTGGCAACCCACTCCCAAGGCAATCCCTAAACAATCTGCCATTGAAAACCCTGTGAGGGTCGCTATGGGTCAGATACCGACTCGACGGCACCTAACAACAACAGACATCTATCTACTCAATAAGTTACTTCCGTCTCACTTTAAAATGATGTAATGTATATACATATGTATCTTTACAAAAATATACCACAACACTGGTATGCAGCCAGTATCTTTCACTCAGCAATCATGAATATGTTCATATCAAAATATCCCCTAAGCTGGTCATGGTGGCATACCACCATCTAGCACTCAGGAGGCTTAGGCAGGAGGAGCCAGCCTCCTCCTGTTTGAGGCCAGCCTCCACTACGTAGAAAGTTCCAGGTCAGCCTGGAACTCTGTCTCAAAACAACAACAACAACAACAACAAAATAGAGCTCCTAGTATTTGACTGTATGGAGGACACACAAATAATACCTTTTTTACAATAGTCAAGATGTTTTCAATTATGTATCATTTTAAATAATGCTCCAACGAATACCCCTTGTACATAACTGTATACATATTTTTAGTTATTTCTTTTTGGTTAAATTCCAGAAATGGAAATTCCGAGTCCCATGTTCTAAACAATTTGCCTACTGCCACCCAGATGGGTAAAATTAGTTTATACTTACTGCTAGTGAAAAACTCTACCTATTTTGTCCCCACTGCTACCAGTACTGGGCACAATCAGACTTTTCAACCTTTCCTATCGTTTCAGGTAAAACCAGGATCATGTGGTTGTTTTTAATTGGCATGTCTTCGGTGAGCAGAAAGGATGACCACTTCCTGTGCTTACTGACCGTCTGCATTTCTCCTTCTGTGACCTGCCTGCTTAGGAACTTTGCATGTTTTCATCTCCAGTGTTAATATTTTTCTAAGGACACGACTTGACTGCAGGCTCCAGACCAGGTCCGGCCAGTCTCTGGGGGGCCGTGGCACTTTAGTGAGGCCACCAGATCACCCTTCCTCCTGCCCTCCTGGCCCGCAGCCACGGAAGGAGCGCTCACCACGGGGCCGATGTGGGCTTTCGCTGCTGGAGGCCTCTTTCCTCTTACAGAAAACCCAGTTTCTTTTCGTTGCAAGTCGTCTTTCTTTGTGGAATAATTAGAACAGTTTCAGTATTGTGTCTGTGGCTCTCACCAAACACATCCGGTACTGCTTTTGATTACCAAAAGGAACATGTCACTTCAGGCCACAGGCGAGCCAAGGTCCAGAGGGCTTAGAAAACCCCCAGAAGGCTGGGAGTGGTGGCACATGCCTGTAATCCCAGCGGCTCGGGAGGCGGAGGCGGGAGGATCACAAGTTTGAGACCAGAGGCAGTCTGTGTAACTTAGTGAGACCCCGTCTCAAAAAGTAAAAAAGGGGCTGGGGGCGCAGCTTAGTGGTCCAGCACTTGCAAAGCATGCAGGCTCGAGGCCCTGGGTTCAACCCCCCAGTACAGCAAACAAAACAAAACAAAACGCCCAGAAGCACACATAAGGCATCCACTACCATCTGGACGGATCCTACTATGTATTTCTAAAAGGGAACTGAGCTCAGGTAACATCATAGGAGCCTGGACTTTCTCTTTATCCATTTATTTTGTTGTGATAGGTGAGAGATTTGAAAGCAGAAAGGCAAGTTGAAGGGGGAAATAATAGTTTCAGGAGGGCAGTGACTTTTCCATGTGCTCTGGGGAATAGTGGTTTAGACCTGGGGATCAGCAGAGTTCAGTTGCCATCTTGCTGCTGCCCCTTACTGCCTGTGTGACTCGGGGCGAAAGGTACCTAGCCTCACCCAGCCTCACTTTCTTCAGCTGTAATCTGAAGGCACCATCTGCCTCAAAGGGGGTTCGGAGGGTGTAGGGAAGAGAGCAGTGAACCCTCAACAAATGGTGGAAATCAAAAGAGGCACTGCCCTGGGAAAACTGGCAAAAGATCTCTTTACAGTACTGAGAAGTAAAGATGGCACATTGAAGACAAAGGTGCGCCTGACTCATGCCATGGTGTTTTCAGTCACATCATATGGTTGTGAAAGCTGGACACTGCACAAGGGAGATAGGAGAAGAATTGATGCTTTTGAAATATGGTGCTGGAGACAAATACTGGATATACCAGGAACTGCAAAAAGAACCACCAGATCTGTCCTAGAAGAAGTGCAACCAGAGCGCTCCTTGGAAGCAAGGATGGTGAGACTGTGTCTTATATATTTTGGACATGTTGTCAGGAGGGACCAATCCCTGGAGAAGGACATCATGTTTGGGAGAGTGGCAGGTCAATGCAAAAGAGGAAAACCCTCCACCAGATGGATTGACACAGTGTCTGCAACAATGGGCTTAAACATAAATAAGATCGTTGTGCTTGGCACAGAATGGGGAGTGTTTCGTTCTGGTTTACATAGGGTCTCTATGAGTTGGACCTCAGTTGACTAACAACAACAACAACAACATATTAATATGTAATGTATACACATACGAATATGTGTATGTGTGTACATATAAAATTTTTTCTTAAAAACAAAATCAGAATCACATATTGTACTGTCTTTTAAGTTCCATGAGGTATAACTGACAACAAATGATAAACATTTAAAATATACAACCTGATGTATTTTGACCCAGTTGTCTGCAACAATGGGCTTAAACATAAATAAGATTGTGTGCCTGGCACAGAATCAGGGAGTGTTTTGATCTGCTGTACATAAGGTCGCTATGAGTCGGACTGGACTCACTGCACCCAACAACTGTCTTCTAGGCTGTGAGGTAGGGCTTATCCCCCTGTAGCTAGCAATAGCACTGGCTGTCAGTGCAAATGATTCAACACAGGAGGGCACAAATGAATAGCAAAAGAAGGGAAGCCATCTGGAGGGAGATGGCAGGAAAAGTGTCATACTCCTCCGGGAAAGGATGGCACTGCCCAAAGGGGACTCTCTCTCCTATCTCTTGGGGGAGACCCCTCGACGAGGGTATGAGAGGCCACCATCTGAGCTCTGCTGCTCTGCCCAAGAAGGTCAGGAATTTGTTGGACTGGCAGACGTGGGTCTCCCTGACTCACAAGCCAGAACTCCATCCAGGGACATTGCATGGCCAAAAAAGGCTCTGAAGCAGACACCGGCCTCTAAAGGTTTCTGTTACGGAGTGACCAAAATGAGCCACGTAATGGCAATCCCAAGTACATCCCGAGATCTCTGCCTGAAACCTCAGAGCGTAGCCAGACCCACTTTAAAAATGAAGGGAAACGATCAATTCTCTTTAGCCTGCCAACATCCACCACTAATGGAATGAGCTGATCCTGGGGAGTTCTTTAGGGTGTTTTGGACGGGAGAGGGAACAGAGGATGACGAAGACAATAATAGCTGCAATCCTGTGGCTGTGCTATTCTAAGACTTTGACACGAACAGCTGCCTATATCCCTGCAATGGCCCTGTGAGGAAGGCACGTCATTCTCCTCATTTGTGGGTGGGGGAACTGAGGCACAGAGCAATGAAGCGAGCAACTCAGATGCCAGATGGTGGAGACCACCTCCCCTAAACGCGCCGTCCTTGCTCTGCCTTTCCCAAATCCATTTCACAAGGCCTTCCTCATTTTTTAAAAGCCTCACATTTCCATAGTTTTAGTCTTCTCACGATAGGTCAATTTTACATTTCCTGTCATGTTGCACAGGTCCAGGGAAGTGGTTTCTGAACTCTACAGGTCCGAGTTCCCTCTAACTTTGGGACCGTCAACAGTTACGTGATTTGTAATTTTAAAACCCTCTCAGAAGAAAGGTCACAGGATCAACTCACTTTCTATTCTGTCAAGACCTTCCCTGCTTGGCTCCATGAGAATAAACTGATTTCTACCAAAAAGGACTCCAGGATCAATGAGTCTACCAGGCTCATTATCAGGTATCCTGGGGCTTTGGAAGTGGCTTCCACACTTGTTGTTGTTGTTGTTGTTGTTAGGTACCAGCAAGGTGGTATCCGACTCATAGTGACCCTACGTACAACAGGCGAAACACTATTGTCAGTGCTTCTCTGTTGTTCATAGGGTTTTCAATGGCAGACTGATTTTTGGGAGTGAGTTGCCGGGTCCGTCTCCCAAGCCTACAGCACCTGGTGTTGCCAGGCGGTCTCCCATCCAAGTACTAACCAGGCCCGAGCCTGCTTAGCTACCGAGATCTGATGGGATCGGGTGCCACAGGGCTATGGCTGCAGGCCCCACACTTGTAGTCATTGCGTTTTTTTTCACTGAGACATGGATTCCCCAGGGGCTATAGATGGTAGTCTCAAAACCATTCCCCTTGGTGAGCGCTGCTGGAGTCTGAGAAGCAAAGTTCACGTAGAGGGAGCCTCTCCTGAACCAGAAGGAGGCCTCTTTCGTCGATGGGAAGTGACAGATTTGCTGTGCGTGGGATTCCGTGTGATTGAGCCCCTCTGGGTTCCCGAGACCTGCCCTGTGTCACTTTCCACTCAGATCCCCTCAAAGCTGGGTGCCGTGGGGCCTCCACGCCTGACAGTCACCATTAAAAATAAAGGACTGGGGTGAGCGAGGACGAGGGATGTCCTCCCAGCTCTCCACATGTCCCACGTTCGACCCCTGGTACTCACCAGCAAGCTGTAGAAGAACTCGTGGACGAAGAGCCCCATGGCACAGATGAGCAGGTAGAGCAGGTGATAGAGGAACTCCACATCCAGAACCATGGCTCGGTAGCCTCTCGTGAACGTCCCACAGTTGCCCACAAAGCTCATCAGAAAGATGATTTTATTGCAGACCTGGGAAGAAACAGTGGTGAGCAGAGCCCACTGGCGCGGGCCACACCGAGCTGTGTGTGAGAGCTCAGGGAGGCTCTCACGCAGACGTATCTTAGCGCCAGCTGCTCGCCAAACCCGCCCAGGACCGTTCTGTAGCTCCATGTCATTTCATTAGGTTGCTTTTCAGGCATGCTACAAATCGCCTGGCGGTCAGATAACTTCACGTGCAATGGCGATCAAGGAGCATTTGTATACGGAAGCAACAAAATTAACACATACTGAGACTGTGATTTTCGAAATGAGGTGTGAATCATATCTAACACTCTTATGTGAGTTAGTCAAACAAAGAAGCCACCCCTGTCCACAAACTCTGTGATCACCATGATTAACAGGTTGTTTCTGAATTTGTTTAGCTCAGTTGGTAGAGTGCTGCTCTGTACTCTCTGAGGCCCTGGATTCTAGGCCCAAAATGGCAAAAATGGGAGAGAGCGGAGGCAATCCACTCCCAAAGCAGTCCTAAAAAACAATCAGCTACTGAAAACCTTATGAACAGCAGAGAGGCACTGACACAGTGCCAGGCACGGCACAGTGTTGGTGAGTGTTTTATTCTGTTGTACATAAAGTCCCTATGAGTCAGACCCGACTTGGCAGCACCCAATAACAACCACAGGCATGATAAGGTTGCAATTTAATGAGACTCAGATAATCCTTGTCTTTCTTTCCTCCTGACTTCACAAGGAAAATGAGAATTTTCTTGGGAAACAAATGTTCCATTCCCTTGCCCTTTCTTCTGGGAACAACTTCTTGTTTTCCTTTAGGGATCCATCCCTTTCTAAAAACCAGTTCTTGAGGTGTGGGTGGGGCTCCACCTTGGCCAATCACAATAGTATATTCTTCTGGGTATGACGATTGGCCAGGGACAGACATGTGACCACATGGAACCAATGAAATCTCTGAAGCTCTTCCCTGGGACTGCAGCAAAAGACAATTTGGTTCTCTTCCACTGGCCTTGAACTTGAGAGGATGGACGCCCTGGAGTTGTTGGCGCCCTCTCGCCATCCCACAGATCAGGAGAGCACCAGCAGTGTGCAGGACAGAGCCGAAAGGCAGGACAGAGGGACTGGCCCTGATGCCACCGCCTGAGCCCCTGTACTCAGCTATGCCTGAAGCCAGCGTCTTGATTTCTCAGTTAACACGAACCAATGCGTTTTCTCCTTTGCTTAGGCTAGGACGGATAAGGCTGGCTGACGCCTGCAACTCAAGAGGTCCTAAGTGATCGGCTTGACACACAGTGCTGCCTTTGACAGGCACTCCATGCCTGTTAGCCCGCCTCTAACCACATGGAGATGAAACATCAATCGGGAGAAAGCTGCAGAGAAAGCGCTTCGAATGCTCTTGGTCAAACTGTCTTCTGCTGCCCCAGCTCGCCTGGGTGCTTAGCTCCTGGGTGCCAGTGCAACCCTGCCAGCCAATCTGAGGGTCGGTGTAAGTGAGCTTCTCCGCAATCAGATAAGGGAAGAAGCCAACACCGACAGTGAACCTCTGGCTTTCGCAGGCTGAACCTGCCATCTGCCAGGTCCTTCCAGTAGTCTAACTTTTCCTTTTTTTTTTTTTTTTTTTTTTTTGCGGTACTAGGGGTTGAACCCAGGGCTTCACGCTTGCATGCTCTGCAAGTGCTGGACCACTGAGCTGCAGCCCCAGCCCATTTTTTTTTCTTTTACTTTTTGAGACAGGGTCTCACTAAGTTACGCAGACTGCCGCTGGTCTCGAACTTGTGATCCTCCTGCTGCCACCTCCCAAGCCACTGCAATTACAGGTGTGCGCCACCACACCTGGCTTAACTTTTCCTTTTTAAGGACTCAAGTGGGTGGGAAAGTATCACTGACTTCGGGTGATCCATGTTGCTAGGGTTTCAGAGACAGTGGTGGGGTGCAGGAGGGGAGGGTGATGCTCTGACACCCCAAGACCTCAAATACACTCAGTCTCCTGCCAGCTTAGCAGGCAAGCACCCTGCTTTACTTGGTCCACTTTTAATTCCTATTGCTCTCCCAGCAAATATCTTTCATTCATGGTCATGGCCTGCGGCCCCACCCTCTATTAACTCTGTCTGGTTAACCTTCAATCCCAACAGAAGCTGCGCTCATAAAGTCTCCACAGGATCCTGCCAGGGCACACCTGCCTCTCCCCCTGTCTACTCTGAACACCTGTCCCAGCTCCATCGCAGCTCCGCTGGGCTCAGCCTTTGTGATATCACCCTGGCCTCCGCCTCCCCCAGACTTCAGACTTCCAAACTCCCTCTGCTGTCTACAGCCTCTCTTCCTTCACCCATGTGCTCCAAGTGGTAGCTCTCTCTTAAATCTCTCCACGATTATTTATTTTAGCTGTTTGCTCCCTCAGCCGGTATTTGTATGTTGTTGTTGTTAGGTGCTGTCGACTTGTGTCTGACTCATAGCGACCCTTACAGGGTTTTCAATGGCAGACTTTTTCGGGATTGCCTTGGGAGTGGACTGCCACGTCCTCCCATGTTTGTGGTGCTGGGAATTGAACTCGGGACCTCAGGGATAGCAGAGCAGTGCTCTACCAACTGAGCTAAATCCCAGCCCGGTACTAGTATAAGTTATAATTAATGGTTTGAGGCTTCCCCACAAGTGATCTGTGTTACAGAAATGATAACTGGAGTGGTTAAAGGCCAGAGGAAGAAAGAACCAGACAGCTTCCAGGAAAGACCCTCTGAAGCACAGATAGTTCTTTTCTTTCTTTCCTTCCACCCATCTGTCTGCCCACTCATCCACCATTTTGTATTTCCTTCTCAAACAGCTTCCTCTCACTGCAGGTGGTATCTATGGTCCTTTCCACCACACGCTCCCTGCCACTGTGGTCATGCCTTCCCAAACACCACAGCTGCCCTGTGTAGCATGTCTTGTCACCTCAGCCACAGTAAGTCCACAATTTCAATGTACTTCCACCCTAAAAACCCCATCTTCCCATGACTGCCTTTTCGTTGGTGGCATTATTCTCCCAGCCGTCCGTGACTGGAAATCTGGGCTTCTGTTTGTCTCCTTCACCACCCAATCGAGACAGAAATGCCTCCTTTGCCTGAAGGAGAGGACCCGGCCACGCTGCTGTCAGGGGTAAGGCTCCGACTCTGTGCCAACACAAAGTACTCAGTCCTTCACATCAGTGAGGCCTGTACCTGCCTTCTACACCCGGCCCACACTCAGGCTTGCCACGCCTGGTGGCCCCCTGCCTCAGGTCCCTCCCACTTGAGTCCACATAATACGAATGAATGAATACCTTTGGATATGCCATTTCCTTCCTTCCCTGCCTCCTTCCCTCCTTTCCTCCGTTCCTTCCCCCTCTTCTTTCCTTCTCTCCCTCCCTTCCTTCCTTCCTTCTTCTCTGTCTCCCTCCCTCCCTCTCTTTTCTCTTTTTGCAGCCAGAGTCTCACACATACTTTGCACTCTACCCTTGAGCTGCACCTTCAGCCCTGTTTTTATTTTCCAATCTTGAGACAGGGTCTCGTTAATTACACAGGCTGCTTCTGACCTCAAACCTGCGATTCTCCTGCTTCTGCCTCTCAAGTTTGCTGAGATTACAGGCCGGAGCCACCATGCCCAACCCGGATACATCATTTCTCAGCTCAAAAATCCTGCAGGCACTTCCACTACTGGGAATAGTAGTTCTCAACATTTACTCTATATAAAACCAATCCCAGGTGATGCTTTCTATTTTCTCAAGTGTTGCTTTCTTTTTTTTTTTTTTTTTTTTTTTTTTAAATTTTTGAGACAGGGTCCCGCTAAGTCACCCAGGCAGGTCTTAAACGTGTGATCTTTCTACATCAGCCTCCCAAGTAGCTCAGATTACAGGCCTGTGTCACCATGCCTGGCTCCGAGCAATATTTTTTAAAAAAACTGCAGGGAAACAAATTTGGGAAACACACATATGGAAGTTCCCTTTCTCAGAGTCACAGTCCATATTAGTACATTAAAACCTTGGAGAAGTCTTGAATAAAAAAACCTTTCACTTTAACCCAGTGCTTCCCACACTGATTTGCTCATCGAACCCTTTTTTTCCTAACTTTTACCAACATGGAACAATGCTTTGGAAATGTGACCTGGCAGGACGCAGTCCAATTGCTTTCTCCTAAAGTTCAGTGTCTCGGGTAACTTGTACAGGACTGGTTCCCACCACCTTACTATGTAACCACAAACGAGGTGAAACTTTTTTTTTTTTTTGCGGTACTGGGGGTTGAACCCAGGGCCTCGTGCCTGCGTGCTTTATAAATGATGGACCACTGAGCTGCGCCCTCAGCCCATTTTTTAACTTTTTTTTTTTGAGACAGGGTCTTGCTAAATTATGCAGACTGCCTCTAGTCTCGAACTTGCAATCCTCCCGCCTCTGCCTCCAGAGCCGCTGGGATTACAGGCTTACTCCACCGCGCCCAGCAAACTCAATTCTATCTTCTGCTCACATCCTGGGCTTTCCCATTGCTCTGCCTTGGCCTTTGAGGGCCTTACAAACACCAAAAAGTCTTCTGAGTCCTGCTTCCTGGCTTGGCCCTTTCCATTCTGTAAGACACAGCTATATAGGCCAGGTCCAGTGGTGCACACCTGTAATGCCAGCGACTAGGGAGGCAGAGGCAGGAGGATCACAAGTTCGAGACCAGAGGCAGTCTACGTAATTTAGCTAGACCCTGTCTCAAAAAGTAAAAACATGGGCTGAGGGTGCAGCTCAGTGGTACAACACTCGCAAAACATGCAAGTGCGAGGCCCTGGGTTCAATCCTCAGTACTGCAAAACAAAACAAAACAAAACAAAACACAACTTTGCTTCCCCAGGCATGGTGGTACACGCGTGTAATATCAGCAGTTGGGAGGCCAAGGCATGAGGATTACAAGCTCAAGGTCAGCCTGGGTTACACACTGAGTTCAAGGCTAGCATGGAATACACAGCAAGACCCTGCCTCAAAAAAAACAAAAAACAAAAAACAAAAAACCCCAAAAAACAACAACAACAACAAAAACGAAAAAGGCAAAGAAAAAAAATTCTCAAATCAAAAAAGCCACAACTTCAACCCTGCCTCCTCACCCTAACCTTATCTTCTCCATGTAGTCTGTTTTCTGGAGTCCTCGATACCTCTGCCACCTGAATACCCATTTGGGGACAAATTTACTGTATGACTCTTATTTTACAATATCACTTCTGTTTTTCTACAGACACCTCAACTTCCTCATATGCCCAGGCAGAAACCTCTGGAAGGCACCTTTAGATTCCCATGGTGCTTCCCGTGTCCAAATTTCCTCCTTCCCTCCACTGGGAAACCCATCTAATATATGGCGGTACGTCAGCCGCCTCAGTTTCCTAAGAATCCTTCTGTAGATGGAGACGGCCTCCACCCTTCAGCTGTAGCGAAGAATTCCAAACACGGCACCCCGGACTTCTAAAATCCTGTCCTTGACTCTCCTCTTACCTCTCTTCCTGTTCCATCTCTATGTTTGAATAGTGCCTCTTCCTTCTCTCTCTTCTACGTGGCCCTCACCAGAAGTGGGTGTGGTATTAATATTAGATCACTTGACTTACTGCCTCAAATCTATGGTCCAAACAAAGCTTCGGCCAGACTGGCAAAACCAAATGAACTTAAACCTCCACTGCTCTCCCTCTTCTTGCCTCACTCCTGGAGGGATATTCCCTTAAAATCAAACTCTCAACGTACTGACAAGGCATGAAGAGGCTCCCCGTAGGCTGAGCAAGTCAAGGGGGAGATGACCACCTGCAGAGATCTCTTGCCTCTGGTATTTTAATGGTTCATCTAAGCAATATTTTTCTGGGCTGAAAGCACAGACTAAGGTGCCAGGGACCGGTGAGGAAGGGGTTCCTATTTCCCCACGAACAAGAGCACTGGCTTTGAAGATATTTGTACTTACGTTGAAAGCTCCCAGAAGAAACAACGTGGGTTGTAGGCCAACTGAAAATATCAATCGGAGAATCGTGGACGCAATCAGGGCCCGGATGCCGTGGGGCTTGGGGAGAGCGATGACGATGGCCAGAGAGATGAGCATAGCTGTCCACAGGAGGCCTGACCAGTGTGGCTCTAGAGTTCCTGGAAGGAAAGTGCAGGGCTCCCGTGAACTGGCGTTTTTGCCACGTGTAGGTGCCACGTGAAGGCAGGTCCTATGAACATTTTCTTTCATCCCTTCTCCGGCCTTGTGGGTCCCAACTCTCACCTCAAATTCTCTGCCCTAGACTTAACCAGTCACACCAGTGTTTTTGGACTTCTAGGGGCTGGGATTTAGCTCAGTTGGTAGAGCACTGCACTGCAGTCTCTGAGGTCCCGCATTCAATTCCCAGCACCCCCAAAGTGGGAGAAGGACGTGGCAACCCACTCCCAAGACAATCCTGAAACAGTCAGCCATTGAAAACCCTGTGAAGGTCGCTATGAGTAGGATACCAACTCGACGGCACCTAACAACAACAACAACAACAACAACAACAACAACAACAACAGGTCTTCATACACGTTTCTTCTTCTTGGGAAATTCTCCACTTCCTGTGCATCTTAGGTTTAGCTACGACCCCTCTGGGGAGTCTCCCCTAGCCTGTCCTCACAACAACATGCCACGTGTTCCCTTTTCCGTGTTCCTCCTCTTTCCAGTCACCCCCACAGGACACTACTTTCTTCTTTGCAGTGCTGAGGCTGGAACCCAGGGCCCTGTGCGCTACCGTGCAAGCGCTCTCCCGCTGAGCTGCACACCCCGCCCATAGGATGCTATTTTCTGATGGTCAATTTACTTGTCTGTTTATTGCTCTGGACTCCAGATGCCCCAAGAGAAGTACCTGGCACCCAACAGGCACTCACCAGATGCCTGTTCGATAAATAAAATCCATGCGTGTATCACAATTCCCTTCGAAGGAAGGCAAACCGGAAGTCCTAACTTACTTTCTATTAAAAGCACGCAAGGGACAACTGGGGGTCCCGTGGCTGAATCGGACCTCTTCAAGGGGAGGAGGGAGGCAACTTCCGTCTCATGACCATTATCTACAGCGAGATGATGCCTGCAGTCAAAGAGCTTCTACCACTTTCTGTCATCTCTTGCTATTGCGAGTTCTATTTAGAGTGTCCCGCGAGATGGCTCGGTTATATAATGCGAGCCAACATGGCTAAAAATATAGCTCTGTAAAACACTCATTAAAAAAAAAAAAAAAAGAAAAGAAAACACCCCTACTGCAAATGCTGTCACATGCTGAGTCTCCCTCGGATGTAAACAAGCGGTACTACATGATTAAGGACACTTATATAAAGGCGTTTCACTTCCTCAGAGCTGTCAGTGCTACGGCCCCATCCAGGAAGAGGTGACTGCGCGGGTTACGGCTCTGGGACAAGCTGGGCCACACCTGCTGGGAGGCATTTTCTGTTCACCAACTGTCCCCCAGACTGAGCCACAAACCTCTCCCCCCTTTCAATAGCCTTCAAAGGGAGAAGCTCCTTAGAAACGGGCACAAAAGAGGCACAAGCCTTTCGGAAATTCAAGAAGCAGCAGATTCCGGGGTGTTCTTTGTGCACAGGTAACACCTGTCGGGTGACGTGCCCTAACCGGAACACAGCCAGGGACACACAATCGGGGCACTAAGGCCCGCATCCTTTTTAAGGATGTACAGGTATTTCTTTTTGTTGCAAGTGGCTTTATAGTTTGTCCTTTAATTTGTTCTGTAATGGAATAAGGTTTCAGCTAAAAATATCGAGTCACTTTCATCTTGTTGTTAGGTGCCATCGAGTCGGTATCCGACTCATAGTGACCCTCATAGGGTTTTCAATGGCTGTTTCGGGATTGCCTTGGGAGTGGACCTCCAGGTCCTTCTCCCATTTTTGCAGTACTGGGAATTGAACTTGGGTCCTCAGAGACTGCAGCGCAGCGCTCTACCAACTGAGCTAAATCCCAGCCCCCACTTTCACCTTAAGTACGAGTTTTTTGAGTGACTCAGTTTAATAAATTGTAACATAAGAGTTATTTTGTTTGTAAAATGTTAATATATATATCTTAAAATCACAATTTTTCAAAAAGGTTTAAACTAAAACATAAAGCCACTTGCAACAAACATACTGTACATCCTTAAAAAGGATATGAGCCTTAGTGACCCGATGTCCCTGGTTATGTTCTGGTAAGGCATGGCATCAGTTAAGTGTTAAGGACTGTCAGACATCATGTCAGCCCCTTTATGTTGATTATCATTCATTCAGTCTTCTTAACTATCCCATGAGTATCTCCACTTTAAAGGTAACCCAGTCTTGGGTTACATATGTTGCCCAAGGTGACACAGCTAATGCCTCTAAAGTTAATGGCCTCTGGCCACCATTAAAAAGCCTCCACCCATTGTAAGTATGTGATTTGGTGAATTGTGGCCGTCTGTAGTCATGAAGCTGTCACCATAATCAAGATGTGCAACATCAGCATCTTAACGAGTTTCCTTGTGCTGCTTTGCAGTGGAGGTCTTGCCCCATCCCTACCCACAGGACACCACTGATGTGTTTTCCATCACTGTAGTCTTATAATTTCTAGAATGTCATCTAAATGGAAACATATATTAGCAGGTAGTCTTTTTTGCTTGACTTCTTTCACCTAGCAAGTGTTTAAGAGTCATCCAGGTTATTGTACGTATTGAGATCTCAGTTTTTAAATTGCTGAGTAGTATTTCATAGTATGGACACACTACAACTTATTTATCCATTTATAGGTGAATGAGTGGGCTGGGATTTAGCTCAGTTGGTAGAGAGCTGCTCTGTAGTCTCTGAGGTCCTGAGTTCGATTCCCAGCACTGCAAAAGTGGGAGAAGGAGGTGGCAATCCACTCCCAAGGCAATCCCGAGAAACAGTCAGCCACTGAAAACCCTTTGAGGGTTGCTATGACTTGACGGGACCTAACAACAACAACAAGAAGTGTATGACTATTTGGGTTCTTTCCATTTGGGAGATATTATGAATGATGCTACTAGGAAGATTCAGGTACAAATCTTGGAGCAGACATACATTTTGGACAAATTTCTCTTAGACAAATATGTGGAAGTAGATTGTTGGGTCTTAAGTATATGTGTGACATTATTAGGCATCGTTATGTTGCTTTCCAAAGTGGCAGGACTATTCTGCCCCTCCATGAACAGCGTACGAGAGAGAGCCACTTACTCTACCGCATCACCAGTCCTTGGTACTATCAGTCTTTTTAATTTGGCCATTCTACTAAGTCTGCAGTGGTACTTCCTTGTGCTTTTAATTTGCACTTCCCTGACACATAGTGATGCCAAATATCTTTCATGTGCTTACTGGCCATTTACATATCTTATTTTGTGAACTGTCTGAGCAAAGATTTTGCCCATTCTTTTAACAGGGTAGTCCTATGGACTTTTAAGAGTTCCTTATATTTTCTGGATATATGCTTTACAAGTATTTTCTCCCAGTCTCTGCTTATCTTTAATTTTCTTAAGTGCTTCACCTCCACTTTAAACTGATTCTTGATATTTCTGTGTAATAAATGTGACCTGTACAATGCATGTGCCTAAGTCCTAAAGAGACTAATCTAAAAACCTGCTATCTCTTCATTATAAAAGGAGTATTTAAAAAAATAGTGCTAGATTCCAAAAACCCAGCTCTAGAAAGGCATCTTTGAGACAGCTGGGGAAATCTGAATTTGGATACACGATTACAGGATTTACTGTTAGTTTTGTTACATGTGATAATGGCATGGTGATTACACATATTTTAAAATATGCTTATAAGTGGGCACACTGAAATATTTATAGTCAAACAACAAGATGTCCAAACTTCCTTAAGATATTTCAGAAAATACAGTAGAGGAGAGGTGAAACAGACTGGCAAAATGTTACTTGCTGAAGCTAGGCCGATACATATGTGTCAGACCATTATGCTGTTCTATTTACATGTATATTTGAAAATTTCATTAAAGTTTAAAAAGTTGTACTACCGTTGTTTGAACCACCATGGCATGCTTACAAATTCAGTAAGCCCCTGCACCTGCCCAAGTGCAGTGCTTTTGAAAGGCTGTGTGACTGATCAGTTCTGAAATAAAGGGGGAGGGGAGATGATAACTTTCAAGAGGGAGCTTTTAAGGCCACTGCTATTCTCAGCGGCCACAAGTCTTGCAAGCCAAGAACTACACGGGTGCACGCGTTGTACACATCCGAGAGGGACATTTTGGAAATTCTGGTTTTAGGATGCAGGAGATCATAACAAACATATGTACATATATATGTGTGTTTGTGTATATATGTGTGCACGTATGTATACAGACTCTGCTGCGGTTTGGCCATGTGCCTCTGGGCAGGCCGCTTCAGTTCATAACCCTTCTTACTCTCTGTATCACCGGATGCTTAGGTTGAGCCAGTGTACACATATTTGTACACATATTTCCAGTGCTGGGATCAACCCAGGGCTTCACTCATGCTGGGCAAGCACTCTATCCCTGAGCTACACCCCCAGTCCTTAACAAATATGGGTCTCAAAAAAATACTTTGAGGTCAATGAACCAGGTCTTATTTCTAAGGATGCTAATGTAGCCCTTCTCCCGAAGAGGGTTCACAGTGAACATAGAAAATGCCCTCAACCCATGTCACAAAAGGACAGAAATCCTTCTGAGGGTGGACTGATGTGTTTGGGATGGCTTCCAGCTGTTTGTTTTTTTTTTTTTTTTCTTTTTTCTTTTTGTACTAGGTGTTGAACCTAGGGCCTCGCACATGCATGTTCTGCAAATGCTGGACCACTGAGCTGCACCCCCAGCCCTTTTTGTTGTTGTTGTTGTTGCTGTTTGTTTTTGTTTTTTACTTTTTTGAGACATGGTCTCCCTAAGTTAAGCAGACTGCCTCTGGTCTCGAACTTGTGATCCTCCTGCCTCCGCCTCCTGAGCCGCTGAGATGACAGGCGTGCGCCACCATGCCCGGCTCTCCGTCTGTGTTTAACGGAAAGGGCTTCCTTAGATGGGACCAACGTCCCTGTCCTCCCAGGACCCTGACTGTGCCCTCCACTCAGCTCACCAGCATGACGCTGTAAAGCCGGTGATTCCCAAGCAGGGAAGCCTGGACTCCTAGAGGTCAGTGAGCATGGGTGCCACACTCAGAACACACCATCGTGGAGTCAGGGGGACCCTGAACAATCATCTCAGACAGTGAGTCTCCAACTCTGACGAACACAAGATAGGACGCTTCGACTCTTCTGGCTGAACTCGCCAGAAGCTTCTGAAGCCACACCAAAGCCTCACATCCACTGGCTCACCCAAGCACTCAGTAATACAGAGAGTAACAAGGACGAACTGAGACGGCCTGCCCAGGGGCAGATGGCCAAACCGCAGCAGAGTCCGGGCCTGGGCACTGAGACTCTGTTCTATTCAAGCCTAGGAATTCTACTATATGGGGCTGAACACTGAACAGGGGAGGGCTACCAACTCATTGTCCCCAGAAACTGTTCCCGATGCTGCTACAAGTGACCAGGGGAGAATATGGTCACGGTGGATGGTAAAAACCTCCTCGAAATCTTTGTGCAGAAATGGAAGGTAAATGAAAACACAGCCGCATAATGGCTGAATAATCTGTCGTGATGAGCGTGACAGCTTCTCTGTGGAGGAAGGAGACCACGCCTCTGTGACCACTGAGGGAGCTCTTCACTGACCCCTGTACCGCTCGCACCTCTCCTGACTGGCAGCTTGCGTAAGGTGGGCGTCCCCTCAGAGAAAACCGGGCTGGAGCCCTGTGTTCTTGGCAGATCTTTTTGGACATGCACACTTGTGTTTCCTGACATGACATTTATAAGAAAATTCTTCCCTTCCTGTCTTGTGTTTAGGTCATGCTTTTGGAGTAAAACTCATTCAAAAGCTGCCTTCCACGTGACCGAAGGCCAAAGAGAAAGGCTGATTCCTCAGCTGGGTGTGACAGATACACAAGCATTTCATAGCATGTCACCACTTCTAAAGGGTCCTCAAATATACCTTTCTTGCCTACACTTGTGTTGCTCACATCGACGTTTGCCTTATGAAGTGCAAGAACTGAGCCTGGAACTTACTCTGACACTGTTTCTGTGTCTCACTTTTGGGCGTCTTTGTCCCATGAGGTTTCACTCAGGGGGCCCCCAGCAGATTGTTACATACAAAGATGAAGTGGTGCACCCCAAAGATCCTGATGGTGAAAACGTTAGCTAAAAAGTAGGCCTGCCAGGAAGCTGTCTTGAGTGGGGCTGGGAACACGGCTCAGTGGGAGACAGAGTGCTTGCCCAGCTTGTGTGGGGCTGGGATCCAGCCCCACCACCACAAAAGAAAAAAATAAAGTAAGGGACCATGCATGACTAACAGAAGTTGTTGTTGTTGTTAGGTGCCGTCAAGTCAGCATCCGACTCATAGCGACCCTCATAGGGTTTTCAATGGCTGACTGTTTGGGGATTGCCTTGGGAGTGGATTGCCAGGTCCTTCTCCCAGACTAACAGAAGAGGTATCTTTAAAAACTGCCACTAACAGAAGAGGTATCTTTAAAAACTGCCACAAGTGCCAGGTGAGGTGCACACGCCTGTAATCCCAGCGGCTCGGGAGGTGGAGGCAGAAGGATCCCAAGTTCAAGACCAAAGGCAGTCTGCGTAATTTAGCAAGATCCTGTCTCAAAAAGTAAAAAAAAAATGGGCTGGGGGTGCAGCTCAGTGGTCCAGCACTTGCAGAGCATGCAAGTGTAAAGCCCTGTGTTCAACCCCCAGTACCGCAAAGAAAGAAAGAAAAAAAAAACCTCCCACCCCAATCCCCACAGGTGTGCCTGCCTCTCAAATGCCAGGGGCAAGTCCAGGGGCCCCCTCCACAGAAAAACGCCCCTCCTCAGGCGCTTGCACTGCCTCAGTACAATGTGGAGAAGGCAGGAGGGGAAATCCATGAGTGACAGCAGGCAGCTCTCAGCAGATGCAAAATGCAAGGACAGTCTGAAGCCACTCACGTTTTGCCGCCTATCCAGTCTTTGGCAAAAGAAAAAAAAAAAAAAAACTCAGAGGTTCCTTACAAAGTCTTCAGTCTGAAATCCACTCCAGAAGTATAGCATGGGAAAACATACAGTGCACTAAGCATCAAAGTACCCGTACCGTCAAGTTAGCTCTGCCACCAGGCAGCTTGGCTAAAACTCTCAACTCCACTGACACACAGTTCCCCAACTCATAAAACCAGAGGGCTGAGATGATTCCTCCCAGGTTTAATAGCGTCTTCGCTTTCTTTCCCGTTTAAGAAAAAATGACTGATATAAAACGTGAGTTACTAAGTGAGATTTAAAACTAAATCTGAGGTAAAAGCTAACGCCTCCTCTTGCCTGCAAACTGGTCAAGCGGGATCCTAAATGTGGCCCTCTCGATTCCAGGCACAGTGCATGAGAGCCAAGCCACGGCCTTCCTGTTGTTTCTAGTCCTTTCCTCGAAGGGCAAGACGCGGTTACCTCCTCGCACTCCTTTAAAGGGGTAGAAGAACGCCACGAGCAGATTCATCAGGACCGCCAGGTTAAAGGAGATGCTGCTCCAGAACGACATGTTGCGGGCGCACCAGTACAGGACGGGCTGGGCTGTGGAAACAGAGACAAAGCCGCGTGAGGGGGCTGCCAGGGGTCACGGCCTTGGAACTCAACATGGCCCTTGCTGCCGCTTGGCCCCACAAGTCCACTTTTGTCCCCGGTTTTTACCGCCACAGGAAAAATGATCATTTGTTTCAAACTTGGCACACAGTGACGAGATTGGTTCACTGGTACACTGGTTCTGTGCGGAGGGCGCGCCAAACAGAGGGCGTATTGGGAGACGAGGGAGAAAAGGGGACAAGTTGGGACATCTGGAAGCCCTGCCCTCCCTGGTCAACACCATGGGCTGTGGAGTCTGAGGGTTATCCAGAGTTCATGCTCTGAGTTTCTGGTTCCCCCAAGGCGTCTGGGACCAGACGAGATGGCCAGAGAGACTCAAGAATTCAATTAGCTTTTTCGAAATGTCACAGACACAGAACATTCTGGGTTGGTCCGGCTGGGCGTCCGACCAGGACTGGTACCACTGACACATTCCT
Organism: Pedetes capensis; assembly: GCA_007922755.1. Classification (NCBI taxonomy): domain Eukaryota; kingdom Metazoa; phylum Chordata; class Mammalia; order Rodentia; family Pedetidae; genus Pedetes; species Pedetes capensis. The sequence goes on from VMDO01001919.1 coordinate 117,567, forward strand.
CCCCGGCTTGACATGCTGCACTAACTGGTTGGTGCCCCAAAGCAGGATGGTGGGCCCTCGCCGAATACCAAGACATTCGACATTTCCCTCAAGTCTGACGGTCACTCTTGGGGACTGGGGAACTAAGGGTGCAGGTGGCTGACAAGGTGTTCAAGGGCAGAGCTCACGTTTCTGAAAGCTCCAGGAAAGGACGCAGTAGCAAGCCATCAAGAAGGGGCAAGGCGTGCTTTCGATGGCATTCTTAATCCACCACGACCTACAGGCAACACCACACCAGCCAGGTATTCTCAGGTTCAAAATGGCAAACCCGTGGCCATGAATGGGTGCATGGCGGCTTCCCCTCCCTGTACTTTTCCAGCAGTGCCTTATATTTAGGATGATTTTCAAAAGCAGAAGTGGTAGGAATAACTGCTGTGGTCTTGCCAGAGGCAGTTTCCAAAAGACAGTGTCCTTCAACACTGGTCCCCTCCAGAGAAAAGCACCGAGCATGTGAGAATGGATCTCTGTCATGGACTTTTTTCCCCAGTGAAGCCATCATTTTACTTTAGGACAGCAGCCAATGACAAATCCAATGGCCCTATAATGATGCCTGTAACGGCAGCCAAGACTTTGGAAGCTTCCATCCAAAACAAAGTCATGGTACAATTAAATAGATCGCCGACGATTTAATAATCATCCATATCATGTTTCTACTTGGTAACAGGGAATATTTTCACAGTGTAGAGTTGCAGAGCTCTGAGCAACCATCTACTTTAAGATTCTTTATTTTATAAATGAGGGAAACTGAGGACCTGCCATGGGCAGAACTGGAGATCTCAGTTCCCGGGTTAGTGACCCTTTAGTGGTCAGTGAGAGGGATAAAGGTACGTGGCTCGTGCTGCCATTCAACAGAAGAGCTGACAGGATCCAGTCAGCTTCTAGGCAAGCTAAGTTAATTGCTAAAGCAAATTTAAGAGGAGGAATCATCTGCTCTGGCTACAACAGCTACTGATGTGTCTTCTGGGACTCAAGTCCATTTCTGATCTGGATGTGAAGACTCCAGAAGCGGTCAGAAGAGATAAATGATCATCAAGAGCTGATAATAGTTGCAGGTGAGTGATGGATATGTGGGAATGGATATCACCCTGTGTTACATTCGTGTGACTATCATAAGCTCCTAAGAAGCCGGGAAGAAACAAAACGAGCTGGTAAAGCTCAGTGCTGGTCTATGGGAGTCAGAATTCCTTGCTTGTTATCGTTAGGTGCTGTTGAATTGTGTCCGACTCATAGCGACCCTTTTAGGGTTTCCAATGGCTGATTGTTTTGGGATTGCCTTCGGAGTGGATTGCCAGGTCCTTCTCCCATTTTTGTGGTGCTGGGAATCGAACTAGGGACCTTAGAGATTGTAGAGCGGCGTTCTACCCACTGAGCTAAATCCCAGCCCTGAATTCCTTGCAGAGAGTGTTTAATATCAAATGTGAGCGTGACCCCCATTGCACACTTCAGTAAAATTCCAATAAATGGTCTTCACTTGGGCATACAGTTCCCAAACAAATCTTATTTCCATACAGGTAACATTCTACTTCAATTGTGCTGCCACTTTGAATCTGAACAAACATCAGTCCTTTAAATCAAGTGGGTATTTACCCAGGAGGCGTAAGAAGATACTTAGACACCCACTTTGACGCGTGATACCTTTTAGTTTCTGTGACACATGGAACTATGTCCCATCTACTGTTCCAGATCTTTCTCCCACTTCCCTTCCCTGTGTTTTCTGCCTCTGTATTCCGGTCTAGCGGTGGTTCCCGAGCACACGCTGTGCCTTTTGGCCTCGGTGCCCAATTTAAAATGATGTCTGTCCAGTTTTTGATATCCCTCCCTTCAAGAGGCGCAGCTTAATTCCCTTCCTCCTAAGTGCGGGCTGGACCAGCAAAGTGTGCCTAATAAACAGAAGACAGAGCAGCTGCAGGCGTGAGACCTGGAAGGAGAGGTCATAAAAAAGGCACTGTGGCCTCCTCTCTGTGCTTTCTTTTCACTCATTTGCTCTGTGCCACGAAGATACCCAAGCAGACCTATGGTGAGGGCCATGTGGAGAGGAACCGAGGCCTCCCACCCACAGCCACATGAGGGCACCGAGCAGATCCCCCAGGGCCAGGCAGGCGTTCAGATGATGGTAGCTCTGGCCGGCATCTCAGCAGCCCTGAGCCAGAGCCAGGCAGCTAAGCCATCCTCAAACTCCTGATCCTGAGAAACTGAGAAAATCAATCTTTATTGTTTTCAGCCACTAAACTTTGGGAGCATCTTGTTATACAATGATAGAAAGCAATTAACCTACCTTCTCAGGTAAGCAAAATAATGCCTCACCCCCTGGAGGACCCTATTCTGATTCTCAGAGCCTGTGAATGTGTTACTCTGCATGACAAAATGCACCTCTAAATCCTTATAAATGGGGTGGGATTTAGCTCAGCTAGTAGAGCAATGCACTGCAGTCTCTGAGGTCCCCAAGTTCAATTCCCAGCACCACAAAAATGGGAGAAGGACCTGGCAATCCACTCCCAAAGCAATCCCGAAACAGCCATTGAAAACCCTATGAGGGTCACTGAGTCAGATACTGACTCCACGGCACCTGACAACAACAAGTCCTTATAAATGAAAAGAGGAAGAGACAATACAGCATGAGAAAGGCTCTGGAGGATGCTCCTGCCCTTGAAAGTGGAAGAAGGGCAAGAGCCGCCTCAAGAAATCCAAAAAGGCTCCAGCCTGCAGTAGGAACACAGCCCTGTCCACACCTTGATTCCAACCCAGTGAGAACCCTTCAGACTTGTTTTAGCAGCCACAGGAAACTAATACCCCTCCCCTTTCCCCAGCTTCTCACTCTGTCTGTTGGAGTTCGACTGCGCTTCTACATGCTATTCCTGTCCCACCTTTCCATTGAAGTCTTCCTTTCTCATACTTTCAAGACCTGTCATTGCCTGATTATAGCCCTGGTCATAATCAGCCTGGTACTGTAGCCACTTAAAAACGTTCCTGTGCTGTGTGGCCCCTGCAGACGCTAAGTTCCCACAGAAAGGAGCCACGCTGGACATATCACTGAATCTCCTGCTGTACCTTTTTTAATTTTTTTATTTTTGGGACTGGAGGTTGAATCCAGGGCCTCACGCCTGCATGCTCTGCAAGTGCTAGACCATTGAACAGCATCCCCAACCCATTTTTTTACTTTTTTGAGACAGGGTCTCGCCAAATTACACAGACTGCCTCTGGTCTCGAACTTGCCATCCTCCTGCCTCCGCCTCCCAAGCCACTGGGATTACAGGTATGCGCCACCACGCCCGGCTTCCTGCTGTATCCTTGCAGCATGTTTTCTACTTAGGAGGGGCTACAAGTTGGCTGGACCTGCCATGTCGCGGCAAAAGGGCAGAGTGCTACGACCCCAGATAGGCAGAGCAATGTAACTGACTACACCTGGGGCATCTCTTGGTAACAGTTGTTCCTCATTGTTTGCTTTAAAGGAACATTTAAAGGCTTTGCGGGAAGACTTGGGCTCTACAAACACACAAAAGCAGAATTTCCCAGCTCCACTCCCATGAATATAATCATCGAGGGAAAACCCCAAGGAAGAAAGGGTTGGCATCTGCAGCACTACCTGTTTCCTCTTGCACTGTCTCCTGGTTCCCACAGTCTTCACTTTACCAGAGCTACCATCTCAGGAGAAAATGCCAGAGAGGGACGGTCAGGGAGATGCACATGCACAGAGGGCTGTGTGTACAACGTGTGCTGTGCGAATGCTGCGTAAGTAAGGCAGGGAAGAGAGTTTCTAGAGAACAAAGAGGGCGGATGTTTTCATTCTTTCAGAAGAGAACACTTGTAGAAGATAATATTAGTATTTTTTTTCCTTTTCTTTTTTGGCAGTACTGGGGAATTGAACCCAGGGCCTCATGCATGAAGGGCTCTGCCACCGAGCTGCACTCCCAAACCCTTCTTTTATTTTTATTTTGACACAGGTCTCCTAAGTTGCACAGGCTGCCTCTGGCTTCAAACTTGTGACCCCCTTGCCTCATCCTCCCGAGTTGCTGGGATTACAGGCATGTGCCACGGCACTCGGTCTGATTTCTCAATACTAAGAAAATACCACTGTCAGTGCCAGGCAGACCTCGCTCTGAGGAAGGTCTGTTGGCTACAGATTTATCACAGCACTGGTGACCTTCAATAAAGCAGCTGCATGAACAAGCCAGAGGAATCTACCCTGCAGACTTATTAAAAAAGGAAGCCACTTAGGAGGGAAAAATGTGTTCATTTTAACTGCATTTCTAATGAGTACATTTCTCCCCTTCCCAAATATACAAATCATGTTTAATTCAGTTATTATTTTCAATTTCTCTCTTAGTACATAGCTTTGAAGCCAATTAAAATTTTTCAGTTGGCAAGTATAGTCATGTTTAAGCTTCACCGAAACAAAAACAGGAACACTGAAATGAGGGAAGGCATTAGTTATAATGCAAGGTAAGTCCTGGAACAAGATGGCTGCTCTGGAATAAATCACTCAACCAGGTGATTTTTTCCCTTTTCTTTCTTTTTTTTCTTGCATTACTACAAGTGTGAACCCAGGGCCTCATGCTTGCTCGTTGTTGTCAGGTGTCATCAAGTCATGTCTGACTCCTAGAGACCCTCAGAGTTTTCAATGGCTGAGTGTTTTGGGATTGCCTTGGGAGTGGATTGCCACATCCTTCTCCCATTTTTGTAGTGCTGGGAATCGAACTCAGGCCCTCAGAGACTGCAGAGCATTGCTCTACCAACTGAGCTAAATCCTAGCCCCTCATGCATGCGAGGCAAGGGCTTTACCACTGAGTTGCACCCTAGCCCCCTTTTTATCGTGAGACACAGTTTTTCTCCTTTGCACACGCTTCCTCTGACCTTGAACCCAATCCTCCTGCCTCAGCCTAACAAGCTGCTGGGATTACAGGTGTGAGCCATGGCCCATGGCTCAATCAGGGGATCTTAACTCTCCACTTTACAGGTGAGGGGCTGGGAGAAAATAAGCCACCTGCCCAGGGCCACAGAACCAGCGGGTAGCAAAACTAGAATGGAGCTCACCTCTCCCCTCCTTGGGATTGAGGGTCCTCTACTGTTCTAGGCTAAAGACATCATGTCAGAAAGAGGGATGAGGAGATAGTTCCCCCACCAAAACAAGTGAAAACCTTTTTGTTGGCTCATCAGATTTTTGGAGAGCCTATCATACATATGGGCTGGGATTTAGCTCAGCTGGTAGAGCGCTGCGCTGCAGTCTTCGAGGTCCGGAGTTCAATTCCCAGCACTGCAAAAATGGGAGAAGGACTTGGCAATCCACTCCCAAGGCAATCCCGAAACAGCCATTTAAAACCCTATGAGGGTCGCTATGAGTCAGCTACCGACTCCATGACACCTAACAACAACAATCATACATATAAAATACGTATTTGATAACACAATTCTGACAGAAAAAATACATATGACCTGTCTCAGTAGACACATATACCCATAAGGGTAAAACTGCAGGATTACACCCTAAAGCTGCAATCCTGGAATGCCCCAGTGATGGACAAAAGCAACAAATAATAAGTGTTCCCTTCTCTGTGACGTAAGAGCCTGAAATACGAATGTGCAGTGAGAGCAGCCTGTGTCTGCCATATTTGGCAGGGGGAGGTCTTTTTTCTCTCACTGCCCAAGCATGGTGCTGTGTAGACATTTCCCTGTTCATGGTGGAGCCTGAGCTGGCAGAGAGTCAGAGGAATCCGAGAAGACACCCGGATGCTGGGAAGAACCACACTCTATGTGCTCTGAGGTCCACATACCAAGAAGAAGCGCCAGCTGTCTGGCTGCATGTCCTCTGTGCCCTCGGGCAGACATGAGATACGAATGTGGGTACAGAACAGATTCAGCCCCACCAAGACTCCTCGGAAGGTACCCTTTAGACATGGGGAAGAGTGGAGCTGGAGTGGGGAGAGGAGGGGACAGGGCCCTGTGGCCAGTCTGCCTGCTCGGCCTCCTTTGCCATTTGTGAATCTGGGGATGCAGTCAGATGAGGAGCAAAGCAAAGATGCAGAGATACCGGTGGGAGAGGCAGGGTTCCGGGAGGAGACAAAACCTCCAGGAACCTGACCTCCGACACAACTCTCCCCGACCCCAGCGGCACCCCACGGAGAGAGCCCAGAAGATCACAACTGTATCTGGACTTGAGGGTTTCAAATAAAAAAACCCCGGCTCCTGACTAACACAGAGAAAAACAGCATAATCCTTTTCAAGTTGGTCGCAACAGCTGGTGCCAAGCGTACTGTCGGAGCTGAAGGATCCCATTAAAACCCTAATGAAAACCAGGAGCCGACAAGCCCTCTGGGGAAGCCCTATAAACGTGTCATAGGCGAGTGATTTCAACCTGACTTGTCTCGGCTGCTCAACAGAACTCGCTGGTGAGCAACGACGCATCTTATATGGCAAATGATTCCGAGCCTCCCATCCCAGCCACTCCGCGAGAGGGAACACGCCCGTCCCCGGAGCAGGTGTGCTCGTAAATGAGCAATCACGCTGCCTGCACGCGCAGCCCGCATGAACCATCTTGGAAGCGCAAAGTCCTGCTCTTTCCCCTTCTCTTTTTATTTTTATTTTTTTTGGTGGTACTGTGGGTTGAACCCAGGACCTCGCGCTTGCATGCTCTGCAAATGCTGGACCACTGAGCTGCACCTTCAGCCCATTATTTTACTTTTTGTGACAGGATCTCCCTAAGTTACCCAGACTGACTGGTCTTGAACTTGCGATTCTCCTGCCTCCACCTCCCAAGTCACTGGGATTATGGGCGTGCGCCACCATGCCTGGCTTCTTTTTACTTTTGACTTTGAGATACCACAAAAGGAGCTCCCCAGTCAAATCAAGTCAGGTTAAATGCCTTTGTGGAAGTTGCCACCCTTAGTTTGGGACCCATTTATCAGTGACCGAAGCTCCTCTGATGTCCTGGTCGTCAGAGGTGAGAGGCGTCAAAAATGACATCCACATTGCTTTGGCCGGGAGATAAAAGGCACCGCCAAGCCACGTTTGTGAGACCTCAGGACTGTGCTTCTTAGCATTGTTGACGCAGTGTGACCCACCTCGCAGCTTCTTCTGCCAGTTCATCTCGTTGAAGAGGTCTTCCGAGCGCAGGAAGAAGTCATTGATTTTGCTGCCTTGCTCATCCCTCTCTGTAGTGTAGTATATTCGAAGTTTTGACTCCTTAGTCAGGAATTCACATATGCTTGGCACCGGGAAGACGATCTGTTCCATTGTCCGGTCTAATCTGACAATCTGGAGTGGAAAAAAATGGATGAAATTAAACAGTCGACTTCAAAGCCTTTTATGAAGGCTCTTTGCTACTGGCAGTGGGCTCAGAGTTCAAGAAGACTCAATATGAACGTCTGTGATTTTATAACCTTAGGCTGGGCTGTGTGTGTTAGATTTATCAAAAAAAAAAATAGTTTTGGTAAGTTTCAAGGAGTATTTTTCTTTTTCTGTTTTGATTTTGCTTTGGTTTGCTTTTTGGAGACCAGGTCTGCTATGTAGCCCTGACTAGCTGGCCTCCAACTCACGGCCCTCCTGCCTCAGTCTCTCACGTGCTGGGATGACAGATGTGCTTCGCCACACCCGGTGTTGTAAGGTATTTTTCTAACCTCAGACCCCATTCGTGTCAAGGTGGCCAACTTTTACCTGGAACTTACAGTGTTTTGTGTACATATTCAGCTGGAGCTGGCATGATTCAACACAATTCTTTGCTGTGATGGGATGGTTCTGTACCTGGGCTGTCCAAGAGAATGGCTACTAGTCACAGAGGGCCACCGGGCATTAGCAGATGTGGTTAGTGCAACCCAGAAACAACATTTATTTTGATTCAATTTTAATTGAAACAGCCACATACTGCTAATGGCTACCATATTGGACAGTGCTGTGCTGGCCCGTGGTAGAAATTTCACTCAAGATCCTTTCTCAGATTGCAAAACTGGGTTATTTTTTCCAAGATAGGGACTTTAGGAACAGAACTTTGGTTTACATTCAGTTGCGGTGATGTCATACCGACAACTCTTAACTTTTCACAACAACCAGAATGTGTGACACATGCAACGATATGCCCATGTAACTTGGGGATGGCCTCACTGGTCTTTACACTAGCTTTGCTGGGCTCCAAGGGTGGACTCCCTGTAGGTTTCCCCCATGCCCTGGCTCAATCCCCAGAGAGGAGGTACGGGACACTGAACCGAGTCCCAGTCCTGGGGGCAGCGATTTCAAAAGGGCCATGGGCCGCCGTACGACAGAGGCGTGACCTCTCTTCATTCTCCTTCCCCAGACACTGGAGAAGTGAGGGGAGGCCCAGGCCGGACACCCCGACAGGAAGAGCTGGTCCTTGCTCTCTCACAGCTTTTGTTCCCTGACGGAGCAAGAGAGGTGACTGGGGCCACGTGGTAGCGTTCACAGAGGTGCGACAGGTTCCCACGGTCCTGGCTCTGTAGGTCCTGAGGGCCACGGTGTCCTGGCCAGTGGTCCCTAAATCTAGCTGGAGCTCAGGTGTCGAGAGGCTTCGTTGTTGGGCTGATTCTGGCTCATGGCTCAACCTCATTTACTCAGCACTGCAGTGGGGGGCGTTAGTGACCACAGCCTGCCCAGGACCTAGGTGTACACAGAGGCTCAGGGAGCATCCATATCTCCTGCTATCAAAAGCCTCCCAGCTGCACATGCTCAGACCTTCCTTCCCCTGAAGGAACCCAGCTGAGATGTGTGGCTGGGATCTGGAGGGAAAAGAAGAAGAGAGGAGCCCCTTCCACAAGAACTCAGTTCCGGACCCCAGGGCGACCCAGGGTTCCCTGAACTTGCACACATAACCCCCTAGGGAAACCTGAATAGGGGGGTGGCCGCTGGCCAAGCACTGGATTGGGGGGCCAGGGACGCGCGACCCACTTCTCCACTTCTCTCATTCATTTAAGACACATCCACCTTGCCTTTCCCCTCAGCAGACGTGGAAGTGAGAGTCGGAAGAGCCTATCCCAGCCCTTCTCCCACCTCTAATGGGCTGGGTGACCCTGGACACATCTCTGAACCCGACCAAACTTTAGCTTTTCCTCCACAAGCCAAGGAGCGCAACAAGATGATCTACAGGTTTCCATTCTCCTCTGACGTTCTTTACTGCAAAAACCCAACACTCGTCTTTCAAAGGGTCCAGAGGTCAGAGCTGGCCCTGTGGTCGATCTTCTGCCCACTAACAATAAATAAAGGCTGAGAGTTCATATACACTGGCCTGGCTGACAGTCAGTGACATGAAGCTTTTTATCAGGACAGCCCAGAGACCTGTGACGTCAGGGGACAAGAGACTCTTGAGAAGTCTCCCTGAACATGTCTGACAGTACTTCCAAATCTTTGTTCCAACGCTGACATTGATCGTGTATTTCCTCATTAGCGAAACACAGCTCATCACCACTCATCGCCTGGAGTCTGCGGACAGAAGCCGGTGTTCTCTCAGGTGCTACTAGAGAAGGCAGGTGACATGAAAACACTCTGGGTTCAGAAGTCACAGAGATTGAGATGAAGACTCCAGCTGTGCCACTGAAGGCTGTGCAAGTGTCACACCCTCTCTGAGTCTCACTGCGAGGTCTCTCCGTTTGTAAATTAGAAAGGGTGTTGTGCAGCCCATGGAAGACTAGTACGACTTTGCTCTGCCTGCAGCCGTAGCCCTGTGGCATCCGATCCCGTCAGATCTTGGAGGCTAAGCAGGGTCGGGCCTGGTTAGTACTTGGATGGGAGACCACCTGGCAACACCAGGTGCTATAGGCTTGGGAGAAGGACATGGCAACCCACTCCCAAAAAACAATCAGCCAATGAAAACTATGCTGGGCGCAGTGTCGCATGCCTGTAATCTCAGTGGCTCGGGAGGCGGAGGCAGGAGGATCGCAAGTTCAAGACCAGAGGCAGCCTTGCATAACTAAGCAAGACCCTGTCTCAAAAAGTAAAAAAAAAAAAAAAAAAATAGGCTGGGGGTGCAGCTCAGTGGTCCAGCACTTGCAAAGCATGGAGGCGCGAGGCCCTGGGTTCAGCCCCTAGTACCACAGAAATAAAAAATAAAAAAAAGAAAAGAAAAAAAAAAAAGACTTTGTTTTATTAAGATGCAGTCTATCAGTTTTCTTTATTTCTCTTTTTGTAAAATAAAATTTAAACTCAAAAAAAAAAAAAAAAAAAGATGCAGTCTGACTGCATCTCAGTAGTTCCCCTTGGGTCTGAGAGGAAAGTCCAGACTTCCAGCGAGGATGGGCACAGGCTCTCCTCGTCCTGGGCTGCCGCCTCTCCTCCCTAATCTTGCACTCTTTTCCCTCTCTTCCCTTCCCTAGGACCTTCCTTCCTCAGGTCTGAGGAACTCTTCCCTCTGGGCTCCGTGCATTTCTGTGTGCTTTGCGTCTCTACTCGCACGCCCTTTCTTCAGTACAGGGCTCGTGGGCCACCACAGTCTACTGCAGGCCCCTCTGCTGGACTTGCTTACGCCATCGACTTGGCCTTGCAAGCTGGCCAGAATGTGTAACGGATTAGAAGATTTATTCAGTGCCTGCCTCCCCTCCAGGCCTCAAGCAGTAATCCTGACCATCCTGCCTGTCACAGATATTTACCTGATGCAGGACCTGGTAGAGAGTAGGTGCCTGTGACATTTTTGTTGCTCAGATGACTGAATGCGTGCCAGCCCCAGCACAGGGCGAAGGCCGGAGCCCTGAAGCCTCAGCTCTCCTGTGCCCTGGGCTGAATTGGCTCTTACCTCGATCTGCGCCGTGTGCTTGGCATAGAACTCCAGGGCTTCATCTCCGTCCACCTGGCCACCAGGTTTCAGCATGGTCTGAAGTTCTTTGTTATGGCGGGCCAACTAGAACACAAGGGGAGACACAAGGGGGTCAGTGTCTCTGTACAATAGGGGTACTCCAGCTCCTTTGTGACTCTGAGCTTCAAATGCCACATAACATACAGTAGCAGGCTGCCAGGCAAAGGTGCCGGGAGGCTCGCTCCCTTCCCACTATGTGTGCTTTGCACGGTGGCTATTTTGGGAGTCTGGCATAAAAGCACGGAAAGCTCATGTCCATGCTGGGTCTTGCTTTTCCCTGACTTCTTTAGCCACACGGGAGAGCACTGGATCTTCTGTGCAGCCCTCCAGAGCCTCCGCTAGAAACGCCTGAGTGCTCTCGGAAGCTAGACGCTGGTGGGGGGAGCATTTCAGTGCGGGAGATCCTGAAATCCTTTAGCCACAGGCAGCAGGAGGGACCTTCCAACCTCAGGCCCGATACCACCATGGTTTTATACTCAGGTTCTCTATCTGAGTTTAAAAGGGACAAAACAGAGGGCGCGAGGCCTCAACTGGGCTGTCGCCTGCCCATTCCCAGCTCAAAAGCTCAAGGCCCATCAGTTTCTAAAAAAGAGGAAGCAACTGCAGTAACTTGGCCCCCGGGGGGAAAAAATGATGAAACATAGCACGCTGGTGCCAGGACATAAAGAATCACCATGCCCCCAGAAAGGCAAACCAAAGGAAGTCATGACAGCAGGTTCCCGCAGATTTCCAAACGTGATAGGCAAGAAGGCTAGAGTTTGCGTCTTTAGATTGTTCAGTGAGACCCATTAGTGTTCATCAAAAGTCTATGACTCCTATCCAGTGGTTCCAGACAAAGTCATTAAGCACCTAAGTGTCACTGCTTGCGGGTGGACGTCTGTAAGAAGCATGGGGATTTCCAAGCATTCGACCCCACCACGGTGGGAAAGTGACGAAGTCTTGGAACCTGGCACCTTGGGGCAGGCTGCCAAATGCACCTCAGAGCTACCTTCGCATACGTACCAAGAGCCCTAGGTTAAAGCCTTCCAGGAAACGCTAGTCTGAGGGCGCCTCCAGCCCCGAGTGCAGACTCTGTAGGCGGCGGAGTCTCCAGGGATCCTAGGGAAGTCATACCTGGTGCGCGAGTATGTAGATGTTGTGCCCCACGTTTCTGGGAGAGGCAGCTCCCTCCTCGCCATTTTCCCCATCCTCAAATTCCACTTCGCCTTGCATGTAGGCTTTCTTGATGACTTCCACCTGCGAGGAGGGCCGAGAGAACACGTCCTGATTCAGCGGAGACCTGTGCAGGGCTGACATCCAGAGCAACCGGTGGCAGTCCCTCCTTCTGAGGCAGGCGCTGCTCATCAAGCTCAGCACACCATCCTGTCACACTTGGATGCAGCCTCACACTCCTTCCTAACACTGTCACAGTCACTGACACGAGAAAGGAGACTCATTTCCTCTGAGACCAAGGGACAGACGGGGGCTGGCTCATGCCCTCCTGCTTTGGAAGGGGACAATGGCTACAAACACACTTTGAAATGAAAAAATATGAAACAAGTGCCGGGCACGGTGGCGCACTCCTGTAATCCCAGCAGCTCGGGAGGCGGAGGTGGGAGGATCACAAGTTCGAGACCAGAGGCAGTCTGTGTAACTTAGGGAGACCTTGTCTCAAAAAGTAAAAAAAAAAAAAAAAAACCAATGTAGTCTAGAACCCGGACTTCTCTTATCTCCACATCTCCCATCACATCTCCCCAATCCCAACCATTATCCTTTCAGGAAACATGGAGAAGAAATCCATCCATTTTTGGAAATAGCTTCTTTTATGTTTTTTTTTTTCTTAATGTACTTTCTGATTCAAACTTTCCTTATCTCCCAAAGCCGCTTCCATGTGAAGAGACTAGCATAACCAATAATATCTACCAAGCACTTACTGTGCACTGAGCTCTGTGTGTAGCACTTTAACGTTCTTTTTAGAAAATTTAATGCCCACAAACGTTTTTTATGGATGAGGAAAAAGACTCAGAGAACATTGCTAAAGTCACAGTTAATGAGATGGGATTTGAATTTGGCTATAACCATTCTCAGCTGCCTGACTCGGCCCCCGGAGGACTCATGTCACGCTCTGAGCACACTTCTTAGAGCGTTTCTATACCTGTCCACTGCTCCCGCCGGCCTCAGCTCCCAGAGAGCAGGAACTGTGGCTGCTGGTACCCCAGCCACTCGCCTAGCATCCTGCACAACATATGGGACCAAGGATGACCGGACTAATCTTTACTAAAAGAACCTATCCATTGGGATTTAATCATTCAAAGAGTGAGAGGAAACACCTGTACCTGCTAAGTTGTGCTAAAAATAATCGTTTTCTCTGATGATTAGGAAGGCATTTCCGCCTCCTGCAATGTCACCAGGCCATTACTCAGAATTTTTTTTCATTACCTAAGACCAAGAGGGCCACACATTTCTGTACTGACACTAGGTCAGCTGCCAGCTGAAACTTTAGAGACAAGAGCCCTACTCTCTGAGCTTGTTTTCCTGCCGGTTCCTTCTAACATGAAACTGAACAGACAACATGTTGCATGGGGTCTGGGGGCCAGCGCACACACACGCACACACATGTATGCATATACATGTTCTATATAATCCAGTTTCCCTGTTTATAGAGTCTTAGAGCCCTATCTGTTTGTGTGATTGACTGGTTCTCTGATTCTTCCCATAATCCAGAATAAAGCTCTCTCTTCCCACGATCCAGAACGAAATTCTCCAACCACAAGGTGGCAACCCAGGAGCCCATGGCAGCCACAGCAGGGGCTGTTGGCACTTCCCTAACCCAGGATAGCCCAGGGGATCCGGGGCACGTTTCTGACGCACGGGAACTGGAACGGGGTCTCTGCAAGGTCATTCTGACCCTCCTCAAGAATGACCGAGTCTAGACTCCCGAGTCACCCCCAGTTACATAAACGGTTATGTAAACTGGCAGAGGACTCTCATCTCAGGCTGAGAGCTCACTCCCTGACCTCAGAGATCAAAGAACTGGGCTGCTGTGAACCTGATTTAAAGGAATACATAAAGGGACTTTGGCCTGGTCTCCAGTGCACATTCAGGTCACCAGGAGGCAGAAACGTTTTAATGCCCTCGTTTAAGTCTGTCAGCTACAGTTTATTTGCATGAGGAAAAGTCCAAATAGAGTGTTCTGCCTTCAGCTCATGTTGCTGTCTCTGAACACTGCTTGTCTCACAGTTTGCAGCACTAACTACCAACCTGGAAGTCACAGCCTGTTGTGAATATCACCCCTCAAAAATAAACCAGATTGTGTTTTCTTTAAAGAAAACAAAACAAAAAAACCCCCAAACACTAACATCCAAAATAACTCTTCTGCTGTCCAGACCAGTGGTTTGCAACCTTTCTGGCACCAGGGACTGGTTCTGTGGAAGACAATTTTTCATAGACGGAAGGGTGGGGGGAATACGAACTGATGAGGATGGAAGTGAGCTGCTGGGGAGCGGCTGTAAATACAGATGAAGCTACGCTTGCTTGCCTACCGCTCACCTCCTGCCACATGTCCTGGTCCCTCACAGGTCCTAGTCCTGGATGTTGGGAGCCCCTGAGCCAGACTACTGGTACCAAGAACAGATGTGAACTCTTCAGCTCTGGACAAAGCTATGGCAGAAACACCAGCGACCAGAAGGGCCAAGTGGTGCGTGCCTGTTATCCCAGCAACTTTCGAGGTGGGGACAGGAAGATTCCAAGTTTGAAGCCAGAGGCAGCCTGTGCACCTTAGCCAGTCCTTATTTCAAAATAAAAAATATAAAGGGGCTTTGGGTGCAGCTTCGTGGTAGAGCCCTTGCAAAGTATGCCCACGCCCTGGGTTCAACACCTCAAGGAGAAACAAACAAACAAATAACAACAACCCAGCAATAAATGAGGAATAGAAAAAATGGAGCCTCATTTCACCAAGGATGTACTGCATGCCCGGCACTGCACTAAGGGCTTGACAGCAAACTTCTCATCTAGTGTTTAAAACCACCCTTCCGTGTAGGGAACATTATCTTCCCTTCTAGAGATTAGGAAAGCGCTGCTCAGAGAGGCCAAGTGACTGCCCAAGATGACACTGCAAAAAGGGCGGAGCTACGGAGTGGAACTAAGCTCCACTGGGCTCTCTGAGCAGGAGACAGACACTGTCCTCCAGGAGGGAGGAGAGGGGAGGGGGCCTTCCACACGCGGCTCGCGCTGAGGGACAGCTGAACGCTACACATCCGAGGCCATACTTCTCTGCCCAGCGTTTCCTGAATGAAATGTTCTCTTTCTATTTCCGATTTCAGGAATCTCTGAGAAACCTCAAGGCCGTCGACCCTCTACTCTGCTCACACACTGCTGCGATGGTCCCTCTGTGTCCTGGTCAGGGGATCAGCCTCCAACTCACCAGCTCCTTCGGCCGCATGTTATAAAGAATCCTCTCTGCGTTTTCACTGTCGTGCCTGCTTTCCATGATGGCCAGGAGCAGCTTCGAAGCGTTGTTCTAATTGGAGAAAAACGAGGGGAGAGATGTGGAGGAGCTGCCTGGGCCACTGGCCTGGACGTCCGTGCCTGGGGGACACAGGTGTGCACCCCAGCTAGACAGACAGGCCTTGCACCCCGTGGCCAAGTGCATCACAGGACATCTGTGCCTGGCAGAGAATGAGCCACTTCAGACCCCACAAACATGTATACAAGCTTATCGGGGTCAAAGAAATACATATTTCTTAGTGCGTACGTGTCATGTCTTAATGGTAGTTCGTACAAGTCCTAGCAGAAAAAGAAAATTTAAACATGAGAGCTTGTGGGTACAGTCTTCCCTCCGCATCCACAGGGGTTGGTGCCAGGATCCCCGTGGAACCCAAATCAACACGTGCTCAAGTCCCTTATATAACAAAAAAGTATTTGCATATAAGCTATGCATATTCTTCATATGCCTGCAGAGGTAGCCCTGTGGCATCTGATCCCGTCAGATCTCGGAAGCTAAGCAGGGTTGGGCATGGTTAGTACCTGGATGGGAGACCATCTGGGAACACCAGAAGCTGTAGGCTTGGGAGAAGGACCTGGCAACCCCCTCCCAAAGGTCAATCAACCATTAAAAACCCTATGCACAGCAGAGAAGCATTGATAATAGTGTTTCCCCTGTTGTACAGAGGGTCACTATGAGTCAGATACGGACTCAGATGGCACCTAACAACAACAACAACAACATTCTTCATATACTGCAACTATGGATTTATAATATCTAATACAATGAAAGTATGAGATAAATAGTTATTATACTATGTAGGGAATAATGATAAAAAAGTCTGTATGTGTTCAGCATAAACACAATCTTTCTTCTGAATATTTTTGATCCACTAATTATTTCAATCTGTGGATACAGAGACCTGACTGACGATGTCACCCTAACGGTGACAGCAGCTGGGAAGAACCTGCTATCGGTATAGACACCCTTCCTTCACGTTTTGGGGTTTGAAGTGGCATATTTTCTGCCTGGGAGGTGTGCTTACAGACACTGTTACTGGGTTTTGTGGGCCTCAGGTGACAGGCAATAAAGAATTCCTCGAGCCGGGCGTGATGGCGCACGCCTGTCATCCCAGTGACTTGGGAGGCCGAGGCAGGAGGATGGCAAGTTCGAGACCAGAGGCAGTCTGCATAATTTAGTGAGACCCTGTCTCAAACAGTAAAAAAATGGGTTGAGGATGCAGCTCAGTGGTATAGCACTTGCAAAGCATGCAAGTGTGCAGTACCAAAAAAAAAAAAAAAAAAAAAAAAAAAAAGACTAATTCCTCCCAGGCTTAAAGTCTTTCTATCCGCTCTCACAACTCCTAATATCATGAGTACAGCTGATATTAGTTAACAGAAGTGACCCAAAGGAACACTGCATGCCTGCCAGGCCATAACTTCCCATTACATTAAAAACCTTCACATGTCCACGCCCTGCCCTTCTTGGCTTGACCTCGTTTGAGGCCCTGGGCCTATAATTTGCACGTTTCTTTGTAAGACTTGAAAGTTCTTGTTTTTTCCCCTTATTTTGAAGTGGGGAGTGGTTCTTTTTTCTTCCTCAGGCTTAGGTAATAGCAGTTCAGTCCGGCTGCTATGCTATCACGGTGCAGAAACTTCTATCATAATCCCTGCGCTGCTGGATCCACTGAAACACTCACTGAAATGCAACTGGGAGCACATAAATATCTCAGTCGGCTTCAGGCAGTCATCGTATACTTTCTGATAAACGGTACACGAACTTGAATGATATTCAAGCCTAAACTATCTGTCAAAAGGAGCTTAGACAGAAAGAGAAATAACACATGTTCTCACTCATATGAGGGACCTGATTCAAAATTACAAGAAGGAAAAAATCCTACTCAAAGGTCAGATCATAAAAAAAGCGGGGGAGGGAAGATAAGAATGAGGTCAATATAAATGGACTAGAAATCGCATGTAATTGTTCTAACAAGATAAAAACAAAGACCACTACAGGAAAAGTTTCTATCTTAAACAGAACTGGAACCCAAGGACATATAGAAAAATACTACTAAGTAAAAGATAGAGAAGACTTGGATGGGAAACTTAGATGGGAAGGGGGGGACGGGGGGAAGCACAGGGGAGGGTAAGGGGTAACCTATATGAATAATGTTTATCAAATTGCATATATGAAAATTGTCACAATGAAAAGCATGTCAAAATGAATCACATTATGATGTACATTAAAAATTTCTAAAAAAAAAAAAAAAAAGGAGCTCAGAATAGGAAAATAAATTCCATTTAAACCATATACCGAAATCAACAACTGTTAGTTTGGACTTTCAGGTACAAATCCTAAAGAGAAAATAAAAATATCTGTGCCAGTTCCCCAGGCTGCTTCTGTGAACAGTCTCCTGAAGGCCGTTCTTTCCTATGATGTCCTTCACGCGGTAAATGCAGATCAGCTTTTCAGCTGACCGCTGTAGTTCTAGGCTCTTTCAGAGCAAAGATAAAGAACGTGCTGCTGCCTATGGGTGTGAGGGAGAGGGCAGATCTCAACACGCCCCAGTGTGGGATCAGCTGAAGAGGAAACATGTTCAGTGACACTAACACATTTCCGAAGACCTGTTAGACACTACGGTAGGTTGCAAGTTTAATTCTCAGGACTGAATCTTTAGATTCTTTGAGAACCTCTGGAATCTCTAAATAGGGGACAGGATTTGGGGGAACTCTTTAAAAAACTGCCACAAGGAATCATCTGTCTGCTTCTCAGGTAGCCAAGAGGCTACCTTATAAACCCAACAGCTTAGGCACCTTGAAGTCACTACTTTCACTCTATCAAACTATCCTAGTATTTATTTGTTGATGTTGTTGTTGTTAGGTGCCATGGAGTCGGTATCTGACTCATAGCGACCCTCATAGGGTTTTCAATGGTTGACTGTATTGGGATTGCCTTGGGAGTGGATTGCCAGGCCCTTCTCCCATTTTTGCAACGCTGGGAATTGAACTCAGGACCTCAGAGACTACAGCGCAGCGCTCTACCCACTGAGCTAAATCCCAGCCCATCCTAGTATTTATAGGGAGTCAAAAGCTAATGCTGCTTCAATATCTGCCACTTGAAATCCTCCATTTCCAACTATTCAAAGAAACTTGTCAGATACCCACAGGGACATTCTTGGCCAACTTAACTCTCCTTATTTTAAACCAACATTATCAATCATCCTTAGGCTAAGTCAATGACAGAACAAAAAAAGGTGTTCCCCTGATTAAGTAAAAATAGGTGTGGTTTTTTTTTTTTTTTGATGTAGTGGATAGGTTTATTTGTTCCATTCCTCAGCTGCTCCTTATTCTTCAAAAGGGGAGAAGTTCAGAAACCAGAGAGAGAATGGCGTTCCCATCATCTCTGTGGCTTTCAGGATAGAGGCTTTTGAATCTCGGATGCTGCTTGAATTCGCTTCTCAGCTCTGAGTGACAAGTGTTCCTTCCATGTGACCTAAGAGTTGAAAAGCTGGTACCCGTCCCAAGGCTCTTCCTTGGAGAGCAAAGACTAAACTTCTGCATTTTAGTCACAACATGCAACTTGAATCATTTGTTTGGCTGGGCAGAGCTGCCTTTAGTATTCAGTTTCACAACACTGGCCGTGTCACGAGCCAAGGCAAAACATAAATGGGGCTGTTCCCCTATGCTCCTGCCTCTTGCTTTCAACCTCTACTTGCCTTCAGTTCTAACACGAGGTCCATCCGCTTCTTTCCCAGAGGGTTAATGTCATTGAGGATCAGGGCTGTGATGATGTCGATGCCATTGGATTCGTGGGTGGCTATGCAGTTCTGCACAAACAGAAACACACAGGCATTTACCCAGACGCTGGTCACACATCAGACGTCAAAGGCCAACACGCTGAGTTGCTATTTCAACACAACGCTCACCACGCCCAGCAAGGTCTCTGGGGGAGAGCTGCGATTTTCCGTGAGAAAGTGGTAAAAAAATAAAAGACAGATGAAAATCTCTAGTTTCAGAATTAACAGTAAACAGTAGGAAAGTCCCCGTACACAGAAACGGATACATTGGTTTGCGTCTTATCCAAATAGTACGGCACAGTTGCCTTTTGTTCTTAAAGGAAAATGTAGTGCGTGACTGATACCAGGATCTGAGCCCTTTTTCCCCTTTCAATGTGTGTTCCGTTCTCCCTACATCACTCATTTTGCGTATTTTGTGCTTTTGCTTCAGGCCGAAGCTTGGAAAGCGAGCTTCTGGTTTAATTCACACAATATCAAAATTAATCATCTCCCCGTTTATGGTCCCCGTTTATGGCACAATCCACCGGAGTCTGGTCCTTTCAACAGGCCTCTGCTGGGCAGAAAGGCAAACAGGAGGTTTTAAGGAAATTCACTTAAATATCAAAGAAAGCCCTTCGCCCAAGCCTGTTGCATTTCTGTGCTCCCCCTCACTGTAACGGGGAACGCACCATCTGCTTCTTCAGGGAACAAGGAGAGGAGGGTGGAGCTACCAAAACATCATCCTCCCGTTCAGACAACCAAGACCAGGGTTGGCATAGACAGCAAGCTGCCTCTGTAAACCGCTCTCCTCTGACTAAAGGTCCTGACTGCCCCGAGGGACTCAGCATCTCACACCTCCCCTGGTCACTGGGTTTAGAACTGGCCGTTTTAAGCCTTGCCCTGCCCTCTTTTAATCAGGAAGGAGCTACAATTTGGAGTTAAAAATCATACTCACCCTCGCACTGAGGCCAGAAGTTTCAAGAGGCCGTTCAGAAGCAATGACTCTACTCAAGAAAAAAGTACTGGGCTCCATTGCAAAAACATACTTTTTGGGAAGCTAAAAGCAAGACCAACTGGTCTTTCCTTTCCCTAACAAGTCCATGGTTTTAGATCTCAACCACATACGTTCTTGACTTACTCAAGCCATTTCAAGTGAAGCAAGTTTTCTTTTCTCTTTCTAGCTAGGTTTAAACTCACTTTGTTGTTGTTGTTAGGTGCCGTTGAGTCGGTATCTGACTCATAACGACCCTCATAGGGTTTTCAATGGCTGTTTCGGGATTGCCTTGGGAGTTGATTGCCAGGCCCTTCGCCCATTTTTTCAGTGCTGGGAATCGAACTCGGGACCTCAGAGACTGCAGTGTAGCGCTCTACCAACTGAGCTAAATCCCAGCCCAAACTCACTTTAAGAAGCCACTTTTTGATCTCTCCTAGTATTGAAAATACATCACCATTTTCAGATGCTAATTTAACTCCCACTTTATTATCTATCCCTACAAGTCAAGTTATAGTTGGCTAGTCAAACCAAATCAAACCAAACTAAACCAAACAAAGCCAAGCAAGGATGCCAAGGACAAAACCTCCAGAGCCTGTCCTTGGGTAAAGCTCTGAAGTGCGGTAAAGCAGCAAGGTGACTTCTCATCTGCTGGAAAAAGAACTCCAGCCCTCCCTAGGTCAAAAGGCAGATGCAGCGTGACTTCTGAAGGGTCTCTGCTAACATTTCCAAATGACGAACATTACCCAGTTCTGTCCCCAAATCCAGATGGAATTACCTGGTTCTCATGACAAGGTCCTTGACAGTACTCCGTCAGACTCTCCAGGGTTTGGTTGATGAGCGCGACATTCTTCTCATTTATATACAGCCCGAGAAGACCAAGGCCCCCAGTTGTGCTTCCGCAGATGCAGTCCAGAAACTGCAGCGTCTCACACACCAAGTTGTAGTTGGTCTTGTTATTTTGGCAGCGAAGGAAGTTCTGCAGGTGGGAGGTCCCCAGGTGGGGAAGCAGAGGCAGAGAGAAGAGGGAAGACGTCATTCAGCCTGTCACCTGGTTAGTCTCTCAACAGGTAGGTGCCCTGGCCTGACCAGCAACTATGCAGACAGATACAGCATGGAACCAAAGAGTCCACATGGCCCACAAGATGGTCAATCCATGGCCTGGGACTGCAGCCGTGGCTACCAGAGGTGTGGTTTGCTCTCCAAGGTGGAGAGAAGGGGCCCTCTTGGGAGCCTAGCTCAGGTCCTCTTAGTCTTTTTAAGTTCTCATACTTATCCCTTCCTCACCCCGCCCATCACCTTCTCTGCAGGTGTTAAGGGCCAGCTGACATTTTAAAGGGTTGTTGTTGTTGTTAGGTGCCGTCTGAGTCCGTATCTGACTCCTAGTGACCCTCTGTATAACAGGGGAAACACTATTGTCAGTGCTTCTCTGCTGTTCATAGGGTTTTCAATGGCAGATTGATTTTTGGGAGGGGGTTGCCAGGTCCTTCTCCCAAGCCTACACCTTCTGGTGTTCCCAGGCGGTCTCCCATCCAGGTACTAACCAGGCCTGACCCTGCTTAGCTTCCAAGATCTGATGCAATCGGATGCCACAGAGCTATGGCTGCAGACTTTTTAAAGGGTAGTCATACTATTAAAAAGACGACGGTGTGGTCTGTATGCTGAGGATCCAGAGTCTAGGACATGGGGCAGTTCACCACAAAGTGAGACTCAGAGGCTGACTTAAACCCAGTGCTGTGGAGGGAACCTGGATTACCTTCTTTGGCCCTTTCCATTATTAAAGGCAGGGGCAAGAGGCAGCAAATGCACATGTGTGCGTGCTTGTGTGCGTGTGCCAGAGTATATACTCTCCAGGTAAACTTGTAATGTTTATAAGAGGCCCAGAGCAAGACATTTCCTTACTGAAAGAAGGAAAGCAACATTCAACTGCCTCATAAAGCAGACTACTGTGAGGCAGAGGGACTCCAGTGACCTGCTCTTCAAAAGAACAAGTTCACTGTAATAGTCTGCATCTCAGAGTTATAGAAATGATTTATGGTTACTATTGCTGCTGATGTTAAGTGCCATCAAGTCAATGTCTGACTCATAGTGACCCTACGTACGACAGTCAAAACGCTATTGTCAGTGCTTCTCTGCTATTCATAGGGTTTTCAATGATGGATTGGTTTTTGGGAGTGGGTTGCTGGCTCCTCCTCCCAAGCCTACAGCACCTGGTGTTCCCAGGCGGTCTCCCATCCAAGTACTAACCAGGCCCAACCCTGCTTAGCTTCCAAGATCTGACAGGATTGGAAGCCACAGTGCTACAGCTGCAGGCTATGGTTACTATAGGAAGGGGGAAATTCAAATAGATATAACCAAAAGATAAAATGGACATTATCTTTGACTCAATAGTTCCACTTCTATGGACTACTCACTTCTGCTCACAAAGTATGTGCTATTTCTGTTGTTTGTATTACAGCACTGTTTCTAACACTCTAAATGCTTGTCGGGGCTGGGATTTAGCTCAGTTGGTAGAGTGCTGCTCTGCTCTGCCATCTCTGAGGTCCTGAGTTCGATTTCCAGCACTGCAAAAATGGGAGAAGGATGTGACAAATCACTCCCAAGGCAATCCCAAAAGAGTCAGCTATTGAAAACCCTATGTGGGTCGCCACGAGTTGGACAGGACTTGACAGCATCTAACAACAACAAAAAATGCTCACCAGTTGTTGTTGTTGTTGTTGTTAGGTGCCGTCGAGTCAGTATCTGACTCATAGAGACCCTCATAGGGTTTTCAATGGCTGTTTCGGGATTGCCTTGGGAGTGGATTGCCAGGTCCTTCTCCCATTTGTGCGGTGCTGGGAATTGAACTCGGGACCTCAGAGACTGCAGCACAGCACTCTACCCACTGAGCTAAATCCCAGCCCCAAAACTGGTAGCTCACTTGCCCACTTTTGCTCCAGAAACCTGGAGGCTCAGCAGGGTGGCACTGGAAGACCCTTTGCTGTTGTTAGGTGCTGGGATTGCCTTGGGAGTGGATTGCCAGGTCCTTCTCCCATTTTTGCCGTGCTGAGAATTGAACTCAGGACCTCAGAGACTGCAGCGCAGCGCCCTACCAACTGAGCTAAATCCCAGCCCGCTCACCAGTTGGCAAGTAGCTAAAAAAGAAATTAAGTATACCAGTATCATTTAACATTATAAATTAGAAATACTGAGTAGATCCATATGTGCCAATATGAAAGAGCTCTACAGCATACTGTTAGGTTTAAAAAAAAGACAAAAAGAGTGATGTGTGATACAAACTGACACTTGTAGAAATGTTCCCATTGAAATATATAGAAAGAAAGGGCTGGAACACTTCTCTATAGATAGAAGAGAGGCAAGTGTTTTAATTAAATACTGATTTTCATTTGAACCTTCATGGAGAAATATGTTCACATATTCTTTATATAATGAAAACTTTTTTTTTTTCCCCCAGTCCTGGGGGTTTGAACCCAGGGCCTCACACTTGCTGGGCATGTGCTCTACCACCGAGCTGCACCTCCATCCCCTTTCTTATGTTTTATCTTGAGATAAAGCTGCCCAGGCTGCCTCTGGCCTCAAACTTACCAGCCTTCCACCACAGTCCCCCAAATCACTGGGATTACAGGTGTGCACCACAGTGCCCAGCTTAATGAGAGCGTTTGTGGAAGCACGGGTTAACTGCTGGTAATCAGGTTAAGCCTGCAGCTGTAGCCCTGTGGCATCCGACCCCATCAGATCTTGGAAGCTAAGCAGGGTCAGGCCTGGTTAGTACCTGGATGGGAGACTGCCTGGGAACATCAGAAGCGGTAGGCTTGGGAGAAGGACCCGGCAACCCCCTCCCAAAAATCAATCTGCCATTGAAAACCCTATGAACAGCAGAGAAACACTGACAATAGTGTTTCCCATGTTGTACAGAGGGTCGCTATGAGTCGGATACTGATTTGACGGCACCTAACAACAACAACAATCAGGTTAAATGCTGACTCCTCACCAAACTAACCCCCGTCTGCCATCCGGCTTCCCACTGAAGGTAAATCTCCCTCCCACAATAATCATCGCCAGGTCGGCAGGAGATGGAGAAAGCGCAGACGGCTTGGGACTGCAGGGCGCTTTAAGGTGATCATTTCCTCTGGGACAAAGGAAGCCAGAGGAGGGTTTCACACCTTTCTCCCTGGCTCCAGCATGTTGGGGGAAGGCGCTACCTGAGCGCTGACCACACAGGGTGAAGGACGCTCCGTTCGGGTGTGGGGAGGGCTGGCTGTCCAAGACTCAGATGCACAGCATGGTTTCCAAAGCCCATCTCCTCCCAGATTCCAGTCCCTGCTCTCACCACCTCCTCTGGGCTCAGGGATGCTGCGGCTCCTGCCATGTCCTTCTCTTCACCGGGTATGGCACTGTTCCCCCACACCTCTGGCTGGCAGCGATCCATTTCTTCGTGTGGCACTAGCATGCCTCCTTTTTTTGGTGCTGGGGCTCCCTCTACGCCATTCTCTCCACCAGACACCCCCCCACCCCCAACTGCCACCCACAAGTCTTCCTTCAGGATGCGGTCTCAAGTCCCTTCTCCTCAGGAAGCCCTTCCTGATCCTGCGGCCCCATTGTGATGAGAGGGGAGCACCCCAGGTCAGCTCTCTGCTCCACACACTCTAGAGACGCCTGTCAGCACTGTTGTGGACCGTGCGATGGCCTTGGGTCCCAGGGGCAGCTGGCACCCGGGCTGGTGTGTGCCAGGAGCTTTATAAACACTGATCACAATCGTCCGAATTCAATCAAATATGGGGAAGAAAGGGAACAGGGGACGCCACCAGGATGACGGGGCCCCCGTGTTTCAGACTCTCCGTGAAGGCCAGAACCATTTCTTAAGGCTTTTGCAGTGGCTTGCTGGAACCTGCCTTGCCCTCACTCTGATCCACTTCCTCTTGTCCTTTACAAAAACAGACACGTGTGTCTCCAAGAGGCAACATGGTGGAGGCAACATGGCGGAGGGAGGCAACATGGCGGAGGGAGGCAACATGGCGGAGGGAGGCAACATGGCGGAGGGAGGCAACATGGCGGAGGGAGGCAACATGGCGGAGGCAGGCAACATGGCGGAGGCAGGCAACATGGCGGAGGCAGGCAACATGGCGGAGGCAGGCAACATGGCGGAGGCAGGCAACATGGCGGAGGCAGGCAACATGGCGGAGGCAGGCAACATGGCGGAGGCAGGCAACATGGCGGAGGCAGGCAACATGGCGGCTATTTTGATCCTGTTACCACACACCCTCTGGCCTTGCCCTTGCTGGAGAAATCCTGTTCTCTCTCTGCTCCTCTGTGGGGGGCGGAGGGCAGCCAAAGCTGAGAACAGTGGCTGAAGGAGGGGAAGGGCTTCCAGTCTGTGCTTCCACAGCTCCTGCACTCACTAACCCTGGGGGAAGCAAAGCCTGGTGTGGGGTGGACACGAGGTTTCAAACCCACGTGCACACGGTGGAAGAGCAGTCCTTTCCTTTCCATCAGGGTTCTGACTAAGCAAGCCTTGCTCAGAGCACGGACGGTCCGCTTGGCAAAGGCACGCCCAGTGGCTTGCTTTCCATCGAACACTTACCAACAGGAAAGTTCAGGTTATAAATACGACCAGAAATTGGCACAAGCCCAGAGACTTCTCATCATTTTCTCTCTGCACCGATCTGCACTTCCTTATACAACCGAGTGGACCTCCAACTCCCAGATCCATGAGGAAACCCCGACCCCAGGATCTGCCATCTGTCCCAGAGCACGGCCAACATGGTGGCATTCAGAGTAGCGGAATCCCACTTAAAATAATGGTTCTGGGAACTGGATTCCTACAAATGTAATTTCCCTGGACCAAGTCACCCCCTGAGAGAGTCTGATTTTGCAGAAGTTTTAAAAGACAATTTTAAACATGTGTGGGGGGCTGCAGAACCCAGAGAGTTCCCTAAAAGGCTTCCCCCCTTCTAGGGCTCTTGTGGATGGGAGCAAAGGGAAGAAACACGCTCTAGTTTCCACTCTGAACTGGACAGCTTTGTTCTCATCTTCCCAGATCAGTACATTTCTGCATAACATGTTCTTCAAGGATTCAGCAGCCAAAAAAATAGTTTAAAACCACTGAATTGGAAAATCTTTGTGTCCTTTCATATGCTATTGCTGGGTCTTTTCAACATAGAAGAGTGTCCTGTAGGTCCCGCCCCCCATCGCTCTGTTCCCACAGAGCAGTGTACCCAAGAACTGAGTTGTGAAAAGACTTTGGAAGGTGCTTCTGCCATGGGCCTCTCAGGGCATGCGTTCAAAGCAGAGTTTTGTGGAAAGTTAAGGTGCAATCCTACAGCTCTGAAGGCTTCCAAACAAGAAATGACAGATGTGTGCAATTAAAGCCTTAGCCTATTCCCACGGTGGAGGGGAGGCGGGCGCATCCAGGAAGGAGAGAGCGGGCGGGGCAGGTCCCCGAAACCAGAATTCCCCTGGGGACCTGGCACGTTAGCGTTTCTGCTCTGATGGGCAGGGAGGGTTCCACTCAAGGCAGCCTTGGGTTTGCTCAGCTCAGAACTCCGCAGCTACCAGCTCCTCTGAGAAGCCTCCCTGGACCTCCCCCCCCATGGTTCCCCTCCTCTGACCCCACAAAACCCCTACAATGACATGGCTGCAGCCCTTAGCCCACTTCACTGCGATCTCTGGTTGCCCCTAGTGGCTCCTGCCCCGGACGCTCAGCTCTGTGTGGGGAATGAGGGAGGTCCTGTCACCACCAGTGTGGGGCAAAGAGCAGGGATAAGGGGCCCATACCTCCACAGGCCCCGCCTCTACCTGCGCTCCCTGAAGGGCTCAAGGTTGGTGGAGACCAGCGACACTGCTCAGGGAAGCAGCAAAGGGCACTGATCCCTATGCTCAGCCTAAAACAGCCCAGCAGCAGGGTGGGACTCCACCCACACAGGTGCCACAATTCAGCTGCACGGGCGTGGCTTCCCGGGGGTCCCTCACTCCCCCTCAGCCAATCTCCCCCATGACCAATGGTGTAGCTAGTACAGTAGAGGGGAGGATGACACCAGGGACACATCACCTTGAGATATAGGAAGAGCAGCTAACAGGACAATAACCTGTCCTTTGGGGAGGGGCTGGGATTTAGCTCAGTTGGTAGAGCACTGTGTTGCAGTCTCTGAGGTCCTGAGTTCAATTCCCAGCACCGCAAAAATGGGAGAAGGACCTGGCAATCCACTCCCAAGGCAATCCTGAAACAGCCATTGAAAACCCTATGAGGGTCGCTATGAGTCGGATACCGACTCAGCGGCACCTAACAACAACAACAACAACAACAAAGAGCTTTGGGGAAAGAGTGCTTTGCTCTGCCTGCCTGAGCAGAGCCGTCCCAGCCAGTAGGTCTGGAAATAGGTGCGCTGAGCCTGAAGCCAGAAAGCTTGGACAACGGACGAGAAAAGCAACAGCCAGGATCCCACCCTCAGACTGTGACAGGGCAAAGCACAGAGTATCAGTGGCTGAAATGGACCAGAACCAAGGCAAAGGAAGGGCCCCATTCTGTTACCACTGACACACACCATAGGGCACTATGGGTCCACATGCACTAGTGGCGGGGTTTATGGGAAATCCCTTCATTTACAGATATAGGCTGTGTTTAGCCAGTCGATGACCTCAGATGGTAGATGCTTTTTCAAAGTTGGGGTTCTTGAGACAAACTGGATTCAAACTATAAACAACCAGAGAAGGTGTCAGTGATTTCTCCCAGTTGCGCCTCACTATTCTGCACTGCTGTGTAAGGATGCAACTTCTTACTCAGCTGATCCACACCTAGAGTCTGTGGCAGGTTTTAAATATTGGGGACTGACTGGAGCAACACCAAATGGTCTCGCCATAATCAACGTGAGATGGAAGTCAGGAATGGCAATTGAAAGGCGGCGGCTTCCCTTAACAGATTTGGACGGATGTTATTTGTTCTCCCCACCATCACCACTCAAGCACACACCACCCCTGCCAGCTCATCTTGGGAGACGCCAACACACTCTTCTTGTTCATCCTCATGCCACTCAGGCAAACGGGTGGGATCCCTGGGGTTCAGCAGGAAAGCCAGGCAGTGGCCAATGACCCCATGTTCCAGCATGTGGCTCCTGCACAGGGATGGGTCTCCTCAGAGCTGGAATAACTTGGAAGAAAGAGGCCGATCTCTGCACTAACTGAGGCCCCTGCACCTCAGCTTCCTCATCCATAAAATATAATAATACGCCGGGCGCGGTGGTGCACACCTGTAATCCCAGCGGCTGGGGAGGCAGAGGCAGGAGGATCACGAGTTTGAGACCAGAGGCAGTCTGCGTAACTTAGCGAGACCCTATCTCAAAGAGTAAAAAAAATGGGCTGGGGTGCAGCTCAGTGGTCCAGCACTTGTAAAGCATGCAAGCGTGAGGCCCTGGGTTCAACCCCCAGTACCGCAAAAAAGAAAAAAAAAAAACATGAAAGAAGATAATCATACGAACAGCAATATAAGCACTGCTTAGCATCCACGATAGTCTAAGCACCCTTTTTTTTTTTTTTTTTTTTGCCATTGTTTTGATCCCCAAGTAAAAACATAAAGCATTTCTGGAATAATCAACAAAGATTTCTGCAGATCTGTTTGTGTAAAACACAGAAAGGCAGCTACCTCTTTCAACCAACAGATATAGTCATCCTCTGCCTGAAAATGGGAGTATGTTCCGAGAAAAGCATCATTAGGTGATTGTGGCATGCGAATGTTAGAGTGCACTTTATACTAACACAGATGGTACGGCCTACTACACACCGAGGCCATGTGGTGGGAGCTATGGTGTACGTGGTCTGTCGGTGACTGACATGTTGTTACGCAGCACATGTTAAGTGCCTTACATGACTGTACTTAACTAGAACTTTCTATGGACATGATTGTATAAATCTAACATACTTATTATATTTAATAATCTAGCCATCCATCTGATTTTTACCTGAGCACCTACGTGGCCACTTGTGGCAGGCTACAAGATACACACATACACAGTCTGCATAACTTAGATTTGGCCAGAGAGCGCTGGGCACGGTGGCGCACACCTGTGATCCCAGTGACTCGGGAGGCGGAGGCAGGAGGATCACAAGTTCAAGACCAGAGGCAGTCTGTGTAACTTAGCAAGACCCTGTCTCAACAAGTAAAAAAATGGGCTGAGGGTGCAGCTCAGTGGTCCAGCACTTGCAGAGCATGCAGACGCGAGGCCCTGGGTTCAATCCCCAGTACTGCAAAAAATAAAAATAAAATAAAATAAAATCAAAAGATACACACATACATAGGCGCTCACACACATGACAAATGTAAATGGAGCAGCCGCCACCACTGGTGAGCAAGACAGTGGTCTCTGGCCCTTTGGAGACGGGGACAGGTTACCAGCTCAGGTTTTTACATCAGTCCACTATGCTGGGTCCTGGACCAAGGCAAGCCGGCTGACGTGAGAGGAGCCGAACCCATCGGAGGGAGCCAGGGACCAGGATCCCCCCAAACCAACTCCAGCCCCTGCATCTGGAGGTCTCAGGCTCCCCCGAGGCCCTCACCTGCAGGTCTCGGTTGTGGTTTTCGCACAGCAGCTGCAGGAAGCGGAGGATGGGCTGCATGATGGTGATGACCACGCTCATCTCCAGGTCGTCCTTGGTCTTGTCGGCCGTGGCCTGGGCACCCTCCCCGGGCTGGTAGTGGTCATCGGGGTCGGCCTCCCTCCTGAAGGTGGTGAAGGCTTTCCGGGTGGCGGCGGACGCCTCCAGCAGCTGATCCCGGACCTCTTCCGTGATCTGCGTCAAGGGCTCTTTGGCTACAAGGCAAGCACACGACAGTCAAAACCTCTGCCTCCTCGGGAGCGCCACCCAGCCTGCCGAGGAGGGTGGTCAGAAACCTGGTGGCCTAGCCGGACACGGTGGCGCATGCCTGTAATCCCAGCGGATTGGGAGGCGGAGGCAAGAGGATCACAAGTTCGAGACCAGGGGTGTGTGCGTAACTTAGCGAGACCCTGCCTCAAAAAAGTGAAAAAAAAATGGGCTGGGGGTGCAGCTCAGTGGTGCAGCACTTGCAGAGCATGCAAGCACGAGGCCCTGGGTTCAACCCCCAGTACCGCAAAAAAAAAAAAAAGAAAAGAAAAGAAAAGAAAGGAAACCCAGGGTCCTGACTTAGCTAGGGATCCACAAGGCTGGCAAAACATGCAGAGGAGTCACCATCCCCTCACGCTGTAGGAGGAAAGTGGGGTTGAGCTGGCCGGCAAGCTCACACCCTTCCTGTTTAGCCAGGCTCGCACTGCGTTTTAGAGAAAAGGCCTCAGTATAGGCTCTGCTGGCCTCGCACACCTACGGCCCTGGGCCTCGGCTTCCTCTTCTGCAAAATGCAAGGACATCAGTGACCTCCACCCCGACACGGTCAACATAATGCTAACCGCAAGTCTCTACTGTTACTTCGAGGACAAGTGATTGCCTCTTTATCAAATGCCCAGACACTCTGAGTAAGTATTTTGTGTGTACTATCTTATTTCTGGGGGCTGGGATTTAGCTCAGTGGGTAGAGCGCTGCGCTGCAGTCTCTGAGGTCCTGAGTTCAATTCCCAGAACTGCAAAAATGGGAGAAGGGGCTAGCAATCCACTCCCAAGGCAATCCTGAAACAGTCAGCCATTGAAAACACTATGAGGGTCGCTATGAGTGGGATGCCAACTCGACGGCACCTAACAACAACAACAACAATCTTATTTCTATTCCTCAGAAAAACCCTACGAAATAACTGTGGCATTACAGTTAGGCACACAGGCCCTGTGCCCAGGAGGCCTGGGATGGAGTATCGGCCCCACTGCCTTCTAGTTTGTGTCTTTGAGAAGTTAATCATAGTATCCGTGCCTCATTTTCCTCCTCTGTGAAATGGAGACAACCATTTTATCTATTTTACAGGGGTACTCTAGCACTTGCAAAGCATGTAAGTGTGAGCCTCTGGGTTCAACCCCCAGTACCATGAAAGAAAAAAAGGTTTATACTTTAGAAAGTAAATAAGGAGACGTTACCTGACACAGGAATGATACCGCTTTTCTTTCGCCAATACTCAGGGGTTGAACCCAGGTCTTCAATTGTGCTTCCTCCAAGTGCTCTTGCCCTGAACCATGACCCCAGGCCATTTTTCACTTTGTATTTTGAATCAGGGTCTCCCTAAGTTATACAGGCTGCCTCTGGCCTTGAACTAGCGATCCTCCTGCTTCTGTCTCCTGAGTCGCTGGGATTACAGGTGTGCGCCACCGTGCTCAGCCAATGACACCACTTTTAAAATATATATTCTGAGCTGTGTAGCTCAGCAGTACAGCTTTTGCTGAGCATGTGCCAGGCCCTGGGTTTGATCCTCAGCATTGCAAAGAAATAATGATAATAATAATAATAATAATAATAATAATAATGATGATGATGATGTACTTACTTTCCTCAACTTTCTCTAACATGAAGTGGAAAGCATAGGAAAAGAATACTCACAGATCCCCTACCAAAAAACCCCTCAGACCGAGAAGAGTATTTGCTAAGTTAATAAACAAGAAGACCCTCCTACGCAGCAGGAATTTAGCTCAGGTCACTTAGAAGAATTCTATCATAACCAAATTGGTTGTTTCCTCCCGTAAGCCCCAGTCAGAATGTATCTGGGAGTGTAGAAGTCATGGGAAAGAAAAAAACATAAAACAAGAAGAGTCCTCTGCGGTTCCCAGTCCAACCAAAGGAAGACTGAGAGGAAGGGCATTACCTTTTTTCCGGGCTGGGGCGTCTCTGTCTGCCTCATCGTCTTTCTTCTTGTTGCCCAGGTCACTGGTGTTCACTGTCACCGTTGCCTTGATTTCCTGCTGGGCCACCTTCATGCGGTCATAAAAGACCTTAAAGAATTTCTCCGACTTCTTATCTTCTGTCAACCGGCAGAAGAAGGAGTGCTGAAAGGAGAACCCACAGATTTTCAGCACTGTGACTGGGCCCCGCTCAACACTGCCAAGCCTGATGGAGACCAGAGGCAGCCACAAGCCCCACACGTTACCCAGGACTGTTGTTGTTGTTGTTGTTAGGTGCCGTTGAGTCATGTCCAACTCATGGCGACCCTTATAGGGTTTTCAATGGCTGATTGTTTTGGGATTGCTCTGGGAGTGGATGGCCACGTCCTTCTCCCATTTTTTTGTGGTGCTCAGAATCGAACTCGGGACCTCAGAGACTGCAGAGCGGCATTCTACCAACTGAGCTAAATCCCACCCCTTTCCAAGGAGAAGGCCACCATTAAATATGATCATCCACTGGGGTCTGAGGCCTGAGATTTGCACCGTGAAGCCTCTAAAACCAACTGCTGCTCCCAGAGCCGCCACAGAGGCTGTGAAAGTCTCTCACGGTGTGGTGGGCAGACTTGGGCCACCTAAGACCCACCTTTCCACCTCTGCACACACTCAACACAACTCCCTCAACAAGAAACAGAAAATAGTTTGGGCGATTACTGCAGGGCGGTCACTTGCCCGAGGTCTTCTCCACGCTCCTTCCCTGTGCAGAGCCCTGTGAACGATGTCCAAGTGAGGAAGATGTTCTACCTGCCCCGTGGGGCTCCGCCCCAGGTAAGGACGACACATCCCTCATTCAGACAGCAATGCTTAAGTCAGAAGAGCTCAGCAAGGCACGCAATTATATCACAGACACTCAGAGCTGGTGGGGTTGACAGTGGGCTGGAGTGACCTCAGATTTTTCAATGAAAAAGGTGATTTTCTCAAAGGACAGGTAAGGATGGTTAGATGAAGCTGCTCAGAATTACCAGGTAGCTTGTGTCTAGGATACAGACTTGTTTTTAGACCCACTGCGAGCAACAGTATACATTGTTGATGTGAAAACACAATATGGTATCTCGACTTCCTTTATGAGTATTTGCTTTCCACCCCCTTCCAAGCACCAAACTGTTCTGAACTATTTACATAAAAATACAATACACTCATTTCCAGAGAAATAAAACAAAGCTCTAAACAATATATTTGCTTCTCCCTGGAGAGCTTTCTGCCAATTTCATACCCTCCTATTTGGCAAGACAGAACTTCCCCACAATGGGGAGCCCGAGGCGTCCAATCTGGCAAAGAACTACAATCTCCCAGCCCCTACTGACCCTAACGTGTGCCCCGTGTGCTCCCAATGCCTGATTCACCAGCCTCCTAGGGAGCTACCATGCTCCTTTCAGCCAACATGCTACCACAGTCACTCTGAGCATTCTGACCACTGACCAACGAGCCACAGTGACCAGCAAGCCACAGTGACCAACGAGCCACGGTGACCAAGATCTGTCCTAACCTACAATGCACTTCTGGATCATGTCGCTGCTTCTCCCTCACTGTTCTTGATTTCTGGTTGCTTCTTACATATGAGATCCACCCTTCCTCCTTGCACTGGTTTTATCTTTTCCCTCCCACCGCTCTCAGATCCCCCCACAGGAGTCTCCCCCACTCTTATCTGCTTAGCCTTATCATTCTCTGTGTCACTGAGTCCTCTAAGATGCCCACCCTTGAACCAACCTTTAGTCTTGCGTGTCCCCATGGCCTTTAACTGTCTTTTATTTGCTTTTAGATTTCTTACCCTTTCATCCATCCAATCATCCACCCACTACTGAGCACGTGTCACGAGCTGGGCACTACGGCAAGTAAAACAGAAACAGCGGTGGGCAAAAGGGGGCCTAGACCCTCCCCCATGAAGCTAGCACCCTGGAAAAGACAGTCATTCAACCATCGCTCTAATGATCATTTACTAAAATAGCTTTTTATCCCTAGGAAAGGGACCCAAGAGTCTGTAGGTAAGTGTTCCCATAGCAGATACTCAGTGCCACTGTCTTCTTGTTCTTGCAGTCCCTGGCTCTTCCCTCAGCCAGGACTTCCTTACCTTTAAGTTTCACCATTAATGTCACCTCCTCAGCAAGGTCATCCCTCCAGCAGCTCCCAGGCCACATGCCTGTTCTTACACACCCCGTTCTATTCTCTTCGCCGCAACAAAAGGCTCCTGCGTGCCATGCTCTTCTATTCACTGTACACCTGCTCGCGTCGGTCTTGCACAGAGCGTGAGCTCTATGAAGGCAGGTGTCTACCTTCTGCGCAACAGCCACCTCCAGAGCACCCTGAGGTGGCCCAGCACACAGCAGACACCCCATGATCATCCAATAAAAGAATGAGTACCACCCAACAGTTTGTGGCTCCTCTTAACTGCATCTCACATCCAGGGGACAAAACAAAAATAAATTCCACCAAGTTAATTAGTTCTGAAAATTGCTCAAATGTCAAAATGTCAGAAAATAAGTTCTGTTTATTAGCTGTTTTTTTTTTTTTCCCCTTGTGGTACTGGGAGTTGAACCCAGGGCCTCGCGCTTGCTACTTTGCAAGTGCTGGACCGCTGAGCTGCACCCGCAGCCTGTTGTTTTACTTTTTTGAGACAGGGTCTCGCTAAGTTACACAGACTGCCTCTGGCCTCGAACTTGCGATCCTCCTGCCTCTGCCTCCCGAGTCACTGGGATCACAGGCGGGCACCACTGCGTCCCAGCTGTTCACCTCTTTTAAAGTCAGCACATCCACAAAAAGTGAGATATGCAGGACAAAGAACACAACCTAGAGCCTCCTAATCAGGAGAAAAGAGCCATACAACACGTTTCCACACCCAGGGTCACGAGACACTGCCCTCTAACACTGGGGCCCTCCAGAAGCTGGCCCTGCGGGACAATTCATTGCTGTTGCCACACTAGCATGGAACGGCTTTAAAAGTGTGTAGGGGACAATCTGGTCGTTCAAGAAATCAACAGCACTTAAAGAAAATATATAAATAATGAAACCTGCCGTCTGTCATCTGTAACAGCGCAAGACAGCGCACACAGCCTGCTGCAAAGCGCAGTGCTTAGCGTCCAGCTGGCTAACCCAGGCCATGTCCGCTGGCCCTACCAGGGTAAGGGAAGCTCTTCTGAAATGAGAGGAGGGCAAGGGACTAAGGGTTCTGTGTGCCTGTATACATTTCTGCATTAGCCAGGTTGTTCATTTTGCATCATTATACCAGTCCTCATTTATTCCACCTCTCAAAGACTGGAAGCAGCTTTATCAATTGTTGTTAGGTACTGTCAAGTTGGTATCTGACTCATAGCATCCCTATGTACAACAGGTGAAATAGTATTTGTTACTGCTTCTCTGCTATTCATAGGGTTTTCAATGGCAGATTGCTTTGGGGGAGTGGGTTGCCAGGACCTTCTCCCATCCTATGCCTTATCAATGTTGTTGTTGTTGTTGTTAGGTGCCCTCGAGTCATATCCAACTCATAATGACCCTTATAGGGTTTTCAATGGCTGATTGTTTCAGGATTGCCTCAGGAGTGGATTGCCACATCCTTCTCCCATTTTTGTGCTGGGAATCGAACTCGGGACCTCAGAGACTGCTGAGCGGCACTCTACCAACTGAGCTAAATCCCAGCCCCATGCTTTATCAATAGAACTCAATAAAATAATAAGATGGACACCAGGGTCCAGAACATATGAGGAAGCTTATAAAACAAAAATTAGAAAAGAGTGGTGATTGCAAGATGGGCAGAGAGGCTCCAGGGGAGTCTCAGGCGTGGCGCCAAGGTCAGCTGAAATAGGCTTTATTGGTCACAAGTCTCCTTATCAAAAGGAGAAGCGCCATCAGCACCTCAAGGGAAGGAAATGGCTCTTGGCAGAGGAATCAGCAGTTGGTTCTCTCCAGTGACTAACTGGGTTTGGATTCCGGGCTCCTCACCCACTGTCTCTGTGACTGTGGGCAGGCTGTCTGGCACTGTGAACCGGGGTGAAAGGGCTGCCACCGTGTACACTGTCTGAACTGACTGTGTTTTTCTACTACTACTGCATCAAGGCCTGCAGCTATAGCCCTGTGGCATCCGATCCCGTCAGATCTCGGAAGCTAAGCAGGGTCGGGCCTGGTTAGTACCTGGATGGGAGACCGCTTGGGAACACCAGAAGCTGTAGGCTTGGGAGAAGGACCTGGCAACCCCCTCCCAAAAGTCAATCTGCCATTGAACACCCTATGAACAGCAAAGAAGCACTGACAATAGTGTTTCCCCTGTTGTACAGAGGGTCGCTATGAGTCGGATACCGACTCGACGGCACCTAACAACAACAACAACTACACCAAGAGACCGTGGTAACGCTGCAGCGGGCAGCTGGGGTGGGTGGCACAGTGCTGGGAACTCTGCTGCTGATGCCAGAGAGCCCCGGGCTTCAGCTCCACCACTTGCTACTAAGTGTTGCCTTACAAAGTAATGTTGTTGTTGTTGTTGTTGTTGTTGTTGTTGTTAGGTGCTGTCGAGTCGGTATCTGACTCATAGCAACCCTCATGGGGTTTTCAATGACTGACTGTTTCGGGATTGCCTTGGGAGTGGATTGCCAGGCCCTTCTCCCATTTTTGCGGTGCTGGGAATTGAACTTGGGACCTCAGAGACTGCAGTACAGCGCTCTACCAACTGAGCCAAATCCCAGCCCCTTACAAAGCAATAGCATCTCTGAACTGGGCGCGGTGGCACACCCCTGTAATCCCAGCAGCCTGGGAGGCAGAGACAGGAGAATCATAAATTCGAGCCCAGAGGCAGTCTGCGAAATTTGGCAAGACCCTGTCTCAAAAAAGTAAAAAATAAAAATAAAAATGGGTGGAGGTGCAGCTCAGTGGTCCAGCACTTGCAAAACATGCAAGTGCAAGGCCCTGGGTTCAATGCCAGTACCTCAAAGTAATAGCATCTCTGAAAGCCTACTCCCCTCATCTGCAAGATGGGCACCACCGCAGTACCTCACGGGCAGGGGTGGGTCACGAAGGCCTGGCGGGATACTCATAGCGACTTTCCTGCTAGCACACATTTGCTGACTGCATACCAGGTGCTGGGAACCTTCAGGTCACACGGGCTCAGGCTGATCAAAGACAAATAGTGCTAAACAAAGACGGTTGGAAGGGAGATGTTTGGTCTCCAGAAGGGCAGCAGTGGTACCTTTTGTAAGAGCAGAAGTGACAAACACTGGCGGCCAGGGTGAAGAACTAAGAGCCGTCCTCCACAGAAGCAGGCGGGCCGCGGGAAGAGGACAGACGCGGAGTCACAGCGGTCCTGAGGGCAGAGCTTCTCCAGCCGCCTGGCGCTGGTGGCCGGCGACCCTCCCCTGCCCATCTCCGGTGCCCGGAGTGATTCAGACTCCGAAGACCGGGGCCTCCACACAGCTCACGGACCTGTCCACTCAAGTGCCTCCAGGAAGCCCCTGTTCTCAGTGCTAGGGAGGGGAGGGGCGTGGGCCCTCCTCAAGACCGCCATGCCAGGGAGGACCTAAGACCAGAGCCTCCCAGCTCCCAGCCCTACCTGGCCACATGCCAGCTTTCCTCCCGGAACTTACTTCAATTCGTCACCCCTCTCTCCAAGCCTCGAGCCACTAGTCGCAGAAACATGTGGCTCTTCTCAATCTTTCCTCCCAGGCCACCTGGGAGGTAAGAAGGAACCTTTTAACATGAATCTGGGTGAGAGTAGGCAACACTCACGGATGGTGACGGAAATCGAAACGTGGATGGCTCTGGGGACCTAAGTGGGGAAATATCAAGAAGGGGAACGAGAGCCGGGCGCGGTGGCGCACGCCTGTAATCCCAGCAGCTGGGGAGGCAGAGACAGAAGGATCGCAAGTTCGAGACCAGAGGCAGTCTGGGAAATTTAGCAAGACCCTGTCTCAAAAAGTAAAAAAAGTGGGCTGGGGGTACAGTTCAGGGGCCCAGCACTTGCAAAGCATGCAGGCACAAAGGCCCTGGGTTCGACCCCCAGTACCGCAAAAAAAAAAAAAAAAAAAAAAAAAAAAAGGAAGAAGCAGAACGAGAGAATGTTCTAGAGTTAAAGAACCTTCTTGATGAGAGTGGCAGTCACACTAGTGTGGTAGACAGAATAATGGCCCCTGTAGGTCATTCATTCATCCCTGGAACCTGTGAATGTGTCACCTTATAGGGCAAAGTGGAATTAATGCAGCAGATGGAATCACGGTTGTTAATCAGTTGACCTTCAAGTAGGGAGATAATCCCTTGATTACTCAGCGGGGTCCAATGTCATCACAAGGGTCCTCAAAAGTGGAAGGAGGAGGCAGGAGAGGAAGGAGCAGAGAAGCAATGTGACAGGAACTCATCTCCCCCTTGTTAAATTTGAAGGAAGGAGGAGGAGCCACCAGCCAAGGGATGTGGACAGCTTCCTGAAGCTGCCGATGGGGAGGGGACTCCTCCCAAAGCCTCCAGCCAGGAATGCAGCTCTGCTGGTATCCTGATCTTAGTTTGGTAAGGTTCACGTCGAACTTGTAAGATCGTAAACTTGGTAATGTGAAGTCACTAAGTGTGTGGCAATCTGCAACAGCAGCCATAGAGAAAAACACAACAGGTGCAAAACAACATTTGTTAAATCTAATCAAGCTCAGCTCTTACAATCTGTACATATTGTTGTTGTTTGGTGCCACGCAGTCGGGTCTGACTCATAGCGATCCTATATACAACAGAAACAAACACTCCTCAACACTGTGCCACGCCCAGCACTGTGCCAGTGCTTCTCTGCTATTCATAGGGTTTTCCATGACTAGTCATTTCAGGATTGTTTGGAGAATGGGCTGCTGGGTCCTTCTCCCATTTTTTGCAGTGCTGGGGGTCAAACCCAGGGCCTCAGAGTGCACAGAGCAGCACTCTGCCAACTGAGCTAAACCCCAGCCCTCTGTGCATATGACTGTATATAAACTCTCTTGCATTAAAAAGACAAAAGCCTGTTTTATTTCCAAAAACCTAGAGAACCACAGAAAGCTGTGCAGATGGGGCAACCTTCCCAAGGTCCCCTCTGCCGCCACCGGAGAAGACTATCTGCCTGCCCTACTTCCTGTTATCTCCAGATCACATTTGATGGCAAAGCCCTTTTCACAGATGCTGTCTCATCCGTGTCTGAGGAGATCGCCAAGACAGATACCTTCGTTCATAAACCTGCCGCAACGCACACGAAAGCGTCGGGGTCAGGAGAGGTCGGAGGCTTCCGGAACAGCCCTGACACACGCTCCACCTCTCGCCTGCGTTATTAACCAACAGAAAGGGAGAGCCAGCCAGCCTCGGTGGGCAGACTGGAGGACAGGCTGAGAAAGCAAAGGAAATGAGGCTGGTCTGGGGGCAGTTGCTCAGGGCCCATCCCAGACATTTCTGACAGCCAGTGTGCACGTGACGAGCCTGAGGGAAGGAAGTGGGGTCAGGGGCAGGGTGAGGAAGCGGCCACAGGCTCTGGCCACGTCCACGGGCTCTGGCCACGTCCACGGGCTCTGGCCACATCCACAAAGAGAAGCCATAGGAGGGAAGCAGGCATGGGGGTTACAAGCCTAGCTTCAAAACAAAAGAGACAGAAGAGTGAGAAAACATAGATCATAAGCTGTTGAGGCCGGAGGGGGTCTGGCCCCACAGTTTCCAAGTGTTTTTCCCAGCAGGGTACCTTTCTCTCCCCAGATGCCATCTTTTTTTTTTTTTTTTTTTAGAAATCTTTAATGTACATCATAATGTGATTCAT
Source organism: Pedetes capensis (assembly GCA_007922755.1). Lineage (NCBI taxonomy): Eukaryota > Metazoa > Chordata > Mammalia > Rodentia > Pedetidae > Pedetes > Pedetes capensis. The sequence goes on from VMDO01001919.1 coordinate 157,165, forward strand.
TTTGACATGCTTTTCATTGTGGCAATTTTCATATATGCAATTTGATAAGCATTATTCATATAGGTTACCCCTTACCCTCCTCTATGTTTCCCCCCTCCCCCCCTTCCTATCTAAGTTTCCCATCCAAGTCTTCTCTATCTTTTACTATATAGTATTTTTAAAGGGCTCCCTTTGAAACACAGCGCAGGACCCTCCTCTTCATCACCAGCTCCTCCTTGGAGCTGACTCCATGGCTGATGGCATTTGCATCTACCAGTTTAGTCCACCCCTCTGTTTCACAGATGAGGAAACTGAAGCCCAGCAGGAAAAAGAACTTGCCAAGGCCACAAGGAGACCCCCCTCCTTATTGCCCAAGTCAGTTCTTTTTGACTATAAATTACGTTATGGTTAGTAGAAACCAGACCCTGAGCTGATGTTTCTGTTTCTGATCCTTGTCAAGTGGACCAAGTTTTCCTGCCTTGGGCTGACTGAGCAGGACAGGGGCCCGCAAACTGAAATCTTAGATTGAAAGAATTGTACAGCTACCTTATTAGGTTAGTCTTTTTGGGGGGGGGGTGCTGGGGGTTGAACCCAGGGCCTCACCCTTGCATGTTTTGCAAGTACTGGACCACTGAGCTGCACCCCCAGCCCAAATTGTTTTTACTTTTTGGGACAGGGTCTCGCTAAATTACGCAGACTGCCTCTGGTCTCAAACTTTCGATCCTCCCGCCTCCGCCTCCCGAGCAGCTGGGATTACAGGTGTGCACCACTAAGCCCTTAGCCCGGCTAAGGTCAGTCTTGAAAATAAGATATTGCTTAATTAGCCTGGCAGCCACCCACTGTCTCCACCCAAGTTCTGCTAACGAAAAGGAGGCTGGATTATTACTAGAGGCACCGCTAAGGTTAGAGAGTGGAGGCATCCAGCCTATAGGGAGCAAGAAGGCAGAGGGCAGGGTGGGGTAGGGTGGACACTGTTTTCTTAAGGTGCAACAGGTCACACCCCTAATTTTAAAGTGTGTGGGCAAGAGGTCCTCTGGAGAATAATACTGGAGGACACAAGCCTTCCCCATACACGACTTGGACAGACACCCAGGAATAGAACTGAGTGGAAGGCAAGGATCTTCCCTGGAGTTCAGGAAGTTCAAGGTGAAAGACAGGCTTTGTATGCCGAGGATCACGGTGCTCTCTGGAGCTGCCTGCCCACGCCTGCCCTGCGCACCAGGCCATCCTATGGGAGGAGGCCCTTTGTGAGCACGTCAGCTCCCTGACAGGGCTTCGTCGGGAAGCGGAGATGTGTGTGATCCAGAATGGCTCTTCGAGGGAGCAAGGACGGACGGCTGCGGGACTTCGATCCTTCCCCAGAGATGCGCATCCCGCCCCTTCTAGCAGCACTCCCGCTGGGCCTTGAGAGCACTCAGAGACAGCCTATGACGTCCCCTCTGCCTGCTCACCTATCTGCTGCAAAACGAATTAAGGCCTTAGGCTGAGTCCAAGCATTCGAACAATGTGGCTGCTGAACAGTCAGCCAACAGTTGAGCTTCTGAGGGCTGATGAAAAATTCTTTTTTAGCATCTGTGATTTCTCTTCTTTTCACACTAGCTCTGGGACTCGCAGGGACATTTCATTCAGGCCAACGCATTCCTGCCCTGCTGAAACAAATGTCAATGGCTACCAAGATGTAGGTTACTCCTCGGCCCTCTTCCTTCACCAGAAGACCCTCTCTGGAAATTTCGTTACAGTGGATGGCAATCCAGTGTTTCCAGCTCGCCAGACATTACCTAAGTGCTTTATACACGTTATCTTGGTTATCCCTCGTAACTACCCCATGAGGTGGCTGCCATTACTACTTCTTCTTTACAGATGAGGAAACTGAGACGTAAAGTTGCTTACTAAGCTGCCAAACCCTGCATCGAGTCAGTGGTGGTGGTGGCCCGCATTCAGTCCTATGCTTCTGCTGCCTCAGCCCCTGCCCTCAGCCACTGGCTTTGTTAAACTCCTGTCCACTCAGCTAGAGTCTGAACACCTTTCAGCTTTTTATAATCCACCTCCTCCAGACCCTCCAACTCTCTCAGAGGCATAATCACAGACTACTGTCATAGTGAAGAATGACTGTGAGAGGTACCCATTGGATTGCTTCCTCTTCTTTGTGATACGTAATGTATCTGTTAAGAGGGGCTCCCAAACAACCCCTAGTGGGGCTAGGGGTTGTAAGTTTAGTTTTTAGAGTTAGGTGCTGTCGAATTGTGTCCAACTCATAGAGACCCTCATAGGGTTTTCAATGGCTGATTGTTTTCGGATTGCCTTAGGAGTGGGTTGCCACGTTCTTCTCCCATTTTTTGCGGTGCTGGGAATCGAACTCGGGACCTCAGGGACTGCAGAGCGGTGCTCTACCAACTGAGGTAAATCCTAGCCCCAGTGGTTATAAAGCATCAATAAAACCATTGTCACACAGTGACGGCTGTAGGCCTCGAGTCTTCTTCTTAGAAACTAAGGGTAACAATCACAACTCAAAGATCAGAAACCAGCACTGGGTAATAAAATACAGTGGCTTAGGCACAGAGAGCGTGGAGAACTGGAAGTTGGGAAACCTCGCCTCCTTGTTAGCCAATGCCATGATCCTAGACAACTTGCTTACCCTCATTTGTGCTCTAGAGATTCCTTATCTGAAAAATGAAGTCACCTGCCTGGCCTGCATCACATGGGAGTCTGGTCTCCATTAGGGTTATAGTTATGACATAGTACGTGTGAAAAACATCCTGGCTCCTACCAAGTGCAGGCAAATGCAAGGTGATATCCTTATCTAACAATAACAACACCTTCAAAGGGAAGACACTGGAATATAAGATAATTGGATCCATGAATGAGCTGGGCGTGTTATCAGATGGCCAAAGTCTAGTGTCCAAAACACATCCAGTGATAAATGATTCCAGCAGGTCCCATAGATCAAGATGGTCTCCACATTGACAGCAAAAACACAGGAAATCGCAGCCTCCAGGAGCTGACACAACGTAGGAAGTTAAAAAAAAATCTGATTGGAATTTCTCTAGCTACAGAAATCACTCAGGTTTCTGTGGACATAGAGGGAAACGTTTCTGCTTCTCTAAGTGAAAGACACCCAAAGCCAAAGTACAAGCTTTGTGTCAGATTCTCCTCCTAGACAGTCCCTGACTCTGAATGTAGAACTTTTCCCCAGTGTTTTCAACCATTGTTAACTTCAGGAAAAGTTGAACATACGAAAAGGGTCTATGGTTAACGAAAGGGGCATTCAGAATTGAACAATCCCTTGGCAAAAGTTCTCATTCCCTCTCAAAAGTCAAGTTTTTTCAGGGTTTGATGGTTTTCAACCATTCAACAACTGAAGCTCTCACCCCACCTATTTGAGGGATGTTTCCAGCTCTGATGAGTTCAGAAAGAAAACAGACATCAAAGTCTAAAGGGAGGAACCCATGCAGTGCACCGAGGGTGCACTAGAAAGGCATCTACATTTCAGGGCCATTTTTTGTAAACAAGGTTCTCCCTCATCCAAACTGTGGAGCCACCTTTGGATGGCTAAAAGACAAAAGCCCCACTTCAACTATTCCTCCAGGCATGTGCACAGAGGGGACAGTCCGGCTCATCACCGATTCCTGATGCCTGAGGGGAGAAGTAGAGAACAGGGATGCTCCTGCTCTAATTAATTAGGACCTTGGGCTCCAAGATCAAGGCCAAAGCAGTGGACCTTCATGGTGCTTTTCCAGGTGTGAATTAATTCATCTTGCAGCAAGCAGCAGAGTCTATAAGAAACATGCTTCCTAAGAAATCTCTTCCTTTAGGAGTATGTTTCTCCTGAGACAGAAATCTTTTTTTTTTATTAGAAATTTTTAATGTACATCATAATGTGATTCATTTTGACATGCTTTTCGTTGTGACAATTTTCATATATGCAATTTGATAAGCATTATTCATATAGGTTACCCCTTACCCTCCTCTATGTTTCCCCCCTCCCCCCCTTCCCATCTAAGTTTCCCATCCAAGTCTCTGAGACAGAAATCTTAATAGCTCTCTTCCATTTGTGTTCCAGTGCCCATGGGACCCCACTTGCTGGGGAGCCCTGCCCTATCTAGTAAGACGTAAAGCTCTCCCCATGTCATTCAGAACACAGTTTCACAAGTGTTTACCAGCATCACCTTGGCCAACAACGCACACTTCCTAAAAAACAAACCTTATGCCAGGTATGGTAGCACACTCGTGTAATCCCACTGCTTGGGATTCCTGAGGCAGGAAGATTATGAGTTTGAGTCTGCACTGGGGTACACAGCATGATGCTATCTCCAAACAAAAACAAAAAAACAATGAAAAAGAAGGTATTATTTTACAAAGTAACTGACTGTACAGGTAAGCCGTGAGTAATCACCACCTCTAGCAACACTAAACAGTAAAATCAAATACACTTCAGAGAGGCAGCCCAGCCATTGCGCTGGGGAACCCTGTGCCTGTGAATACAGAGTTAAGCAGACTACAAATTTTCTCTGGGTTCAATGATCAAAACTGCTTACAGATGCCAAAGGCCAAAATCTTTTGTGGGGACACACTGGCGAAACTGTCTGTCTGTCTAAAAATATGAAGACAACAACCAAAGGCTCTGGGAAAAACACAAAGCTAACCAATGGAATGTAAAATAGATGTAACCCGTAAAAACAGTAAAATCAAATAGATATAATCCAAACATTTGCATGAAGGAGGAGGAGCCTGTGGTAGGGACCTCTTTGGTAATTTTCCACAAGTACAAAATGTGTTTTGGTGGGTCTCTGAATGAACATGAGCCTTATTTTAAAAAAGAAAAGGAAAAAAAAAAAAAAGCACTATACATCTTATTTATTTATTTTTGGTGGTGCTATTTGGGGGTTGAACCCAAAACTTCGCATATACTTTGCAAGTGCTCTACCACCAGCCTGCACCTCCAGCCCATCTTTAAATTTTAGTTTTTATTTTGAGTCAAGGTCTTACTAAATTATGCAGGCTGCCTCTGGGCTCAAACTCGAAATCCAGAAATCCTCCTGCCTCTGCCTCCAGAGTCTGGGATTATAGGCGTGCACAACTATGCCCATCTTAGAAATGTTGATTCGATCTCAAGACAGACTTCTGTTAGGAGTGTTCAAGGAAACTTCAGAATCTCAGTCCATGGACATCTTCTCAAACAGAGAGGTGGGAAATGAACAACCGGAACTGTGTCTCTATAGCTGCAAGAGATGCATGCCAGCTTCTGACAGGGTCCTCTGGGGCAGGTCCCACCTTGCTTGCCCATAGGCCCCCTGTGGGACCTGCGGCCGGGAGCACAGTGAGGCCCTCTCTCCAGGCCTCCATCTTTCTTTTAAAGAAAACAAGATGTCAGAAATGCATAGAAAACTTTACTACCAAGAAACATGCTCTGGGCCAAGTGTGACACATACCTGTAATCCCAGCACTTGGGAGACCCTGTCAAAGGATGAAAGAAGGAGAAGAAAGGAGAGATGAAGAGAGGAGAGGAGAGGACAGGAAAGAAAAGGAGAGAGGGAGGAAGGAGGGAGGGAGGGTAGGAAGGAAGGAAGGAAGGAAGGAACGAACGAATGAAGGCATGAAGGAAGGAATGAAGAAAGGAAGGAAAGAACAAAGGAAGGAAGGAAGGAAGGAACGAACGAACGAACGAACGAAGGAAGGCAGGAAGGCAGGGAGGGTGGGAAGAAGGAAGGAAGGCAGGGAGGGAGAAGGGAGGGAGGAAGGGAGGTGAGTGGGTGGGTGCCCACTATCTCCCAGGCCTGCGTCACTGTGCATTAGCCTTAGGTGAGGACCCAAGGCCCAAGAAGCACCCAGCAGAGAAACGCGCAGAGGGCCGAATGGGTGGAGATGGGTGGGTGCAATTACACAGTGCTTCTATGCTCAGTGCGGCTCAACATAACGTAAGGCATTCTCTGCGCCAGTGCTGAGAACTGGCCGTGGACGCTCCCTGCCACATTCCTTGGGGGACAATCTGAGTTGGAGGGTCCGAGGAGATGATCTTTGGGACAAACCCTCGAGGTCACATGTCCATTCTGCGCACCTGTTGCCCATGTGTCAACAGTGACCACTGTTTTCTGCCTCAAAGCCTCAAGGTTCCCAGGGCATGTGACCTGAGATTTATACCAAGGCCAGGAATCATCCTTCACTCACACGTTTGCTGTGTTTGTGCAGAGTCACGGGGTGAGAAGGACATCTCTGTCCTACGTCCTTAGCAAGGCAGCGGCGTGTGTGTAGGGCTGACTTAGGAGCTGGGTGCTGGGACGGGTTATCTGTTAAAGTCCAGCTTCAGCTTCCTGCTCTGCAGTGGGGGAAGGAAGAGGAATAAAACCGACCAAGAGGCCAGTTGGGAGGGGTAAAAAGGAAGCGCAGGTGACAGCCTTGGGACACCTGACACCGGCAGGTATTCAACACCAGCCATTTTCCTTCTCTGCCCCCGGCACACACATAACTGTGACAAGTCCACTCGACCATAAAATCCAAGGAAAAACAAATACTCCCTGGCCTGCCAAGGGCAGACACCAGCTCACAAAAAAACCAGAGCGGCCACCAAAGTGAGTCTGTCTTTGAAGGAAGACCCGCAGTCACCGCAGTCCCCCTACCAGGCCTTCCGCTCAACCCTACTCCCTCTCAGGCACTGTCCAATTCTGGCCCCCAGCAGACTCACTCCGGGACTATGGCATCTCTCAACCCCAAAGGCCCATGTCGCTGCACGCTGGCCTGTCAGGCAATGTCCCTGTGGCCCCAGAAGCATCCGACGGCGAAAGGTACAGATGGCCAAACGGACGGAAGGGAGCAGGGTGAAATTACACGGAGCTCATCTGGGTAGGCGCTGCTCAACCGGTGACGGCCCTGGCGGCAGCTGTGTGTATCCAAGCAGGTCCCAGCCGCGAGCCAAGTCGGTGGCCTTTAGAAGCACTGACTAGGACCTGGCAGGGATGCGGAGTCACCTAATCCAGCTTCCCACCTGATGACAGGCGCATTACCCTGGCTGGGCAGTCCCTTCACGCTGCTCCCCACCCGGCACCATGTCCTCACCACCTCAGCTCCGCCAGCATGCCAAGCCCTTGGCATCCAGAACACCCTCGCTCTCAGCTCAGCTCTTCTGGTGTTGTTGTTGTTGTTAGGTGCCATCAAGTCGTGTCTGACTCATAGCGACCCTCATAGTGGCTTTCAGTGGCTGATTGTTTCAGGGTTGCCTCAGCAGTGGACTGCCACGTCCTTCTCCCATTTTTTGTAGTGCTGGGAATCGAACCCAGGACCTCAGAGACTGTACAGGGGTGCTCTACCAACTGAGCTAAATCCCAGCCGGCTCTTCTGTTAGGTCTCAGTTTAAATGGCTGCCCTGGCCATCGTAAGTGGACCCTGTGGACTTCCCCACCCTCCTCTCTCACTTTGTTACACACTGGATTGCTCCCTTGTTTCTTTGCCATCTTTCCCAATGGACTGCAAACTCCTAGAGGGCAGGACCCACGCCGACTCGGGCTCCGATTGTATCACAGCCGCCTCGTACAGTGCTCGATCAGTGTTTACTGTATTAATGAACGGACAATTCCAGAAACCTTAAGCTTGGCATCTCCAGCACCTTAAGTTTAACTCAGCCCCCCAAAGGTTCCATCTGTGAAAGCACAAAGTTGTGCTAAATGGGGACAGCACAGCAGGCCGGCGGCCAGCTGAAGGTGGCTGACGTGGCGTTGGCACCTCTCAGAGGCTTATCAGGTTTTTGCTCACAAGTCTGAGATGGGCTCAGCCTGGCTGGGGATCCTTAATCCACTCAGTTAACTGTTAACTACTCCCGCCCCATGGACACAGCTGCCTGCATCATCAACTAAAGAGCAGGAAGGCTAATCATTTGTGGGCCTACCACCTCAGGAGCTGGCTCCCACCCCAGGCTGGACAGCTACAAGCTCAAGGCTGCAGAGTTGGTAGGCTTGTGTTGCAGAGAGCTTAATAAAAACACGTTTCTCAAACATCCTATGGTGAAGGCAACTGAAACATGTCCTCCTTGAAAAGCAATATAATTTCTTTTGTTAGGTCTTGAATTCCAAGGCAATCAGTGGCGTGAAGACTTCGTATGGTTTACAGGACCACAGCCTTTAACTTCTGGGACATGTTGATGAGTGAAGTTGAAAACCTCAGGCCTAGGAAAGGGGTGCTGGGATTTAGCTCAGTTGGTAGAGCGCTGCGCTGCAGTCTCTGAGGTCCTGAGTTCAATTCCCAGCGCCGCAAAAATGAGAGAAGGGCCTGGCAATCCACTCCCAAGGCAATCCCGAATAAAAAAGAAAAAAAAAAAAAACCAGTCAGCCATTGAAAACCCATGAGGGCCACTATGAGTCGGCTACCGACTCGACGGCACCTAACAACAACAAGGAAAGGGGTAAAACACTGAGAAAGGCTGCCACTTTCAAGAAAGAATTTAGGAGAGCCTCAGGGACCATCAGGGAGTCTCCATGGACAGCAGCTCTCAATGGCCCACATCAGGAACCAAGCTGCTGGCTGTCTGCGATGAGAAAACAGTCTCAAGACTGCGAGTGTGGCTGGGTGGTAGAGAGCTTGCCTAGCACTCGCAAAGCCCTGGAGTCCAGCCCCAGCACCAGGGAGGAAAAAGTCTCAATCACAATGTTCACTGTGCTGGAGGGTTTCCAAAGGGAAAGTCCCTCCAGTTACTCAGAAGGAAAAAAAAAAAATGACCTCCCTGGTCTGGAATCCGGGGATATTTTACGCAGATGTCTGTAGCAGGACTTAAGAAAGGCAAGTCAGCTTGCCTGCGATTATTCAAACAGGCTACTGCTCTTAAGAATTGCACAACTCTCGAGCAAAGCAGGGGTGGATCTGGCTTTTTCAATTCTTTTTTCATTTTTTAAGCCACCCTCCTGAAACGACTTGTTCTTTCCTAAGGATTTTCCATCCTAACTTCCCTACTAGTACGTGTTAAAAACCTCTGCTCTGGGGAGAACGTGAGGGTCGACCAAAGCTATCTCAGTGGCTTCTGTGGCCTCCCTCCCGGCACGCCGGACTGCAAGCGGCGCTTCCAGGCCGTCAGAGTTGTCAGGACAGCACGCCTGGCTTCTGTGCCGAGCCTGAGATGAAGCAGCCACTTTGTGTGCGCGCGTGTGCGCGTGTGCTTGCGTGGTGCTGGGGTGCTAATCCGGGTCTTACACATGCTTAGCAGGCACTGTACCACCAAGCCACTTCTTTTCATCTATTTATTTTTTATGTGGGTTGCGTTGATTTCAACCTTCCCCTTTTAGGTCATAAGTAGATGCCCAAATTATCCAGGAATTATGACTGTAGGGGGGCTGGGATTTAGCTCAGTTGATGGAGCGCTGCGCTGCAGTCTCTGAGGTCCCGAGTTCAATTCCCAGCACCGCAAAAATGAGAGAAGGACCTGGCAATCCGGAAACAGTCAGCCATTGAAAACCCTATGAGGGTCGCTATGAGTCGGATACCGACTCGACGACACCTAACAACAACAATAATGACTGTAGGACAAACCTGTTGTCTTTTCTTCATTTGATTCTATTTTATAGTGCACCAGAGGAAATAGGCGCTGTCACTCTGCCCAGGGCAAGAGCATAGACCAGGACACCAGGAAACACAAACTTTCTCCTCCAGGGTTGACTGTCCAAGGGTAATAAGACCACCTGGCTGGGGAGCAATCTAGGATAAGGGAGGAAGCCTCCATCAGGCAGGGTCGGGGGACAAGCCTCTTCAATGGAGGGTTGTTGTTAGGTGCTGTCGATTCGGTATCCAACTCATAGCGACCCTGGGTACAACAGGCGAAACACTATTGTTACTGCTTCTTTGCTGTTCATAGGGTTTTCTATGGCAGATTGATTTTTGGGAATGGGCTGCCAGGTCTGTCTCCCAAGCCTACAGCACCTGGTATTCCCAGTCAGTCTCCCATCCAAGTACTAACCAGGCTGGACCCTGCTTAGCTTCTGAGGTCTGACGGGATCAGATGCCACAGGGCTACAGCTGCAGGCCCAATAGAGGGAGTGGTTATAAAAACTTATGGGAAAAGAAATGGGTTTAGAGGGACACATTTTGGAAAAAAAACTCTGTGAACCTCGAGCTATATAATGGGGGAGCTCTCAGGAGAGAGAGGGAAAATATTCTGCTTCCGGAGGCAGCTCCAAGAAATCATGAGTGGGTGTGAGAAACGAGGAAACGCATGGATTGAAAAGAAAGGAAGGAGAGGAAAGGGGGTGGGGGGAGGAAGGAGTCAGGGAAAGGGGGAGCAAGATCTTTGAGAGACAGGGGAATTGAAGAACACCATGGCAACGACTCAGTCCACCTACCCTGGCCGCCCACCCACAGTCAGATTCTTTACTGACGCATTTGAGAGCAGGCTGGTTCCTCCCAGCTCAGGAAGGTGAGCAAACCCAGAGAGCTCATTAAATCCCTGCTCAGCGACTCTTGTCTGCCTGCAGATAGTGAGCAAAGAAGATATAAATAGAAGTTATATAATGTCTCTTTGTTGATTCCTGTGTGCACCAAAAACATGCAGTATGACCTGGTTTTTCTTTCGGAGTTTGCCTTGGCCTGATAGATGAGGACTCCAATCCAGTTAGAAACCATCTTAAAGTTTAAACAGCAGGATAACTGATTTGCAAGTTAAGGGAGCAAAGGGTGGTTGCCCGAGTTCAGGATCCTCAGGGTCAAGTCCTCTTCAGGTTAAATATCTATATACCTCTACTAGCTGTTGAAAAAACCAGCTAAGGAATTTTGTGGCTTCCTCTTAGAACATTTCATGATGAAAATGAAGGCGTAAACTTAACGCTATCATGGAAATGGCATCTTGGGCTTTCTCAAGGAGATTGGAGCACTCGATTGAGATCTACCTCTATAAAGTTCACTGATGGGTTCTAAATACTCTCCAGACACGGCTGTCTTTTTCTTCCTTGACAGGCAAGACACTAAGGTCTCCTCCTTAACTATGCTGATATAAATGAGCCCTGCCCTGGAAAACACAAATCAAGGCTCCTGGAATCCAGCCCCACCTGGCCACAGCCCCCAGGGCCCACAGGGTACAGGCACAGACCCCGCCCTTGGGTCTCCCTCATGGGGTAATTTCAAAGGAGTGTGTGCTTATTGGACACTACGCTAAGCCCCTGCCTGTGACTTCTAGTCTAACCTGTCGATGGCACCAAACTGTTTGAAAAGCTGTTACCATGGGAACGTCTCCCTAGCAAGCTTTCTTCAAGACAACATGACAGGTGCTAGAGAATGTAATGGCCTTGGTCTCGGTATGCTTTTGGTGAGTCTTAGGACATGGTGCTGGAACTGGGAGGACTTTCAAACCTACAGAGCAAAGGTTTCGAATGCAAATGTCTTCAAAGTTCAGGTAATAGGTGTTACCACAAGGGATGAGGCTGTGATGACCCCAGAGCAGATGGAGGCCCCTCTTCAGCACTCAAATTCTATATGCAGGGTGTTCAATGCATGCTTTTGGGAACCCTCTGCAGGGATATGATCAGCTCAGAGGTGACCTTACCAACAGATGCTGTGGCTGTCACTTCCACCCTGGGATTTCCTTTCTCATCAGAACTAGTAGGTGGTCAAAAACATAATAATGCCTGAATCAGGCAGGGAACTGGGGATCCAATGTGAGCAATTAAAGACACCTCCACATATCAGTGATTTGCTATTATGGTATTGAAAGTGTCTATGTGACTCATACAATGACCAGAGTAAGAGTTGGTTGTTGTTTTTTGTTTAAAAGGATTAAAAAAAAAAAAAATCAGCACCAAGTATGCATGGTTACCTAATACAAAGCAGTCACTGACATGTGAGAAACCAGATGCAGAATCTAACACAGTTGTTACGGACACAGGACGAGAGGCCCCAGGTCACGCCACTGAGGCACGTGAATCCATCTCTCAACTGAGCCCATAGGGCCTGTCCCTTTCCCCATTCTCAATCCCCCAGGGAAACACACACACGCACACACACACACACACACACACTCTCTCTCTCTCTCTCTCTCTCTCTTTCTCTCTCTCTCCCTCTCCCTCTCCCTCATACAGTACACAGAGTGAGGATCTGGCAGGAACCAATACATCTTTCATAGGCCGATACAGCAATGTTGCCAGGTAACAAATGCAGAAATGTACTCCGAAAACTGTATGTGACAATATGCAACCTCCGCTCTGCAGCTGATAACCGAGGGAGTGTAAAAACACCATGTTCTCTTCACACTTGGGCTTTTGGTGTGAAAATAAAATTAAGTGGGCTACTTCCTCTTGTAAATATAGACAGGCATACAACTCGCACATGCATCCACGAACTGACAGTAGTAGAAGGGTTTGCAACAGCCACCGAGGCACATCCCAGCGTTCCCTCTCCAAGGTAAATTCCAGAAAACCCAAAGAAATATACTAACCAAGCAAGAGCCTTCTTATGGTCAGAACAAGTTCACCTCCACCAGAGAAAGCGGGTCATAAGACGGACATCAGTGGGAACTGAAGAAAAGCACCGACTCTATTATAAAACCGAATGTGCTTGCGTTGTGTGGGTTTGTAAGTCTATTGTGTGGGTTTGTAAGGCTACCTTCAAGACTCCACTGGACGACCAAGCAGCGAATACTTGCTTCCCCAATCAAACAGCCAGCATAGCTTCTCCCACCCCAATGATAAGACAGACGCTGCTCTCTAGTACGCACGGCACCAAACTGAATACAGCGCACCGACTTGCACACTCCCTTTGAACCAAAGTTGTCTAACATGGTGGATACGTAGCTGAGAGATTGCTGAGGGACACAGACCTGTGTTCAGATCCCAGCTTTGCCAACTGCGTGAAGATGGGTAAGTCACCTGGCTCTTGTGAAACTCAGTTTCCTCACCAGGAACTGGGGCCATTCCACATGGCCCAGATAACGTACCTAACAGCACCACGCACAGTTCCGGGCACTTGATAAGGTAACAAGTTCCTATTTTCTTTCCCTTTTTCCAAACATGAATATTCTCCAATCAGCAATGACCCAGATATGGGGAGAAAAGGGTGCATTTAGCTTCTTTGCAAAATGGGCAAAGCCTGAGACCTAATAAGCCTCACATTATGCCAATGAACATATGCTTTAGGTGCAAGTAAAAAACAAAAACCGTTGATAATATAATCTAAATTTTCATAAGAGCCCTAATTAAATGAGCTGCCTTCCAACTCCATGGAGGGCAGGTTACATAGCAGAGGCTTCTTCTCATTAACTTTCATAGACAGCCTAGAACTTTCTGGAGGGGAAGTGTCTCATACGGTACGTATAATTTTTATCTGGCAAGTAAGAAAAAGTCTTTCACAACTTCCTCTTCTGTCATCCATGGCCAAGTTTACAAACAAAGCAAAACCACTGACCGCCCAAGCTGTCCTCTGGTGTGTGAGGAGGGCACAGCATCCTCCAAGGCCAGCCCACCACCAAAGTGAAGCCACAGATGCCACTTGGTGTGGCAAACAGAAGCAAGGTTCCTGAAGGGGGTGGCAGTGCCAGGCAAACTAGTGGAGGCTTATCAGGCAGGGAGGCAGCGCTGTCAGTGAGGCCAAAACTCAGGCTCTGCCAGCAAACCAGCCCAACACAACCAGGAGCTACCACTGCGGTTCTTAGCGAGTGGCCTGAACTCGTGGATCCTGTGTCCTCATCAGCAAGAAAGGGCCACAGCTGTGCCTACCACACAGGGCCGCCACGAACAGGAGGTGAGTGCATACAGAAAGGGCACTCAGCCTGGCTTTGGCACAGGAGCGCTCAGATTCTGGTATTCCTTATTTATAACCATTTATAGTTATTGTCAAGAAGAAAAGAAAAAGAAATAAGCCCATGTGGTATCTTTGGCATTAAAAGAATACTGCTCTAAACTATATATATGTTTTCCTTGGGCTCTGATAACTCCTTTCCATACCTAAAGCAAGTAACCCATGAGCCAGGCATGGTGGTGCACACCTCTAATCCCAGCAAATAGGAGGCTAAGACAGGATTGTAAGTTTGAGGCCAGCCTGGGCTACAAAGTGAACATTTAAAAAATAATGAGAGAATGGAGGGGAGGGGAAGGTATCCTGTTTCAGTGGTAATAACCATTAGCAACACATCCTGATGTTGACATTCAGAAGGGTTAAGAAGGGCGAAGGCAACATGGCAGCCAACATGTAAGGCCGGAACGTATGTTCCTTCAAGGACCATTTACTGAGAAACCAACACAGTTGCCTCCTCAAAGTAGCATCAACCTTAATGACAGGAATGGAGCAAAGCTCCTGTAGCCTCCCACTGCTGCTGCTGCTGTTGTTGTTGTTAGGTGCCGTCGAGTCGGTATCCAACTCATAGCAACCCTCATAGGGTTTTCAATGGCAGATTGTTTCCAGGATTGCCTTGGGAGCGGGTTGCCACGTCCTTCTCCCATGTTTGCAGTGCTGGAAATTGAACTCGGGACCCCAGAGACTGCAGAGCAGCGCTCTACCAACTGAGCTAAATCCCAGCCCACTGCTGATGTGGCACAAGTCAAAATGAGAAGAAACACAGCAACTGCTACAGGGGGCTCCAACATAAAAAGGTCACGTGCATGACACAGTGTTGGGTAGTGTTTCGTTCTGCTATACTTAGGGTCGCTATGAGTCAGATCCAACTCAGTGGCACCTAGCAACAACAACATAGTCCACAGGCTTGGGGAGTCAGATTGGGGCTTGACCTGGAGGGGTGATGTACAACACCAAAATGTAACCAGAGCTGCTGCTTATGAGCAAGAAGCATGTGTCAGGCACCACGCGGAGTGGGGTGCTTTCTACACACCACCTCCCTGAGTTCCCAGAAGGGCCATCAGGGCAGGGCGAAGGACGCTGATTCATTTCACACAGGCTGAGCGTCCACCATTTGGCACACATGGAAATTTCTCCAGGGCACTGGGTGGTGGAGACAGACTTGGCCTCTGCCCCTTCGGGTCTTACGGTCCACCCCTAGGGGAGAGGCGGTTATTGTTGTCCTGAGTAAAGCACAGCCCAGAGGTGGAGACCACTGTCTCTGCCCCAGGGCACCAAGAAGAACCAGTGCGAGTGCCCTGTCAATCACGGCTCGGAGACCTGCCAGGCAAAGAGGAAGCAGGCACGTCCGAGGTGGAGTGGAGGCGTCTGGGCACAGAGCCTGGCTGGGGACTGGCGCGCACGCAGGTGCAATGGTGGCGCACAGTGTGGGGGAGTGAGTGGAGAAATCCAGGCCGTGCCCCATCTCGCAGGACGCCCACAGATCTCCCGGGAGTGGCAAAGGATTCCGTCTTCCCCGGGAGGTGATGAATGGGGGGGGTCTCATGGCAGCGTGAGAGAGAGAAGCACCTAGAGGCGGGACCTCAGTGGAGAGGCCGTCCAGTCCTGGGGCTGGCAAAGTGGAGAGGCCACAGGCAGTGCCACGCAGGCAGGCGTGACAACAAGGGGATCAAGGGGGTGAGCCCTGGAGTCCGAGAGCCTCCTTTCAAATCCCTGCTCCCCCGTCCCTAACTGGGCCACTCTGGGTACATCATTTACTTAGCAGCACCAACTCTCTGCCTTGCTCTAAGCCCCGGCTGAAGGCTGGTTCTTAAACCACCGGGAGACGGATCAGGCACGGAATGAGCTCCTAGCAAGCAGCAAGAGGGAGGGAAAGGCGACCGATGACTTCGAGGATTCTGGCTTGGGGGACTGAAGGGCGGCAGGTGGTGACCCACTGACAAAGGTATGGCCCACATACGTGCAAATGGAGTGGAGGAGAGGAGAGGAGAGGAGACAGCGCGACGGGGGTCACATTAACTTAGAGCTAACACCGCAGGCGTTGAACGGAAATCTAGAAATCAGCGGAGAGGTGAGGTCAGGAGCATACAGGCTACCTGGAAGCCTTGGGAGGGAGTGAGATCACTCGAGAGGTATGTTGAGAAAGGAGAAAAACAGGACAGAGACAAGGCTCTGGCATTTCAGATATATTCAGGGTAACCGTACGTGCCTCAAGGGGTCTGTGTGTGCTCCGCTGGGAAACCCTTCGTGGGAGGCACAGAAATAGCAGAGCATGCGGCCAGAAGGAAGTGACTAACCTCAGAATGCGATGCTCTCGGGTAGGTAGGACGGTCAGAGAGCACTCACAGATCACAAGTCTGGAATCTCAGGTATCTGGACTCTGGAGCCACACACAATTCCCCAGGGATGACTGCCTTACCCTGCCTTCTAAATCTAGGTTGAAAGGTAACCAGCAGGCAGGAGGGGTACAAAGAAGGGAAAGCAGACATCCCTTCTAGGAAGGAAATCAGCTTGTAATAACAAACCTATTCTGCCCCACTCGGCTCCCCAAAAAGGGATAGAAAAAGAAGAAACCTTTCTGTTATTTCCCATTTATTAGCTGAATAAGTGACCACAGTATCTGGGACTTAGGATATTGCTCATTTGGTCAAGATTCACCTAAAACCTAGAATTGCCATCCCCAGGTTACGGAAGAACACAGAAAGCAGTAATGGTTCTTTTCTTTAAAAGAACCATTGTTGTTTTTAGGTGCCATTGAGTTGGTGTCCTATTCAAAGCAACCCTGTGACCAAGAGGCAAAATGGTACTGTTACTGCTTGTCTGCTATTCATAGGGTTTTTAATGGCTGATTGGTTTTTTGAGAGTGGGTTGCCTGGTCCTTCTCCCAAGCCTACAGCACCTGGTGTTCCCAGGCGGTCTCCCATCCAGGTACTAACCAGGCCCAACCCTGCTTAGCTTCCGAGACCTGACAGGATTGGACACCTCAGTGGTACGGCTGCAGGCCTCAGCAGCTTACGATCTAGGTAATAAAGATTGAACAAATGCAGGGGTTGGTGAACGGTTTTCTGAAAGACCAAATGCTAAGCATCTTAGGTGCTGAGGGCCGCAGAGTCCCTACAGCAACTACTGAGCTCTGCCCTTGTGCATGAGAGCAGCCACGGAGGATGCTATAGGCTGAAGCACAGCTGTGTTCCTGTAAAACTCTGTACAAACATGGCAGCTACTTCAATATGGCCCTCGGGCCACTGTTTGTCGATCCCTGAACAAACAAGCCGAAGGAGAGTGCAGTGTCAGTCTGACAGTTTGCAAAAGACAATCTATACTCAGGAGTCATGAAGGGACCCTGGGAGGGGCAAAGACCTCTTGCTAGACCTAAAGGAAGAGGAAGCAAGAAGGAAAATCTTTGGACCTCCTGTGGATCCCAATAGGAGAACATGAAATGAGGGCTCCATTTACAACTGTTTTCAAGTTTTCTCTGATTAATTTTTTCTGTTCCTTATTCAAATTTTGGAGACTGTGGAAAACCTGAGGGTTCCTTCAAAGACATGTCCTCTTTGAAGCTACTTCCTGCCCAGAGTTCTCAGAAAGGAAAGAGATTAAAATTCCGATTCCCAGATCCTTCCTCTCCTTCCTTCTTCCCAACCCCTGTGACTTTGTGGATGGTGAGAAGAGCCGCGATGTAACTGTTCCCTTCTGCTCACATTGCTGACTGTGCCTCTCAGGAAAGAAGAAAATAATATTGGGGCTCCAATTTCCCTAGAAGCACTGCCTGGATGGCCACTGTCTTCGGGAACCACCTCAAAGGGACTACACTCCTGATAATCCAACAAGAGCCAGGCTTGAATGAGGCTGGTAATTCTTGCGACAACCTCTTGCCCTGAACTGCAAAACTGAGTGTTCGGAGGTCTATCCGCTGCCTTGTGGCCACTGTCACAAGGAGAGCCATCTTAATGACAGTGGGGACAGAGCTCTGGGGGTTATCATTTTCCTTTGCAGAAGAGTTTGCTCAAGTCTGATGTGCCCCAGCATGTAACTGATATTGAGTTTTCAGTTTCTACCTCAAGACTGTGTGCCTGGCACAGAATCGAGAAGTGTTTCGATCTGCTGTACACAGGGTCACTATGACTTGGGCTTGACTCGACGGCACCTAACAACAATAACCACCACCTCAAGACCCAGACTTAGATGCATAATCTTCAATGACCTTTGCTCAATGACACCCTGGTTTCCTCGGAATGGAGAGGAGGGTAATGCGGTTTTGTCAAAGGCATCAGAGGGAGGGTGGCTGGGACAGGAAGCACTGAGAACCACAGAGAAGTGACTCGATGTCCTTCTGTTTCTGCTTCCTCCAGAATGGCCACCAGTATCAGCAACACAACAAAGGCACTCAACTCTCCCCACCTTCTGGATCTCTAAAACCATTTTAAACACACACACACACACACACACACACACACACACACACACACACACGGAGTTAACCTGACTGTAACAGAAAACAGAGCATCCCTAGGCCAGCCAAATGATAAACTACTTCACAGAAACAAACAAATCAGAAGTGGAAATTCTGACAGAACCACAATTTAATAAAATGAAGTCTGTCTTTAAGCAATGAATATTTTATGAATCAACAACGAATAAGCGCCTTTGGTCTTGAGAGCTTTGCAGAGGCAGAGGCTGCAGCAGGCACTGTCACCTAGTTCCCCTGTCTCAGGAGCCCCTGGAGGTAAAAACTGTGACCAATCTGCCCTCCAGGTGAGGAACCGGGTGGAGAGAGGTAAAGGACTTCGCCAAGAGGCCTGAGGTGGGACCTCGGGGCAGAGGCAGGGCTCAGACTGGAGCCCTGTCTACTCCCCAAAGGCTGCCCCATCAGCAGCCGCTATGCCGTGTCTTCTGGGCTCCACACTTCCCTCCCACGGTCTTTGTTTAATCCCCTCGCCAATCCCATCACGAAGGGCCCAGGTTGTTCAGATCCTCGTTTCACACGTGAGAAACGCAGTCTCAAAGCCAAGGTCACTCGAGACTGGCACAGACGGAGCTGGGATTTCAACACAAGTGTTCAGCCTGGAGGCCAATGACCTTCACGTCACAGACTTCCCTTCTAGGGGTCTCGCCCCACCCCTACCCCCAGCCTTTTTACCACCAATTCTCAAAGGAGGGCCGACACCCAAAGAGGCAGCCTGGGCACCCTGAAACAGCGCCACTGTTCAGCCCCCTCTCTGCTTCCAGTGACGGCCAGAGGCTCCAGGGAGGTCTGCTGGAGCCCACCAGCTGCTCCCCTCCTTCTTGAATGTCAGTGCCCCACCCCGCCCTGCCTGCTGGGGGGAGAGAGCTGTCCCAGAATCCGGGGCTGCCTAGCTCCTTTCCCATATGGATAGAAGCTGAGGTCAGAAAACACCACACACCAGTGACTCATTTCTGCCTTCCCTGCCAAAAACAACACCCATTTACGTAACTCGCTCACACACACCAATCTTTTCCTCCTCCTCAGGGTGACCGCCCTGTCAGACCAAGGCTGGTCTCCCCGCGAGCTGGCCTTCGGCAATCAAGCCGCCCTTCCCGCCCCCGTCTCTCCGCTAAGCGGGGTCAGAGACAGCCAAAGCTGCCTGTTCCTCCCACACTGTGTTCCGCAGTGATTCTTCTGGAAGGGGTGCAGAGATGTCACATCCAATATTGTCTCTCGGGTGCATTTATTAAAGCCGCGGGCAGAAAGTGAGCCAGTGTGGGGGGAAGGCCCGGCGAACGAGGGATCCCCCTCCCTCGGCTCAACTCGCAAGGCGCGCTCCGAACAGAGCGTTCCTCACATTTTCCATCTGTGGCTGTGTACGTGCAGAAAGAAAAACTCTCTCAGGGTGTGTCTGTAGCCCAGACCTTGGCGGAGGAATAGCCGTGGGCAGCTACTGGATGCATAAAATTCACTATGCTGCTCCAACTCAAAGCAAGGACTCCAAGAAAATTTAATAATATATATTTATCCCCTTAGTTTGCTATGAAGTTCTCTATAGTCATGTTGGCACATATATCCAAAAAAACACCTATATTTGCTTTTAAAAAGAGAAAGAGAAAAAAAGAAAGAAAAAAAAAAAAAGCTATGTATGGGTCAGGTGCGGTGGTACACGCCCGTAATCCCAGCATCAGAAGCAGAGGCAGGAGGATTGAAAGTCTGAGGCCAGAGGCAGCCTGCAACATTTAGTGAGAGCCCATCTCGAGATAAAAAGCAAAAAATGGACTGGAGTCCAGCCCAGTGATACAGCGCTTACAAGGTACATGTGAGACCCTGGGTTCAATGTCCCCCCTCCCCACCCCTCAAGTACTAGGGGAACAAAAAGCTATGTATGTTCAAAGACAGGCCCTCTTCCTCCACATTCCAGGTAAGGACAAGCCCTGTCCTTCAGCAGAGAAGAGGAAAGGAAGGGAACTTCCCCGGGGGGCTGGTGGGAACATCTCAGGAGGAAGGAACACAGAAATTGGCACGGACTCAAAGGACGGATATAAAGCACCGTGAGGCTTGCTGAGTGCTGCGTGTGCCAAAAATTAATTCATAAGCAAATGCTTATTTTATAGTTTCCCACTTGCTACAAAACGTGGGGCAGAAAGGAAATATTTCTTCTGGGGGCTGTCAGGAAGAGGGTAGGCCCAGAATGGAGACAGAGGAGCAGGAGATGCTCTTCGAGACGAGCTTGGTTCCACTGCCTGACAACATGTCACCCGTTTCCGGAGATTCCAAGGGCTGGGGCGCCTTCTGCCTACTCCTCTAAGCAGAGGGCCTGACGTGAAACCGGAGCTTCTCTGACGGCACCTGGCAGGAGAGCTGTGGAGGTGAGCGAGCTCTGTCCTCAGATGCTGTCACCATTGGGGAAGCCAGGGCAGGGAGAGAAGATGCTGGAAGCCCTGTGAACATGGTCCCTATGAGCCTACTATGCCAGGCTGGGAACAGGCAGTCTTTGGCTTCAGGGCATCTCAAGTCTTTAGGTGACAACAGCACAGATGACCAGGGTTCAGGAGAAAGCAGCAAACCGTCCAAGAGGGCTGAGTAAGCACTGCTCTGTCATGACTTTTGGTTTCCAATGAAATGAATCCTCCAGCTTCTCAGCAATGGACTTCAGAATTTCTGGAGAGCTGAGGTCCCCAGTGACCTTATCCTCAAGAAAGGACTGAGTTTCCCCATGTCATCCAAAAGGTGGAAACGTGTCAACGCTTTTGCAAAGAAGGGACTGCCCTTCCAAGGAAAACCGAATTCCTCCATTCCCTTTTCTGCACTGTAACTTCCGGTGTGTGGGCTTGACTGACCCATGGCAGGGGCCAAATCAGTTATAATGGGGAAGCGGGTAGTGAGAGAGCCGGTTCTCCAAGTTCCCTCTTTCCTCCTATCTACACGCCCTCCTCATTAGGAGAGGTGGAAGAGCGTCTCTCCGTTCCTATAGACATGGGCTAGCCTCATGACCATCTTTGACCAGAAGGATGTGGCAGAACTGCCATTCTAGAAATCCCAAGCCCAGGCTTTCAAAGGACTGGCAGCTTCCACATTCCTGAGAACCCAAGTCTCGGAACCCAGCCACCATATTCTAGGAAGCCCAGACCACAGGCAGAATCAATGTACTAAGGCAGTAGCCCCACTGACAGCCAGTGCACCCGGTGCCACCGTGGCATTTCCTGTCCAACCAAGCCCTTGGTGACGGTAGCCCCACACAAAACTACATGGAGAAAAAGAACCACTTAGGATGTAGAATCATGACAGCTATCAACATGGCCATTAAGTTCAAATTTTAACCCTGCAACTTGCCACTTATTGTTGGGCTGGGATTTAGCTCAGCTGGTAGAGCACCGCTGTGCAGTCTCTGAGGTCCCAAGTTCAAGTCCAGTCCCGCAAAAAATGGGAGAAGGACGTGGCAATCCACTCCCAAGGCAATCCTGAAAGAGCCAGCCATTGAAAACCCTGCAAAGATCGCTATGAGTCAGATATGACTTGAAGGCACCAAACAACAACAATAAGAACTTATTATTGATATGATCTGAAGCCAGTTCCTTACCTATGTTGAGTTTTAGTTTCTTTGTCTACAAAAAGAATAAATTATGGCACCTATTTCAGAGGGAGATAGTGAAGACTCAATGAGATGAGGCGTGAAAAGTGATTATACATAATTCCTGGCACACAGCACTTACTAAATGTTGGCTATTATTATCATTACATTTTTTTTTTTTACTTTTCTTAATTTATAAAATGATCATACGGTAAAAATGACTTTTTTGGCATTCAGTTGTGTGAGTTTTTATACATGTGTAGATCTTTGTGATCATCACCAAATGCAGTTCAAACAATGGTTCCATCACCTGAAATACTCCCTTGTCCTATTCTGTTGTAATAACATTCTCCCCTAATCCTTCACCGTGATGAATACTGATCTATTCTTTATCACTAGACTTGTCCATTCAAAAATATCATATAAATAAAATCATACAGGATGTCACTGTTGGTGATTGGCTTCTTTCACTCTGTGTAATGCTTCTGAGGTGCATCCAGGTTACTACATTTATTGATAGCTTATTCCATTTTTGTTGCTGAGTAAGTAGTCCACTGTATGGATACACTACCGTTTGTTTGTCCAATCACCATCATTTTTAATAATTATTTCCAGAAGTCAAGGAAGACTTCACAAATGGAAACATTCACCCATTACTACTGGGTTCTAAGACTCTCTGGGGGAAACTAGTGATTGCTCAAATGTCTTGATTCAAAACTGCAAGGGACCTGGAAGTCCATGCATGGCTCACCCTTGATAGGCAAGGGAACAGAAATCCAACATTAATCCCCTAATCTCACATAAAACTGGAGTTGAACGCTGGTCTCATTTCTCCATGTGAAACACGTATCAAATCCTAGGAGGAAGTGCTGCTAAATATCCAACACAGGGGCAATTTCCCAGCTCTCTCCTTGGACAGGCAACACAGTTTTACAACGGCACAGCCCTGCCTGCTTCCCTCCAATTTCCTTTTCTCCTGCTGCCATTGGAGAAAACAGACCTCAGGCGGCCCAGAGAGTGGTTTCCCTTCCCCAGACCAAGCACGTCATGCGGAGCAGGAAATGACCATGGGAGTGAGTTCTGGCTGGAGCCCTCCAGCCTTTCACGGATGGCCGCACTTCAGCAATCATTAACAGCCACCAGTGCAGTCTTAACCAAAGCCAGGCTGGCCTCCCCGCTGGTCATTTACTACTTTGAACCAGCTTCTCTACAGCACCACCAAACTCTGAATCACTGTCCCTGGGGCTTGAGGGCTCCTGTCCTCAACTGGCCCCAGACACAACCCTAGTTCCACATCATCATCTCCAGAGAAAGGCAAGCCTGGGGTCATGGGGGGAATCTCACAAGTCACCCCTAGGCCGGAAGACATTTTCCTGAATCCACCGGCCTCCTGTGAGGCAGAGGGTCAGCCTGGGCCCTCAGAGGCCACAGAAAGGGCAGGGGGCAGGGGTAGAATGCAGGCCGATCCCTCAAGGCTGCGCCCTCCCATCCTGGCCAGGGGTCCACATCCGGGTCTCCTGCTTCTGAGCACCCGGCTCCATGGAGAGAAAGTAGCTCCACATCTTGGCACTGCAGCCGGAGCCCGAGTGCATGAGTCATAAATGTGTGAAAACATGAAGCTCATATCCATAATCATTACATGGGATAAGAAACTTGAAGGAAAATCAGCCTCTGTGCGCCCTTCCTTCTCCATCCGGGTACCCGGCCAGAGAGCCAGGGGCTCGCCGGAACCTCAGACTCCACGTCACCAGGGCGCCTGCGCACTAGTGGCCTCAGCGCCCAACCCTCCACACTTCCTTATTCCTCAGTCAGTGAGGGCGGGAGGTGTCTCCTCAGCCCCGGACCGGAAGCTCGGACCTCCCCATCTCCCACATCCGGTCAGGAGCATTTTGACCGAGACACACTCAAGTGTCAGCGGGTCCAGACTTGGCCTTAGCGCCCAGTGTGAGCGTCCCTCCTGCCTTCCCTATTATTCTTTAGGCGGTCCAGGCTCTCACTTCTTCCCTTTTTTTTTTTTTTTTTTTTTTTTTTTTGAGGTAACTCTTAGGTATAGTGAAGCACACCAGTTTTAGGTGTACGACTCAGTGTGTAAACATGCACACGATCACGGAACCACCACCCAGGCAAAGATGCACTCCAGAGGCTCCCTTGCACCCCTTCTAGAAAACATCCTCTCCCAAGCCAGGACCTCTGGTATTAGAAGTTAGGAGTGCAGGCTCTTACTGGCTCTTCCCCAAGTTACTGCTACTAAATTTTCCTAACATATTTTATTGGGTATATTTTATGTACACAACATATTATATGATACATAGAGACAGTAAATGGATCACTACAGTGAAGCAAATTGACCGCCTAGCATCTCACAGTGACCCATTTTGGTTTTGTGGCAAGAACAGGTAAAATCTACTTATTCAGCATGAATCCCATACACATACAGTGGTATTATCTATTGTCCTCATACAGTACATTAGATCGCTAAACTAGTTTTTCCTACGTCTCTGCTACTTTACAATTTGTTTGTTTTGTTTTTGAAGCTCTGGGGATTGAATCCAGGGTCTTGCCCATGCAGGCTGGCACTCCACCACTAAGCTACATCCCCAGCCCTTGGTATTAAGAGCCAGGGTCCTGCTACACAGTCCAGGCTTGCCTTGAACTTGCAATCCTCTTGTCTTGGTCTTCGGAGTGCTAGTATTATAGGCAAATTATTTTTTAATTATGAATTGGCTCCTTTGATCCTGCTTCCCTCAGTTTATCTGCACTATGCTTCCAGACCTACAGCCCTAAATTACAGCTCTGAGGCCCCCACTCCCACGGCAGGCCCTCTCACCTCCCCTGCAGAGCATTCCTCAGGCTCCAAGACCTAATCCCTGTTCTGTGAGCACAGCCACTGTGCTCATGCCCCTGGGCCACCTCATCCATGGTGTGTGACTGAGGCTTCCATGTCACAGGCTCCATGCCCAGTTTCCACTCTGCAGATCCACACCCATTCTTCAAAGCATATTCACCAGAAAACCCTTCACAAACTCCTCACACCAACGTTGCTACTGCTCCTTATGTGGCTCCCTAGTGTCACTCCCAACTTCTTGGACATTAAACATTATTCTTGACACACACTTCCTGTTAGTTGTTAGGTGCTGTCGACTCATGGCTACCCCTACAGGGTTTTCAATGGCTGTTTCGGGATTGCCTTGGCAGTGGACTGCCACATACTTCTCCCATTTTTGCAGTGCTGGGAATTGAACTCGGGACCTCAGAGACTGCAGAGCGATGCTCTACCAACTGAGCTAAATCCCCACCCACCCAACTTCCTATGATGCGTATACATACACCCTTGCCAGATACTTAATTTCTTGAGGCTGAGCTTCTGGAATTCTGTGATTCTCAAATTAGTAAAGCTTCTTTAAAAAGAGGAGAAGGGACAGAACAGTCTAGGGTTTCTCCTTTGGCCAATCAGAAAAAAACAACCCAAAATAACTATCATCTACTACTTAATATTATTTCATTAATGTAAAGCCACTAGAACTAAATATAAAAACTGGAGAGATAGGGTACCAGACAAAATGGTTAAAAATTCTTTGAATACACTAGTTTATGAAAAACTTACCTTTCCCTCATTTTTCACAGCTGCTATGCCTGGAGAAAATTCTACAGACTCACTGGCTCCAGGGTCTAGAAACCCCGGTGCCTTGTAGCCACCCTGGGGCAACATGTACACAGAAAGTGCGCAATGGAAATTCAGTTCAAGTGACTTAGTCAGGAAACCACGTGGCTCAAAGTCAAGGAGTTTAGCACTGTCTCCATCCCAACCCGTGAACCAAGATGTGGTGAATACGGCAGCGGGGGGCAACGTCCCAATGAGAAGGACAGCAGGACCTGGCCACTCTCGGTCAGGTAAAACCAAACAGCAAACCCAACGTGTTACAACTCATGTACCCACGTGACCACTCCGACACGCAGACTTTGCCACTGGCACAAGTGACTGACTCAACATGACAAATCTCAGCTTAGAGTAATGCCTAATAAGGAACTTCCAAAGTGCGTATCGGGGCAAGTGGGGATCAGAGAGGGAGAAAAAAAGTGGCTACCACCACTGGCTGTGCAATCACAGAGAGCCCAGCTGGAAAGGGGAGCAAGGGCTGAAATCGAACCTGTGCCGCACTTGCCAAGCCAGGTGTCCTGGCCCAGATATATCTACCCACAGAGAGAAATGTCCTTTTCTGATTTGCACAAAGAACCAAGATTGCAATAATCCACGCTCTGAGTTTCAATTCAAAGCCAAGAATATGTCAGGTCAAATACATGCATAAGGATGAACCTTAAGTTATTTGAAATATATCTCAATGAAGCTTTGGTCCAAATGTTGTGTGTACAGGAATATATGCAAGTACACACAAATCTGAGGAAACCCTTATTCAGTGAGCCAACGAAAGAAAGAGTGCATGAGGAAGGGGATATTAAAAACGTTTCAAGGAATCACTTTAAATGCCATTTCTAGCCCAGCACAGTGGCCTATTGCTATAGTCCCAGCTACCTGGGAAGCTGGCGCAGGAGGATCACTTACAGCCCAGAGTTCAGGGCCAGCTGGGGGGCTGGGGATGTAGCTCAGTGGTAGAGTGCTTGCCTAAGCATACACAAGGCCCTGAGTTCAACCCCCAGCCATACACATACACACACACACACACACACTAACAACAACAACAACAACAATCATAATAAACAGTGAAAATTTCTTGGGATAAAATTTTTTTTAAAAATCCTTTTCTTCTTAAAAGTTGCATTATTTATATAGTATTGAAATTTATTATAACGGTCTCTTTAAGGATTTCTACCAAAATCATAGTTTTAAATACTACTTTAAAATAAATATCACACCCAGCCTAACAAAAGAATCATCTACTCATCTTTGAGTAACCTAATCTGGCTCTTCCCTATTAGTTCCTATTCAAAATCATTTGGTTTTATTGAACTTTCAAAGTTAAAGGTAGAAAAACGTATGGTAAGCAACAGCTGCTGCAGTGTCTCTAGATATAAGAATTAAACCTTCTACGTCTACCCACACGGTCCAAACTCTCTTCTGGTTATTTGATCTGAAGTCCTCAATAGTCTTGGATAAAAACGGTAAATCAACTTCATTTAATCATTCACTCCACAAACATTATGGCGTGTCTACTCTGCCCCAGACCCTGGAGCACATCCTCAGCACCTCATCAGTTTGCAAATGTCACTCGTGTTTTGGGACCCTGTCTGAAATGACTGGCCACTCTCCAGTGTCCATATGCGTGGTCTCTCGCACAAGTCTGGGTACCTCCTGGGGGCCCTGACCCCAGAACAGAGGGGTCACATGGGCTGCCAAGCCCCCTTCCTACCTGGATGGTGGTGTTGCCTCCTTCCAGGAGGGCGATGGCCAGCAGGATGCTTTCATGGAACACTCGGTCACTGGTGGCGTTCATGATGAGGTCAATTACCAGATTGGAGGCCCCCTCCTTGTCGAGGTGACACTGAACCTCGGCCAGGCTCATCTCACCCCTGCTCATGGAGCTGGACCCAGAGCCTCCCCCTAGGAAGACAGAACAACGCTCTGATGAAACAGTGAGAGCAATTAACATTTGTGCGTATCCTCCATGCACCAACACCTAACGCACTGAATGCTTTACCTAGAATGTCTCCTTTAACCATACCAGCAACCCCACAAGAACAGAACTGATTGTGATCACAAAGGCTTGAAAGTGCTTGTCCAAGGACACTCTGCTTTTAAGTAGCAGAGATGGCACTGAACACAGGACAGTTAGATATGATAAAGGAAAAATGATATATTTTCATCAAGTGACCCAAAGCCATCCAGCCAAGACTTTCTCTTACATTAAAATATAATGACTTGGGGCCAGGTGAGGTGGTGCACACCTGTAATCCCAGGGACTTGGGAGGCAGAGACATGAGGCCAGAGGTAGACTCTGTAATTTAGCAAGACCCCATCTCAAAATAAAAAGTAAAAAAATGGGCTGGGTGGGTGTACGTAGTTTGGCAAGACTGTGCCTCAAAGTAAAAAAATTCAAAAGGGGGCTAGGGATGCAGCTCAGTGGCAGATCACTTGCAAAGCACACGTGAAACTCTGGGTTCATCCCCTTGGTACCACAAAAATAAAATACAATACAATGACTTGAGCCTGCAGCGGTAGCCCTGTGGCATCCGATCCTGTCAGATCTCGGAAGCTAAGCAGGGTCGGGCCTGGTTAGTACCTGGATGGGAGACTGCCTGGGAACACCAGAAGCTGTAGGCTTGGGAGATGGACCTGGCAACCCCCTCCCAAAAATCAATCTGCCATTGAAAACCCTATGAACAGCAGAGAAGCACTGACAATAGTGTTTCCCCTGTTGTACACAGGGTCGCTATATGAGTTGGATACCGACTCAACGGCACCTAACAACAACAACAACAACAACGACTTGGGGGCAGAAAGAGCAAGAACTGGCCTAGGGGACAAACCAAATTTAAACACTTCTTAGAACACTCCTAAGAAAGCATTGTTGTTGTTGTTAGGTGCCATCGAGTCAGTATCCGACTCATAGTGACCCTCTGTACAAGAGGGGAAACACTATTGTCAGTGCTTCTCTGCTGTTCATAGGGTTTTCAATGGCAGATTGATTTTGGGAGGGGGTTGCCAGGTCCTTCTCCCAAGCCTACAGCTTCTGGTGTTCTCAGGCAGTCTCCCATCCAGGTACTAACCAGGCCCGACCCTGCTTAGTTTCCGAGATCTGATGGGATCGGCTGCCACAGGGCTACACCGGCAGGCTAAGAAAGCATAGCCTACAATAATCACTGTAGTCCATTTTCTTTTTCTTTTTCTTTTTTTTTTTTTTTTTTGCGGT
>VMDO01001920.1:0-185464 GCA_007922755.1 Pedetes capensis
TAATGTTTATTGGCTGTAGAGCATACTAGCTTCTGTATATCCTATAATTTATTTGGCCATTCTCCTCTTGTTGGACATTTAGATAATTTTCAAACTTACATTATCATAAATAGTATTTCATTGAACATTTTAATGTATAACTATTTATATGCATCTGATTATTTTCTTAGAATTACTTATTAGGTGTCAGAGTGTGAACAAATTTTCATATTATGGTTTTGAAAACAAAGGCATAATAGATGCATAATACATCAGCCACATTTAATTTTGAACCTTTTGGAACACAGTATCTAATTTGAGCTCTTGGTAGCAGAAATTTTATTTTTTTTCGTTTTCCTACCACTTTTGTATCCCATGTTGTCCTCAAACCTTGTTTACTGAATGAATGAATAAATGAATAAATATTTGCTTTGAACAGGAATTGATTAACTCTAGACATCTTTTGGGCTGGGATTTAGCTCAGTTGGTAGAGTGCTGCGCTGCAGTCTCTGAGGTCCCGAGTTCAATTCCCAGCACCACAAAAACGGGAGAAGGGCCTGGCAATTCACTCCCAAAGCAATCCCGAAACAGCCAGCCATTGAAAACCCTATGAGGGTCGCTATGAGTCGGATACCGACTCGACGGCACCTAACAACAACAACAACAAGACATCTTGTAGACAGAAATGAACGCAAATCAATCCCTTATAGGTATTCTATCTAACTAAAGGACTCTTGAAAACAGATCCTGTAAGCCAATATTATGACTGTTTGACAAGTTTTATTCCTGGGGATTTTTCCTTCTTCTTACATATTCTTGAATATCCTGATTATATAACTCAATAACTAAATCACCTGAGTTCCTTTTTCATCTTCCTTATTTTCCTACTTCATCTTAATTTGGGGACATTTCTGAATATATCTCATAGTTCAAGGAGATTACTGTCAAGGGACTTATCTGCTTGCCCTACCTACCGAAAGGAAATTTAAAGGTCATTAAAGGTCACTTCAGGCTTGAATTCTCTTACCAAATGGGTGAGCAGCTTTTAATACTTCCAGTAATAGGAAACTTACTGTGTCCTAAAGCCAATCAATCCCTATTTGGACAGTTATTTTGTTAGCGAGTTGTGTCAGGGATGAAATCTTCCTAGGTCCACCCTGCCTCTTGCCTCACACTTAGCTCCTATGCCAAGTCCTCTGCCACCCATTGTTGTTCAGGCCCAGATAGCTCCCCTCATCTCTAGCCCTCATCAGCACCAAGACTTCTGGCTGTATAGGAAGAGAGCTCAAATTACAACAATCTGGGATTCAAACTTAGATTCGTCTGATCTCTGGTCACAGCCAGATCTTTTATTATTATTATTATTATTATTATTATTATTATTATTATTATTTGTTGTTGTTGTTGTTAAATGCCATCAAGTCAGGTCCAACTCATACAACACCCATAGTGTTTTCAATGGCTGATTGTTTTGGGATTGCTTTGGGAGTGCATTACCATGTCCTTCTCCCATTTTTGTGGTGCTGGGGATTGAACCTGAGTACTCAGAGATTGCAGCCAACTGAGCTAAATCCTGGTTTGTTGTTGTTATTATTATTATTAGTGTTATTATTGTAAAATATACATGACATAATATTTATCATTTTAATCATTTGTAATTATAATTCGGTGGCATTAAATACATTCACACTACTGTGTAAGCATTACCACCATCTATACTGAAACTTTCACATCTCTGTCTTAGCTCATTTTCTGTTGCTGTGCCAAACTACCTATGGCTATGCAAAGTATGAAGAAAAGGGGTTATGTAGCTCATAGTGTTGGAGGCTGAAATTCCAAAATTAAGCAGCTACATCTGTTTGACCTCTGGTGAGGGGCTCTTGCTGGATGGCATCACAGTGGTAGGAGCACATGCAGAGGAGACCATATGACAAGACAGAAAGCCAGAGATTCAGGGGACAACTTACTCCTTTAATAAGAGCCTACTCTAGTGGGAACTAACTGGAGTCCTTTGAGAGCCCCATTAACCCTTTCTGAGGGTGGTACCCTCTTTTAAAAGTTTTACCACCTCTCAACATTGCCACGGTATGTGAATCTTTGGGGATCACACTGAAACCATATTCAAACTACAGCAATCCTCAGCATAAACTCTAAAGCTCTTAAATAATAACTCTTCATTCCTCCTCTGTCAGTCCCTAGTAACCTTTCTTTTACTTTCTACCTATGAGTTTTTCTGTTGTAGGTATTTCATGTAAGTGTGATAATGCGGTCTTTGTCTTTTTATATCTGAAGCCAGACCTTTTTTTTTTTTTTTTTTTTTTACCATAGTACCTGCTTTCATGGTTTTGTTCTTGATCACTTATGCATTCTGTCTACTTAACCTTTATAAACTCTTTTGGGTCCAAGAGCTGTCACCCTTTTACAAAAATCTATACATGTCATTTGATCCAATAGAAAACAAGGCAAGAGAGACAATGCATTTCTTTGTTTTGAACTGTATATTTCTTTTTAGGTAATTTCTGCTTCCTATTGTGCCAGATTCTTTTTTTATAAAAATAGGAAGAGTGAGCTGGGTGCGGTGGCGCATGCCTGTAATCCCAGCGGCTCAGGAGGTGGAGACGGGAGGTTCACAAGTTCGCAACCAGAGGCAGTCTGCGTAATTTAGCAAGACCCTGTCTCAAAAAGTAAAAATATAGGCTAGAGGTGGCAGCCCAGTGGTCCAGCACTTGCAAAGTATGCAAGTGCGAGGCCCTGGGTTCAACCCCCAGTACCGCAAAAACAACAACAACAACAAAAACAAAAGAAGAAGAAGAGGGAGAAATAAGTATTCTTTTACTTCCTAATAGCAGTCACTCTGGTTTTATCCTACTTTAAAAAACGTCTCTATTATTTCTCCAATAAATTTGATAGCAGCTGTTAGTTTAGCAACAAAATACTATTTATGATCTGTTTTTTTAAAATAATGAAATTTCAAACCATCTCATTAATATCAGCTCCATAATCTCTCCTGCTGTTAAAAGTAAGCTCAAAGGCTTAAATATA
Organism: Pedetes capensis; assembly: GCA_007922755.1. Lineage (NCBI taxonomy): Eukaryota > Metazoa > Chordata > Mammalia > Rodentia > Pedetidae > Pedetes > Pedetes capensis. The sequence continues at coordinate 3,022 of VMDO01001920.1, forward strand.
TTGTACATAAATCTCCATTCACTCCTCTGCTTATCTCATTTTGAGAATCAGATCTACATTTGTCCATTCAGTTTTTCCAGCACCTCTACTGGTTGACCACAGTCTAGTAATCTTATTTGCAAATTTTCTCAGCACACTGGATTGTAGTTATTTTGTAGCATCCAATTGCCCACATTATTTTTTATTTACTTTTATTAACACATAGTAATTGTACATATTAGTGGGATTCAGTGTGATTTTTCCATACATATATATAGTGTGCATGTTCTCCAGGTCCATTCATTTTGCTGCAGATAGCAGGATTTCATTTTTCCTTATGTCTGAGTTACACTGTTTGTGTATATACATTGCATTTTTTTTTTAAACACAGGTTGTCACTGAGTATCCCAGGTCCCAGGCTACCCTTGAGCTCTTGATCGTCCTGCCTTGGCCTCTGAGTGCTGGGATTATAGGTGTGGGCCACCAACAGCTGGCTTATACCACATTTTGTTTATCTATTCATCTGGTGATGGGCACCTAGACTGATTCCATATCTTAGCTGTTGTGAATAGTGCTGCAGTAAACACAGCATGTAGGTATCTCTTTGGCATGCTAATTTCATTTCCCTTAGATAGCTGTCCAGGAGTGGTAAGGCTGGATCATATGGTAGTTCTATTTTTAATTTTTTGAGGAACCTCCATACTGTTCTCCATAGTCCATTGCCTGCTTTAAATTTCTGTGCCAATCTAGGGCTTCCTTTTTCTGCAATCATGTTTAATCTATTATTTGAAATCTGAAAATCATTTTTCTTGGAGGAGAGGACAAGAACCAAAGTAGTAGTGGAGCTGTTCTCCTTTCACTTTGTTATTCCAGCAACATCATGTCATTGGCATCAGATATCTGACTTACTTCTACCTGGTATAACTTTTGGTGTTTTTGTAAATTATAGATCTCAATCTCTCCAACATAATCTTAGGACGGCCCCAACACTCTTTATATTTGTTCTTGCGAAGCTCTTCTTTCTCTTTTTTATCCTAGCCCTTTTAGAATCAGAGTCATAACAGAACTCAAAGCCTCATTATTTCTTCCTTGGTGGAATGCCAATCTGTGATTGTGTAGAGAGAATTGCAGACCATATGGACAGATGGGTATTGCTTGATTCTTCCACAGTCTCTTGTCTCAGAGTCGTGATTCTATTTTTCCTGAGCCTTTTGAAGTATACTTTCCCAAAGACCAGGACTTATCATCATATTTTCAACTATTTCCTATTTGGATATTAAAAATTTCAGAAGAGAAGTATCTTATCTGTTGCCATTGGAATGGAGTTGGACAATTAAGCAAAAAGAAAGTTTAGGCACCAAATTGAAGATTTTTTTTTTTTTTTTCAGTGCTGGGGAGATACATATACCTTGAATATTTTCTTTTCTTTTCTCTCTGTTTTTGGTGCTGGGGATTGAACCCAGGGCCTTGTGCATGCTGTAGGTGCTCTACCACTGAGCTACACCCCCAGCCAAGTGTCGAGAATTGAACCCAGGTCCTTGTGCATTAACATGTATTAGTTCCAAACATGTCTTTGCTTCTAATATGAAAACAGAAATTTCTTTCTAAAAAAATAGCATTGGTCCATTGGTATATTAAAGTTGCAGTGATCAGGTGCCTTTATCAGTTCCCAAGAGTTGCCATTTTAAAAACTGAATCTAAGTCTGAACAAAAACATCCATAAAAGTTGGGTGTGATTGCCTCTTTTCCTTTCTTTCTTTCAGGCTTAGGCCATTGTTTTTCCATTTGCTGGTCAATGCAAATATGTCAATCAGCTTTCCATCACTGTGACAACATACTTGAGATATATAATGTTTAAGGAAATGAGGGTATCAACAACCTGATTTAATAATCTCATACTGTGTATGTGAACTGAGTTATCACTCTGTACTCCACAAAAATATACAATTAAAATATTAATTAAAAGCATTTGAGATAAATAGCTTACGAGGAGGAAAATTTTACTCTGGCTTTTAGATTCTGAGGATTTAGTCAATGGTTGGTTGGCTTGGTTGCTTTTAGGCCTAGGGCAGGGCAGGACATCATGGCTGAAGTGTGTAGGGAAGGAAAACTGTTCACCTCAAGGTGTACAGGAAGCGGGGCATGGTGGGGGAAGAGAAGTTGAAAGGGGCTGATGTCCCAAACATCTTTCAAGAGAACTCCCCCAAGGATTTATTGCTCCACCTAGGCCCCATCTCCTAAAATTTCCTTCACTTCCCAATCATGCCAGCAGCCAGCCACCAGGTCTTCAACACATGGGTCTTTGAGAGACATTGAAGTTCTAAATCATAACAACAGGCTTCCCCCAAAACTCATTCTGACTAATTTTATAACTGAGAACATTATGTTTGCTAGCTTCAGAAAGATTCTTTACAGACATCTAAATCAAAGTGCCTTGACATGGGATCAGGGAATTTGAAGTGGCAGACTTTTGTGTCTACCTTCATTTTTTCCCTAAATATGTGTCCAAAGCTTCCAGCAGGTTACAAAAAGGGGCCTGCAACCCAAAATGCTTAACCATTTTTCCAGATAGCTTAGATTACAAAAAGATTCTGCCTCCAAAATAAGCAAAACATTTTGCTTACACTCACATTGATTCTCTTATCTTCACATGTGACTTTTTCTGGTTTGGGTTGAGGATTTTTCTGAAACAGCATTGATTTTAAAGTCGCCTGGTGGTGCCTTTCTTTTACTTGATATGACAAGTGATAGGAGCTGGCTGAAGTGTCAGTGCACAGAGTTACAGTTTGAGTGAGAGGGACTGCTTTTCCCAGTCATTACCTCAGTTGAGTGTGGGCAGCCAGTCAGGCACCTCAGTAGACAGCATCTGGGAGAAACGCCATACCTCTAAAAATGGCAACCATCAGCAAATTTCTACTGCACTTATACCTAAGATTAAAGTTTGCCTGTTAAATATGTTTGTAAAGGCTTTCTTCAAGCAGGTGATGAAATTCAAGGCTTCTGTCAGTTCCATGTGTGTTCTTTCTGCTATGCTAGAGATTTGCTCCAAAGCTAACTGCTTTTGTATTTTAGAACTAGTAAAACACATCTCTTCTTTTAAAGTGGAAACAGCTAAATGGACTAAGAAAGCACAAATTTCCCGCACAGAGGAAGTGGAAAGATATAGTAACTACCATGTTCTTTTTCTGGTATTTATTATTGTATTTCTTGGCGTATACAGCTTTCATTATGAACTCTCTTGGTCCCCTCAGAAATTATTCTACAGGCCAGGAATTTGTGTATATAGGAATAAATAACTCAGGACCTCAGTAACTTTAAGACATCCCACTTAATTGGATTTTTAAACTATGGGCACTTTTATGATACAATGCATTGTTTTAATATAATTTTTGTTGTTGAGCTATGAGCTATGGGAAGTTGAGTCAAAATTAGTTCTCTGTTTCATCATTACCGGTCTTTGCATTGTCTCCATATCCTTCCCTGTGGTTAAAAACTTCCCTCTTCTCTTGGGAACTGAGAACATTTTTCTTGTGGAAGACACACCTGTTCTCTGCACTTCTCTGTTAGAGCAGCTGACTCCATCGACCCTGACGTCACCTCAGAAACTTCTCTTACAGATTGGCCTTTCCTTACTGATGCTATTGTACCTCTTTCCTGGCCCTAGACACACAGTTTGTGATAGGACTAAGACTTTCATGCAACTTCTTTCTTCAAAAGAATCAGGAAACTTGACTTGATTTGGCTGTGAACAGGTCAGAGAGCTGCAGAATTAGTGCAGAATTTGTTACCAATTAGGACAAATACAGTCTCCTTCATCTCTGAGCAGCTGACCTGTTGCTTAACCCCAATCATAGCTGCATCTCTGGGAACATCGTGGTAATATGACCACATATACCAATGAGTGATACCATTTAGCAAGGGATTTGGGAAGCACTTTTAATTGGATTTTAGCAAGTAGAGTAAAGCAACTAGGGTTGTAAGATAGATGTGTTGTGTTCCTCTACATTCCTCCCCCAGGGATCTGAATTCAGATCTATGGAATTTCTCTCAGATTCTTTAAATGGAAGTGCTGACATTTTAGATATTTAGCTTTCCTAATTTAGAATAAGACTTGTTGGAGTTGAGAAGCAAAGGAATGCCAAATTACTTCTATTGGCTGTGGTTTACTTGCCTCAGTTTCTTTTCTTCTTTTTCAAATTCTCATTTTTCCTCTTCTTCCTCTTGGACACTGAATCACTAAGTGGTATGGGTATTATTGTTAAGTGATGTCACATGTCGATAAAACATAAAATCAAAATTTCCCATAATGTGACCTAGAAAACAATTGGGACATAAGAAATGATAGACTGAAGAAAGTCTGGACATCTGCCCTTTTGTAAGCTGTATTTGCAGCACACTGTCCCTTCAGCCAGCCAGGAGATGAAGGAAGTCCACCAGAGGACTTGACTCAAGCAGAATGAGTGATGCATCGTTGATGACTTCACCATACCCTTTCTGTTCAGAAAGAAAACGGGCCTCCTCACATTTTTGCAAAGATTATTTCATCTGTGAACTGAAAATGCAGAATGTGCTGAGCATTTTTACTCAAAGAACTAATGAGAAACTTTTTAAAAAACAATTATTATACAAGGAGTTTGCTTAACTTTCTTGCCAAATGCCTACTTTGGTAGTAAGTTAACAAGAAATATTGTCATAAGGTTTTAGAACAATAATGATCCTTTCCCCAGGTCCCTACCAAAATAAATTAGGATATGCTAATTTATGCTAATTGGGGCACTATATATTTACCATGGTGCTTTCATCAGAAAAGCATTTAAAAGCAACAAATCATAAATTGTTTGCTTTTGTGTATTTTTTAAACCACTAGCTGCTGGAGTGGTGTGGGGAAGTCTGTGGAATCTAGATTTCCAATTTTTTGCTAGCCCTGCTAAAGTAATTTAGAGAAACTTCTGGCATTTAGCTCAGTTGGTAGAGTGCTGCTCTGTACTCTTTGAGGCCCTGGGTTCTATCACCAGCACCACAGAAACGGGAGAAGGACCTAGCAGTCCCCTCCCAGAACAATCAGTCATTGAAAACCCTATGAATAGCAGAGAAGCACTGCCATAGTGCCGGGCATGGCACAGTGTGGGGGAGTGGTTTTGTTTTGTTTTGTTTTGTTTTGTTTTGTTTGTACATAGGGTCACTATGAGTTGGACCCAACTTGATGGCATCTAACAACAACAACAATTCACTGTAATGCTTCTTTGCTACCATTTGTGATCATGGATGTCTTCATAATCAAGGATCTTGCAGTAGATATGGAGACTCTTATTTTGCCTCTGCTGATGCTGGGAATCCGGGGCTTTGGCTGCTGGGGTGTCTTGCCAGCATGGCCTCTGAAGAGCCATTTACACACACTGCCCTCTTTCAGGGCAAATTAGCCCAGGATCTGGCTTCTTCATCCATTCCATCTTACTTCACATCCAGACGTGTTGCCTCCACTCTGATTTCTTCTCCTTATCTTGGAAACTGTCTCATGCATACCACCATCACCATCCTCCCACTGCCAAGAGATCCCTTCCTTTGATCATTTGAGCTCCTACCCCCTTGGACACCATCCTGTCTCTCTCCTTTCTTTCATCACAAAACCTTTTACAAGATTAGGATTTTATATTCATTACTTTCATTCTCATGGGAGGAGGACGCGGCAAACCACTCCTGAGACAATCCTGAAAAACAATCAGCCATTGAAAACCCTATGGGTTGCTATGAGTCAGATATGACTCTACGGCACCTAACAACAACAACAACAACAACCACCACCTTTAATTCTCATCCCTTACCACCCTGTATTCCTGCCTCCACCTTCACTAGCCTACAAAAAGTACCACTTTCATGTTATTGGTGGCCTCTCTTCATGAAATCCATTTTTCTCTATCTTCTCTCTCCTTGGCCTGATATTTGCCACCATTGAGACAAACATTCATTTGAGTCCCTTACTTCCTGTGCGTTCCATGAATAAGGCCGTTCTGCATTTTTCCTCTCTCCCTTGCCAACCTGGCCAATCCTATTCTTGCGCCATCCCTGTTCCTTCCTCTTCAGATTGGGAAGTGTGGAATTGTTCTAGGCTCTATCTTTCTCTTTTCTTCTATCTTTGTATTCTGTCTCTTGGTATCACTACTGTGTCTACAACTGTCAAATCTACACATTACTGTGGGTAGTTTTCATCTGCACTTAAATTCTGAATCACTGTTTATTGGATATTTTCTTCTAAAGATCTTTTCAGAGATACTTTCAGAACCAGACATTGGCTGCTGAAATTTTTAGTTGATTCAGTATTTTCCAAGTGCTATACTGGAGTCTAGTCTGTAGCTGTACTACTGTGCTGTCCGATCTTGTCAGAGCTCAGAAGCTAAGCAGGGTTGGACCTTGTTATTCCTTGGATGGGAGATTTCCTGGGAACACCAGGTGCTATGGGGTTGGGAGAAGGACCTGGCAACTCACTCCTTCCAAATAATCAGCCATTGAAAACTCTGTAAATAACAGAGAAGACTGACAATAGTGTTTCATCTGTTGTACATAGGGTCAATATGAGTTAGACACCAACACGACGGCACCTAACCACAACATACTGGAGTCTGGAGATACAAAGATTAATAGGATTTATCCCTACCCACCAGACATTTACAATCTAGTGTGGGAGATAAGCATTTGACATAAATTACCCCTGGCAATCTTACCCCGCACTGTCGGTATCAGTATTTCCATTTCATAGATGAGGAAATTGAAGTACAGAAAAGTGAAGTAACTTGTCCAAAAGTACTTTGGATGGCAAATGGCAAAGAGGGGACTTAAAACCTGGCAATCATTCTTAAATATTAAGTAGTAAGCCATGTGTGGTGGCACATGCCTATAATCCCAGTGACTTGGGAGGCTGAGACAGGAGGATCGAAGGTTGGAGGCGAGAGGCATCCTGCATAAGTTAGCGAGACCCTGCCTCAAGATAAAAATAAAGGGGGGGGGTGCTGAGGGTGCAGCTCAGTGGCAGAGCAATTGCAAAGTATGCATGAGGCCCCTTTGCAAAGTATGTGGGGGTTCAGTCCACCAGTACCATGAAAAAAAAACATGAAGGAATAAATGTTTTAAAAATATATCCAGAAGGGGCTTTGTGAATTCCCAAAAGGAAACTTTAAATTCTACCTAAAAAGGTCTTCCTAGAGGAACTAACTGTTGGATTGAGGCCCACAGAGGAGAAAGGAAGGAAAGCAGGCATTTTAGACACAGTAGCCTGGGTGACGAGGAACACACTTTATTGGGGAACAGTAAGAAAAAAGGAAGCCTTGACCATGTCACTTTCTGCTTTTTTATTCATCAGTTCTCTCTGCCCAAGATTGTTTCTACTTTGGCCCCTGCATACAGTCCCTTTCCCTGGAAATGCAGCTGTCTTCTGAACTCTGAACACTTCATTTATGGCACTTATGTGGCACCCAGTGCATTCTGCCTTGCCTTGCACTGACACGCTGTGTCACACATTTGCCCCTCACAGACCTCTCTTTTAGAATTCTGTGGCTTTGGAGCCAGGCACAATGGCCGCACATCTGTAATCCCAAAAACTCGGGTGGCAGAGGCAGGAGGATTGCAAGTTTGAGACCAGAGACAGTCTGCGTAATTTAGCAAAATCCTGTCTCAAACAGTAAAAAATGGGCTGGGGGTGCAGCTCAGTGGTCCAGCACTTGCAAAGTATGCAAGTGCGAGGCTGTGGGCTCAACCCCTAGCACCTCGGGGGGGAAAAAAAAAAAAAAGAATTCTGTGGCTTCTAGTACTGTCGTATATAATAACAACTCCATACACTTTTATTGGATATTGGATGATGTTGATGAGCATGGGAAAAGCAAAATTAGCAGAAAAATAAGTCAAAATAATTCATCATCCTTTCCAGATGAAATGGTAATCAATTTAGTTTGAGTAAATTAGCCAATAGATGTTCAACAATGTAACCTATCTACGTAACTTGATTTTATGGCTGTCGCTAGCTTTTAAAGATGCAGTTTACTGGTTATGGGATATTGGTCATGATTACTGGTACAAATCCCAAAATTCTGCCTTTAAAATTTTATTTACACTTGGCATCTGAGTCCTCTCAGAACTATATAATTTCTTATTGGCAGGAAGTATGTTGTAACTTGAGAGCTCCATCAGAGTTGTGAAATTTTCTGAATATGAAGCTTAACAGCATTGAAAAGTACTTTTATAGTGGCTTCATGGTGTCAAAACCACCACTTGAATGATGAAAATTTTGTCCAACACTTTTGTATTTCTGTCTTACTTTGAATTTCTCTTTGGATTCACAAGGACAGATTTGATTAGAAAGAAAGAAAGAACATAGAACAAGAGGGAGACAGAGATGAGAGGGGGGGAGAGAGAGAGAGAGACAGCATGACAGAGAGAAAGAGAAAGAGGAGGAAGGCCAGAAGGAAGGCAGAAAGGCTGATTCTCTTCATTGCCTTGAGCCCATGCAGCTATAACTTGAGAATCTTGGAGGCATCCTTACCTCTATCTCCTCCATTAGCTGCCATAGATAATTCATCACCAAATAGTAAATTCTAACCATGAAAGTCCTATAATATGCCTCCTGTCTTATCCATTTCCATGTCATTCTGTGACATGGGGAACTTTTATGAACTTTTGCCAGTATTATTACATCAAATTGTGATTAACTGCTATTACACTCAGTTTTTATAATCCCCAAACCATCCTTATATGTCTATAAAAATATGAACCTGTGGATCCCTATTAGAAGGCTTCCCCCAGCTCCCTGTGAACCTCCAGGTCACCTCTCCAGCCTCATCTTGTGACCTTCTTCCCACTCACCTCATGCATTTAGCCTTTGCTTAGATGGCAGACAAACATCGATATGCCTGCCATGTTTGCATTCAAGTCTTACCTCTCTGCCAAGCTTCCCTAGTCCCTCAGGCAGACTTAGATTCTCCTTGTACCTACAATGTCCCAGGTAGTTTACTATTTTATAATAGTAAGTAGTATATGCCTGCAGCTGTAGCCCTGTGGCATCTAATCCTGTCAGATCTCGGAAACTAAGCAGGTTAGTACTTGGATGGGAGACCGCCTGGGAACACCAGGTGCTGTAGGCTTGGGAGATGACCCGGCAACCCACTCCCAAAAATCAACCCACCATTGAAAACCCTATGAACAGCAGAGAAGCACTGACAATAGTGTTTTGCCTGTTGTATATAGGGTCGCTATGAGTCGATACCGACTCAACAGTACCTAACAATAACAACAACAACAAGTAGTATATAGTAAATGTTGTTGTTGTTGTTGGGTGCCGTTGAGTTGGCGTCTGACTCATAGCAACCCTACGTACAACAGGCAAAACACTATTGTCATTCCTTCTCTGCTATTCATAGGGTTTTCAATGGCGGGTTGATTTTTGGGAGTTGGTTGTCCTTCTCCCAATATAGTAAATAGCAGAATATAAATACTACATTATACTATTTAGTTTCCTTCATGGCCCTTTAGAGTGGCCAGTCTTTGTACCACTTTATAGGTACGAAAAGTGAAGCTCAAGGAGCTTAAAGATTTTCCCAAAGGTCACATAGTAAGTAAATAAGTGGTAATTTGGGATTTGAATCCATTTCTTCCTGTTTCAGGAACCTGACCTCACTCCTCAACATGGGCTCAGTTGCATTAGCTTTCTTCCTCTAGCTTCATACCCCCTTTTACCATGACATTCATTGCTGTGTTAACAGTACTTCATTTATGCTACACTCTTTGAGGGCATCCGCTCTAATTCATCTTCACGTCTTAAACAACTGATATAGTGCCTGGCTTAGAAGAAGTAGTTGAGGAATTTTTATTGAGTAATTAATGAATGAACCAAACAATATGAAAACATCTGTCTGCCAGGGACTAATATAATTTAGCCTTTTCTTTGTGGTGGTGTGAAGAAGCAGGAGGGGAGAGGTAATGGGTGCTACTGTGTGGAGCACAAATGGGACAGTAGAATGTATGTGACCGCCAGAACCATCTTAGGAAAGATTTTGGAATCAGCTACTTAGAGAAGTCAGGAATAAATACCTAGATAATTTTATTAGATTATTTTTGAATGTTTGCATTGCCTAGTATTTATCAGGGTTGGGATGTAGTTCAGTTGGTAGAGTGCTGCTCTGCAGTCTCTGAGGTCCTGAGTTCGATTCCCAGCACCACAAAATGGGAGAAGGACGTGGCAACCCACTCCCAAGGCAATCCCGCAACAGTCAGCCATTGAAAACCCTATGAGGGTCGCTATGGGTCAGGCTCAACTTGACGGCACCTAACAACAACAATAAGTATTTATCAGTTCTTTAGATTAGCTCATAATTTATTCCTTGGGGCTGGGATTTAGCTCAGTTGGTAGAGCACTGCTATGCAGTCTATGAGGCCCTGAGTTTGATTCCCAGCACTGGAAAAATGGGAGAAGGACATGGCAATCCACTCCCAAGGCAATCCTGAAACAATCAGCCATTGGAAACCCTATAAGGGTCGCTATGAGTCAGACAGGACTTGATGGCACCTAACGACAACATAATTTATTACTTACAAATAAATATGCCTGTATAGGGAGAAAGGAGCATGGGAGAAACACAGATAAGATGGAGAAGACCCTTGCCTGGGGTGCCACACAAGACATTTGGTTTGTTTGTTTCTATTTTGCAATACTGCAGGGGGGTGCACTCTGGGCCTTGTGCATGCTAGGCAAGTGCTCTACCACTGAGCTGCACCCCCAGGCTTGCTTATTTATTTATTTACTTATTTATTTAGAGACAGGGTCTCATTAAGTTACTCAGGTTGGCTCTAGCCTTGAACATGTGAACCTCCTGCCTCAGCCTCCTGAGGCACTGGGCTTATAGCATGCACTATCACACATGTGCCTGCAGCTGTAGCCCTGTGGCATCCGATCCTGTCAGATCTTGGAAGCTAAGCAGGGTCGGGCCTGGTTAGTACCTGGATGGGAGACCGCCTGGGAACACCAGAAGCTGTAGGCTTGGGAGAAGGACCTGGAAACCCCCTCCCAAAAATCAATCTGCCATTGAAAACCCTATGAACAGCAGAGAAGCACTGACAATAGTGTTTCCCCTGTTGTACAGAGGGTTGCTATGAGTCGGATACCGACTCGACGGCACCTAACAACAACAACATCACACATGTATCCTTGGTTTCTTTACTTAAAAATATTTCATATTAATAGTGGGAATGAATTTTACTAATATAGGATAGTAGGCTGAAGAATGTACTCCAATGATGGCCTTGATCTTTTGAGACTTAGTTGCAGAAAAGGTCTTTGCAGTTGTAATTAGCATAATGATTTTGAGATGAGGCTATGAAATGCAATTACATGTATTCTTGTAAGGGAAAGGCATAGGGAAGTTACACACACACACACACACACACACAAAGGTAATGTGAAAACTGATGCAATGTGGAGCAATGTACCCATAAGCCAAGGAGTGCAGCATCACCAAATATGGAAGAGGCAAGGAATAGATTCTCCCTAGAGCCTCTGGAGGGAGTGAGTGTGGTCCTCTAGAGGGTCCTGGGCCTGCTGACATCTTGATTGGATCCCTATGATACTGTTTTAGACTTTTGGCCTTTAGACTGTGGGAGAGTATGTTTTTGCTATTTTAAGCAGCTGTATTTGTAGTAATTTGTTACAGCAGCCACAGGAAGCATAGGTACCAGGGGGCAATGACATGGGAGTACATCTTGAGTATCCCTTACCTGAAATGCTTGGAAGCAGTGTTTAGGATTCAATTTTTTTCAGATTTTGAAATATTTATAGATGTGTAATGAGATATCTTTGGGATGAGACCAAAGTCTAAACACAAAATTCATTTATTTCCTGTGTACTTTATAGTCTGAAGGTAATTTTATACAATATTGTTAATAATTTTGTGCATGAAACACAGTTTCATGGTGTGGAATTTTCCTTTGTGATGTCTTGTTGGTGTTCCAAAAGTTTTGAATTTGGGATTTTCAGTTTAAGGATGCTCAACCTGTATGAAAAATGAGGGGCCCAACCAACAGAGAGCTCCGTTTGGATTGTGCTTGATTGCCATTTCTCTTGGAAACCCATCTACTTTTACTCTCCAGGGGATCAGAACCAGGGAGACTGTCTTCCTCTAAACCTCTATTTCTGGAACTTGTAAGCTTTCCTGTCGTTCTTTTCTCTCTCCAGAGCCTCTGATTCCAGTACCCGTCATAGTTCAGGCAGGGTACATGGGCATTCCTTTCAATTGTACACTACCTGGCTTTCACCGTCTGGTGATGGGATCTGGGAACACAGCCATATTTGGATGAGATTGCTTAGAAGATGGCATGTTCATGCTACTTAATTAGTTTAACCTAAGTGTAATCCTTTAAGTAGGTTTAGCTTTCCTCTATTTTTGCATCTATCACAAAGGTTGGCAGGATTAGCTTGGCACCATGACATATACTGGTAATCTCAGCGACTCAGGAGGCTGAGGCAGGAGGATGGCAGGTTTGAGGTTAGAGGCAGTCTGTGCAACTTAGCAAGACTGTGTCTCAAAATTAAAACAAATTAGAAGGGAGCTAGGGGTGCAGCTCAGTGGTGGAGAGCTTGCCTAACATGCACAAGGTTCTGGGTTCAACCTCCAGGACTGGAAGAAAAAAAAAAAGAAGAATGGGTAGATTAGATAATAGTTATGGTCCCTTCCAACTCTAAAATCCCATGACTTTTACTAGACTGCATTGGCTTTCACCTGTGAGGCTGTAACCTTTTCTTTATGTAACCTTCTTCTGCTACCATACCTAAGTTGAGCCTTTCAAAAAAGGTCTTAGAGAAAGATTATTTTTCATTCTGGATCTTAAAGTTTTTTTTTTTTTTTAAATGAACTCTTGACTCAGTGGTTGTCTCTGGATGATGTTGTTGTTGTTAGGTGCCGTCGAGTAGGTATCCGACTCATAGTGACCCTCTGTACAACAGGGGGAACACTATTGTCAGTGCTTCTCTGCTGTTCATAGGGTTTTCAATGGCAGATTGATTTTTGGGAGGGGGTTTCCAGGTCCTTCTCCCAAGCCTACAGCTTCTGGTGTTCCCAGGTGGTTTCCCATCCAGGTACTAACCAGGCCCGACCCTGCTTAGCTTCTGAGATCTGATGGGATCGGATGCCACAGGGCTACAGCTGCAAGCTGTCCCTGGATAGATACCTTAAAATTTATCCAATAAGATTTTTTTCCTAAGAACCTACATTTTACTCACAACTGTGAATAAGCCTTGTCCAAGCCAGTTTGAATACTTGCAAACTTTTTCCTTTTCCCACATTTTTTCTTTTACTGCATTTCTAGCCTATTACTTTCTTTAGACCTTCCAATCTCAATTAGGTCCATAGATTATTGTCCCTTTTCTGAATCTATGATTTATCCACACACCTTGTAAGATCTTTCACTATTCGCATTTTCTCTCCCATCCCAATGTCCAGTAAGAGTTCAGTATGCTTCCACTGCACCCAATGTTCAGGATATCCGTTGGTCCTCAGACTCCCATCTCTGCATCACTATGAAGCAGCATTGGAATGAAATCCTTAGGATACTACTTTCTTACTAAATACATTTTGAGTAACTACGATAAACCAGAGATTTCTGTAGAAAGTGTCCAAACTTCACGATTCAAGTATTCTTTCAAAATTTCATTGTAATAGAGAATAACCATACAAATAACACTAAGATTCAATGGGTGCTGCTGAAATATTGATGGAAATAGCACCAGATACTAAAGTCAATAAACTCAGGTGATGGTCCCTAAGGGGACATTTGCTATGAATGTGGATTTATGAGTATTAGTTTTTTTATATGCTGGTGGGTCTATGGAGAGCCTACTTTGGAAAACTATGGATTAAATGATCTAAATGTGTATAAAGGGTTCAGCATTATCCCCAATTTATAACAGGAGATTGGTCTGAGAGTATTAAATACCCGGGAAAGGGACACAAAGGAAGAAGAGATCACATGTGGATTATTGTTGTTGTTGTTAGGTGCCATTGAGTTGTGTCCAACTCATAGCAACCCTCTTAGTGTTTTCAATAGCTGATTGTTTTGGGATTGCCTCTGGAGTGGATTGCCACATCCTTTTCCCATTTTTGTGGTACTGGGAACTGAACCCGGGGCCTCAGAGACTGTAAAATGGCACTCTACCAACTGTGCTAAATCCCAGCCCCACAGGTGGATTAGCAGATCCAAAAGGGCTTTGTGTAAGATGCAGCATTTAAAAGAGTTCAGACTGGAGGATCCTCTGGGCAGCCAACTTCTGAATTAGTTTTACTATCCTCATAATTCTGCTCATAGTCTGTGATTACTATATATACATACATTTTTAAATCAAATGTTTCTTTTTTTCCCCTTTATTGGTAAACATTGTGGGGGGTGTGGAGTAATACAGCATTTGTTTTTCCATTATGCAACTCTTACATCACTTTTGGTTATACTTTTATCAACTTACAAGGCTTATGGAACCTTTTGACTAATATGTACTAAAACGTATATGCACATTTGGTTTATGGATTACTATATATTGAATGAACAGACTTTGAAGGATGGGTTGGATTCTGAAGAGTGGAAGAAAGGGAGTTCTAGCAGGGGCACAGCATGGCCACAGGACAGTGCAGCGAGTTCCTAATGGACAACAGTTTGATGGGAATGTAGGGAAGAAGTGGAAGAATGAAGATTCACTCTTGTTGTTATGTGCCGTTGAGTTGGTGTCTGACCCGTAGCAACCCTATGTATAACAGGTGAAACACTATTGTCGGTGCATCTCTGCTATTCGTAATATTTTCAATGGCTGATTGTTTTTTGGGAGTGGGTTGCCGGGTCCTTCTCCCTAATTCAGTCTAGTCACTCTTTAACTTTTGCATTCAGCCAAGTTTTGGAGAGGGAATTTTTAGGTTATGCTCTCTGGATGATGAGAGTTTACTACTATATTCTTCCAGTGTTGTGTTTCTCCTTTTCTTTGGAGGGATTGTAGACAGTTCTTGATAGGGATGAAGAGAGACTTTTTCAAAATGCTGAAAATAAAAAACGGATATAAAGAGATAGGCATAAGAAGGAATAGAGGCATACAAGTTTTTCTTTGTTTTTGCCCAAATCTTGTTTTCCTTAATTAACATGCTGAACATTTTCTGTCAGTTTGCCATACTGTGGGGGCTTGCATGTTGCTGTGATGCTGAAAGCTCTGCCACTGGTGTTACAGATACCAGCAGGCTCACCCATGGTGGACAGGTTTCAGCAGAGCTTCCAGACTAAGACTGACTATGGAGAAGGACATGGCTAGGCTATGTCTGATGCATTTTGGACATGTAGTCAGGGGGGACCAATCCCTCTTGAAGGACATCATGCTTGGGAGGGTGACAGGTCAATGAAAAACTGTGGATTGACACAGTGGCTACAACGATAGGCTTAAACACAAAAATGATCATGTTCTTGGCACAGAATCAGGGAGTGTTTCATTCTGTTGTACATAGGGTTACTATGAGTTGGACGTGAGTTGACAACACTTAACAACAATAACAACTATTTAAAAAAAGAAATCATAAAATTCAGCCAGTGCTGTGACACATAATCCCAGAAATTGTGAGGGTGAAGCAGTTTGACACCAACCTTGGCTACTTAGTGAGACCCTGTCTCAAAAAAAAAAAAAAAAAAGTAAGTATGTATTTGTATATGCATATGCGTACATAGAAATGAATTCATGATTTTTAGATGAATTGACCTATAGCCACCAATGTTGTTGTTGTTAGGTGCCGTCGAGTCAGTATCCGACTCATAGCGACCCTCATAGGGTTTTCAATGGCAGACTGTTTCGGGATTGCCTTGGGAGTGGATTGCCAGGTCCAATAAAGGATTCAAATATATTTGAACCTATGATTTTTCCCTGTGTTGTAGATTGTCTCAAGGATAATGTGGAAATAGTTTTATAGCTTGAATAACCTTGTTCATAACTCAGTTCATAATTAGATGCTGTGTTTCCAATATAAGTGGAGAAGTGACACTGATAAACCAGCATTGTGGTCTCTGAAGGAAGGGAAAACCATAGAGAGACTGCTAATGACAAAGTTGACCACAGTATTTCACTGACCTGAATATGACCTCAGCTACAAGTGCACCACCATTTCACATAGGGTACCATTAGGAGAAAAGTACTGCCGATTGTATTTAATGATCATACTGTATACACATGAATGGGTCATACTGGCTTTTCTTGGCTTTGACGTTTCTTGGATTTCTTCTGAGACATTTGGCACTTTTATCTGATTTCCTGTCTTGCCTAGCAGAAGGCAGGCAACCCTTTGCCTGTATCTCTGTAGCTAAACGCAACTCATCTTCTTCTAACTATTATTTGTTGTTTGTTGTTAGGTGCTGTGGAGTCGGTATCCGATTTATAGCGACACTACATACAACAGAGGAAACACTATTGTCAGTGCTTCTCTGCCGTTCATAGGGTTTTCAATGGCAGATTGATTTTGGGAGTGGGTTGCTGGGTCTGTATCCCAAGCCTACAGCACCTGGTGTTTCCAGGTGGTCTCCCATCAAAGTACTAATCAGGCCTGACCCTGGTTCGCTTCCAAAATCTGACGGGACTGGATGCCACAGGGCTACGGCTACAGGCAACTATTATTTAAATACTGCAAAAACAATTCATTGTTGCTTTGCAATAAAATAGGGAATTGTGGGCATTCTTCCAAAGAAAAATATTCATTTCACTAATGTTGAGTTTATCCGGCAACTCTATTTTCCTGTCTTTCTACTAACAATAGTTCTTTGTTTCAATTTTGAATCAGTATATATTTTAACAACATGTAAAATGATCATGAAACTGAACACTATTAAACAAAGCTCAGAGTGACACAATATGAATGGCTAGGACCAAGATTGCACACATGCCCCTGCATCCTGATGGCAACTGGTAGAGGGAGTTACAAGACTGCATTGATGATAAGACATTCCCAATTTATAGGTGTTAAAATGTGAAGAAAATGTGCGTCTTAGAAATAGCAGAATAGACTGACTTTGAGCATATGCCAGATTACCTTTTGTTGAGGTATTTGCAGATTACCTTTTGTTGAGGTATTTGCCTCTAAAATTTGAACTACATCACGTTCCTTTGTGTCTCTGGCTTCTTGATGTGCACCAACATGTCTCCTACAATGAGGATGAATGCTTTGTGATCACATTCATCTTATGAAAGGGCTCTGCCAGAGGGAAGCAGATGCACTGAGCGTCTTTACATTTGAACTCCATTTCTCCTAACTGGTGCATGAGGAGGTGTGGTAAATACGTTTCCTCTTGCCTCCTCCCACATGTTACATGCACCAGTTAGGAGTTTATTTAATGAAGGGTTTCATGATTTTCTTGTCTGGTTTACTTCTTGATGATCCATATTTCATAAACTATGCATCTTCATATTGAAATCACACATCTTACCTTCCTTGAGTCAGTTTCATTCATATTATTTTGAGCATGCTCATTTCAGGCATCCTTGTACTATGGAGGAGCGTGCCTCCGAGTACAGATATGGGAAACCTGCCAACAGAAATCAAACTGTCATTCTCCTTCTCCTCCGGGCTGAGGGTTGATAGATATATGTATCTATGTTTTGGCAGCCTTCACTCTGAATTCACACAGATTTCAAACTTTCCTCTCTGCAGAGCACCGAGAGTTTAATCTCTGAAGACTTTTATTTCATTGCTCATCATTTGTAAGATGAGTAGATTTGTTTTACCCTATCACTTTTTCACCAGTTGCTCTCTGGCAAAAGAAAGAAATCAGGAAGTTGTGGAAGAGGGTAAAGAACTAGACTGTCCTGAAAAGTCCGCAAGACAGAGTGTGGAAGGCAAATACACTCCTTGCTTCTGTTTCTGACAGCCGAGGTCACCGGAGCTGGATGGACTGATCTTTGGGAGTTCTCTTGAGGTAGAAGAGTTCTAAATTCTGGTTTGGTCTTACTCCTATATTATTTTGAGGAGATTGCTTCTGTTCTCATCTGCTGGGTGCATTCTTATAGCTGGTCAGGTGATGAAATGTGATAATGTTTAAAGCCCCAACTACAATGTTGAGTAAAAGACACATGTTCCTATTAGCATTTCATGATCATTTAATCTATCAGATACTCTTTAATAGTTTGAGTACACATTAATGGAGGGGACACTGTGAGCCAGTCCTTGTTTTATTGTTATTTTAAGAAAAAACCCACAAAATTTAAATTTAAATAGATACATTTTATCCACTTGATGGATAAAGAAGGATAGATAATACTTTCAGAGGGAAAATCTTGTGTGTGTGTGTGTGTGTGTGTGTGTGTGTGTGTGTGTGTGTGTGGTACTGGGGGTACCAGGGTCTCCCGCTTGTTTGCTCTGCAAGTGCTGTACCATTGAGCTGCACCCTCAGACCATTTTTTTAGTTTTTGAGACAGGGTCTCACTAAATTATGCAGACTACCTCTGGTCCCGAATTTGTAATCCTCCTGCCTCTGCCCCCGCTGAGATTACAGGCGTGCGCCACCACGCCAAGCTTCAGAGTGAAATTCTTATACAAGTGAGTTTTATTTCTTAGAAACGGAGTGCTTTAACATTTAAATTTTTTTTTGAGGAGAAAAATATCCTCCTGAAAATTGTTATTTATCAAAACTATGTTGACATAGATCTTCCTTTCAAACTTTCAGAAAACCAGACTTACTAAATCTCAGTCTGTCAAAGGACAACACTGCTTGGAAGCATTTACGGTATTATGATTTTAGGGTACTTAAGCATTTACATGAGAAGAAGGATAATTACTTGTTAGATATGCTGAATTGGTTGTTTTAAATTGAGTTTTTGGCATGACAAAAATATTTTATATCCTGATCATGTGGTGGTCTTACAATTATGAACATTTGTCGTAACTCATCAAGTTGTACGCTTAAAATCATTAATTTTGGGGGAAAAACTTTTATTTGCTTCAACTTTTACATTATCACTTTAAAGTAGCAGATAAATTACCAAATTTTATAGCAGTTAAAATATCTAAGGTCAGCTGGGTGTGGTGGCTCATGCCTGTAATGCCAGCACTTGGGAGGCAGAGGCAAGAGGATCGTCACAAGTTTGAGGCCAACCTGGAGGCCAACTGGGGTTACATAGCAAGACTGTGTCTTAAACAAACAAACAAACAAAAGAAAGAAAGAATTAAAAATAAGATATCAAAGTTTGATATACTGAATTTTGGATAATCCCAGATGATTGTAAAAACAAAAAAGAGGTGCTCTCACTCCATATTTAAATGTTTTCCCTTAGATTATTACTTAATGATTTCCATACATTTGATGGTAAACTTTTAAAGAGTTTCACATATAATATACTTTCTCTTGGTCTCAACCATCTTAGTCTCCTCAAATGCCTGGAAAGACTAATTGGAGGTACTTCATGGCTTTATGATAATCCAGTAACACGCTCTCTGAGTTTCTTTCTTAAGATGAGGCTCTTGTTCCATTTTTACACATATTATGGGGCTCCTACTCATCAGTGCCCTCTGTTGAAGTCTCAAAACCACTTCCTTCTTAATGTTTGCCTCATTTCCTGTCCATTCATTTCTATGCCTTTGGCTGGCGTTTCTTACTTATTTAAAATCATAACAACTAAAATTATTTTCCCTTTCTATCCCTGGTAACTGAATGAGATGAGACTTTTCATCTTGCTTCCTTGTGAGGTAATGTCCTTCAACTTGGACATTGTTTTTGAGTGTATGTGATCAAAACTTTTTTGGTTATTATATAGTGTTTGTTTTGTACATTTATGTACTGACCCGCAGATTATTAAAGAGTCTGTACCTCAGAGAAGGCATGGTCCCCTCACATACATTTTACTGTCATTACCAAGTATGTTTACAGAAACCGTTCCCAAGGGGGTTGATATGCAGCTGCTTTTTATTCCTCACCTGCTACCATCACCCAAATATAGACAAGTCTAAGCACCATAGAAACTATTTGTGAAAACAGCAAAACAGACGAGAAGGGAGCTTGCTTCTTTTCTTCTTAAGGCTCTTTCTTTGTAAGTCATTTCCCAAGGATATTTGAGTCTTGCTTTTTTCCACTAAGTAAGTAAATAACATCTTATATTTGGATGGTTTCAAACTTGATTCCTTTTGCCTCCTATAAGTTTTTGGTTGGTGCCACATAAGCACAGTCCTAATCTAAATTTTCATCTTAAAGCTTTCTTTCTAAATTTGTAGTTTTGATGCTCTACTCCCAGCTGAACATTTGAGCTTCAGCTGGGAGTTGGCAAAAAGGAGTAAATCTTTTGGCAGCTCCTCTCCTGGGGCCCCAGGCTCCTGCGAGAGTGCCCATTTGATTCACCTATATGTAAGGACAGTCCAGTCTGTACCAGATGTTTAAACACTTAAATTACTGCTTATTTCAGTTTGTCTTATACTAAATGGAGTCATTGTTAAACATATTGCCTTAAGATGAATCTTTCTTTTTTTATTGGAAATTTTTAATATACAACTTAATGTGATGCATTCTGACATGCATTTCATTGTGCCATTTCCATATATGCATTTTGTTGCACATTGCACAGATAAGTTCCCCCTTACCCTCTTGTGCACTTCCTTCCCTTGTCCCACCCCCCACCAAAGACCTCTCTTCCATTTGCATGTCTTTTTGTGGTAATATTTTTCTATGTATCTTTGGATCCCAATTATGTTTAAGATAGAAACTTTTTCTCTAGTGAACTATCTTTTTCATTGTCAGTGCTATTACATGAATTTTCTAGCCCAGGAGAATCTTTCTGACAAATTATTATGTACTTCAAATGTTTCTTATACTCTAATGAAGGGAAAATAAACTCATAATATGCAAGAAACAGAACAGTTTCAGAATGGAGTTTACTAAAGAATCTCAGAGGTACTGCTTCTAGGCTTAAATATTGCTATATATGTACCATTTATGCAGCAAATTAATTTTGCATTTGCTTTTCCTTGAGTCCTATGGAGGAGGTCAGGAGGATGTGCAGAGAAACTGTGCTTGACATAGAGCTACTATTTACAATGTCATTTGAACAAATATTTATGGAGGCTACCATGTGCCTGCTTGCAGTGGTCCCACTGTAGCATCCGATCCCATCAGATCTCGGAAGCTAGGCTGGGTTGGGCCTGGTTAGTACTTGGATGGGAGACCTCCTGGGAACACCAGGTGCTGTAGGCTTGGGAGAAGGACCTGGCAACCCACTCCCAAAAATCAATCTGCCATTGAAAACCCTATGAACAGCAGAGAAGCACTGACAATAGTGTTTCTCCTGTTGTACACAGGGTCGCTATGAGTTGGACACCGACTTCACAGCACCTAACAACCACCATGTGCCTGTGCAGGCCTCTTTGGGCTCTTAGGAGCAAACACTTTGGGTAAGCTTCTGTCTTGAGGAGCAAGGGCACATAAGTGCGCTCCTACACTACAGTGTAGAAATAGGCACACTCTGGGGGTCAGCAAAGGGCTCTATAAGTTTAGAAATACAGAAAAGGAAGCAATTTATTATCACTGAGATCATGGGTGAAGGGAAGTCAAGAGAAGCTTCCAAGTAGATTTTCAGTTTGCCTTTGAAGATGAATGGGAATTTGTCTAGGTCTATGGTACAGGCAGACTTGTAGAGATATGCCTTGCCCAACACCCATCAGGAAGGTGGCATAGCCAGTGCACACCATGTGCTGTGGATAGAGAAGGAGTTAGAAAGGTGGGCTGAGCCAACTGGAGAAGATTCTGGAAGAGTCCAAGGTGATTTTGATCAGAAGAGGCACCAGGCCAGTTATGTTCCTTTGCTGGTGGTGCGAGGAACAGAATTCCAAGGGGAGTGATTGGAGGCAAGAGACAAGGTGGGAGCTCAGTCCATTAGTTACTACTGTAAGAGATGAAGGCCTGAACTAATGGTTGGCAGCAAGGCTACATTTCAGAGATATTTCCAAGGTCAAATGGTTTGGTGAGTGCGGCACCAAAAGGAGGAGAATCAATGAAAATTAGGATGGTTTCTACTGCGGGCATAGAGGTGATGTTGTTCACTGAGGTACAGGAGCAAGTTGGAAGTGTGTGGGAGACTTCCACATGGAGTTACTTAGCAGGAAACAGTTGGAAATATATGAAAACGGTTCCAGAGAGGTTGGGATAACAGATGCATATGTAGTCATTGAGACATACGGCCTGTAGGGTGGAGACGTATTTCTAAGGGGAAGAGTGGCTGGCATGGAAGTAGATAAAGAAGCTGGGAACAGTGGATTTAGTGTATTTTTTCAAGAGGTCTGATGAAGGTGGAAGAAAAGTACAGCAGTTGCCTGAGAGGAAGATGAGTTTTATTTTGTTTTGTTTTTCCTTTCTTTGTTACGTGCTGTCAAGTGCAACAAATAGCGTCCCTATGTACAACAGAAGGAAACACTATCTGATGCTGTGCCATGCCCAGCACTATGTCAGTGCTTCTCTGCTACACATAGGGTTTTCCACAGTTGATTGTTTTGGGAGTGGGCTGCCGGGGCCTCCTCCCAAGCCTATAACACTCAGTGTTCCCAGGGACTCTCCCATCTAAGAACCAACCAGGCCAGACCCTGCTTAGCTTCCAAGATCAGGCAGATTGGATGCCAGGGTGGTATGGCTGCAGGATTTCCTTTCTTTAGGACTTGAGAAAGTTTGTGGGGAAAAACTAGTGGGCAGAAAGATACTGATGATCCAAGAAAAAGGAGATAATTTACATGGTGAGAATTTGGAAGAAAAACCTTGTGCTGTCTTCCTTTTGAGATAAGCAGGATGGAAGAAAGTACAGTTGGGATAAGATGAACTTGGAACAGAGCAGGAGGGAATTGAGACTTAAATTTCTAGTTCCTTGCACTAGGAAGTCTTCTGAGAGTAAAGGGAGGATGCAGCGGGGTTTGAGGATGCTCGTGAAGATGCAACAGCTGCTTTGAACACTGGAAGAGCCAGTTATTGCAGAGGACAAAATATATGCTGGCTAGTGAAGGGCCAGCCAAGACTGGGCTCATTTGTTTGTGTGGAGCCAATGCACAGCTTTGCACCATTTTCTCAATGACTAGGAAGCCTGTGAGAAGCAGCCAGGACAATGGGCAGGGCTATAAATTGGCTGGGCAAATTTTGAACAATGGTAATTAGAGGTAAGAAAGCAAATTTATTTTAATTGTGATGTTAAACGATAAACCATGGGATCCTGGAGATCAAACATGAGAGACGAGAGAGAGAGAGAGAGAGAGAGAGAGAGAGAGAGAGTAGATAGAATATGTTACAGTCAAGGAGTGATATTTTCACATGTACCCCACTTCATTTATGCATGCATCCATTCCTTCAGTAGTAAAAATGTACTTTTTGCTATATCATTATAAACATAAAATATTTATATTTTGTCATATTAAATAGAAAGGTAAAAGGTAACCTTCAATATTATCCTGGAAATTGAATAGTTCACTTTTTAAAAATTCTCAAAATATATTTAAATATAAAAATCAACTATACAAAGGGGACAACAGGAAGTTAATGAATTATTTCATGTTTTTGCTCATAGCTAGTTTATCTTCCACCCATTGCAGTAGCAAAATAATAATCAAGTGTTTGTAGTTAGCCTAATATTATCATGTATGCGTTACACTTAAATAAACTGGAAATTTAAAATGCCAGCTCAACTGAAGATCCCAAATGAAGGTTCTTTTGCTTTATGTGTAAATAAATAATGTATTTCATGTTTCTTTTCTCCTCATTACCATTTTTTTGTGCTCCCCTGCTCTGGTAGCTTTGTTGTAAAGCAGATCTACGTATCTATTTATACTACCCAAACCAGCTCCCTGAATAAGAAGAGCCCACAGAACCATTTATTAGTATAAGATGTTTCTGCTTCTGCAAGTAATAACCTTTCCTATAATATTTTCATTCCCCCTACACACACACTATGGGGGTTGTGCTCAGGGCCTTGAGCATTCTAGGCAAGTGCTTCACTACTCAGCCATGCCTTCTGACCCTTTTTTCTCTTTTCTTTTCAGGCAGGGTCTCACTAAGTTACACAGGTTGCCTTTGGCCTTGAACCTGTGATCCTCCTGTCTGAGCTTCCTGAGCCACTGGGATTATAGCCCAGTACCACATCACCTGGTTATTTACATCTTTTGTTTGGAAAGCTTCGTGTACTCTGAAAGAGTCCTATTATATTCCCTTAAGGAAAGTAGATGAGCAGATGGCTTCCACATCTGCAAAATAGGATTGACTATACATGGATTTCTGAAACTATATTGAAGCTTCAGAATTCTCTGTGGAAGTTGTATAATATGCGCCTTGAAACAGTGGCAGATTCAAGAATCGACTAGAATGCAGGCTATTTGCCAAAAAGCTATCCTTTAATCCTATTGAGATATATTTTTTTCTATTTCATAAAGTTAATAACCCTTACATAAAGAAGACTTGGTATGCAAAGGTTTTCTTTCTTTTTTAAAAAATGTTTATCTCATCCTTATTCAGGGTTTTTAAAAATTTAATTGGTAGTTTTTGCTTTTAATCACTGTCTCTCTTTTACGTGTGTTTGTTAAATTAACTTGATGGAAATTTTGGTAGTTTTCTCTTACCTGCATGTCTGAGTTCCTTAATTAGATTTCAAAAATAATTTACTGTGTCAAATCAAGTATAGAAGCAGAACACTGTGGCATATATCTGTAATCCCATTGACTCAGGAGGCTGAGGCAGGAGGATCACAAGTTCAAGGGCAGAGGCAGCATGCATAACTTAGTGAGGCCTTGTCTCAAAATAAAAAATAAAAATAAAAGAAGGAGCTGGGAGTGCTCAGTGATATGGTATTCTGGGTCAGTTACACAGTATGTCAAAAACCCAAACCAACCAAACAAAAAACCAAACCAGAGGCAAGATCATCTCTCCTTTAGGTTACTCATCTTTAGAATCATACCTTAGATTGTTTTATCCCTCCACATCACAACAAAACAGAGGAAAACTGACAAAGAACCCTCAGCATTCTGGAACATGGAGCACAACACCCTACACACCCTCTCTCCTGAAAACTAAACCGTCTTAGAGTTCTTTAGAGAGCTGTGTAGTGAATACTTTGATACTAATGGGCTCATATGTTAGTGCAAATAACTCCTCCAGAACACCAGCCTTAGAATATGTACATTGCCAGGCATCTTGCTAATGCTTACCAATGTCCATTTGTCCACTTTATTACAATGCTATTCGACACACCTAACTGGCCCAATCATAAGAATCGACTGGAGGAACATATTGAAAACAGATTCTCTGGACTCTCTTGGGTAGGTTCTGATTTAGTAGGTCTGAGGCAGGGAATAGAACTTTCTACTTTTTATCAGGTAGCTGAGGAGAATCTTATGACCAGTAAGAAAAAGAAAGCATTGAGATAAATGAACTTCATCCTCATTTTTAAGGTGAAGACATGAAGGTTTTCTATAGCTGCATATGGTAGCCACATGTGGCTATTAAAATACAAGTTCCCTAAAAATAGCTAGAATATTAATTTAAAAAACAACTGTGAGATGATAGATAGATTAGCCTGCCTCACAGACAACACTTCCATTAAGCAGCACATTTATTAGCACAGGCTGTTTCTGCTTATGCAAGTAATTACCTTTCTTGTAATTTTTCTATCGTTTTCTTGGAGAGCTTCATATATTTTGAAGAATTCCATTAAATTCCCTTAAGGAAAGTGGATAAACAGATGTCTTCCACATCTGTAAAATGTGTTCTAAAGTAACTTGACTAATAAGTAGTGGCTCCAACTTCATTAGGATTCAGACCTGCAGCTTTGTGAAGAGGACTCCAGAGTCATTGTAAGTCTAGCTTCCTTCAGCAGATATTGAATCTTCTCAAGGGGGAGGACTGAGGGTGTGCTCTGTGCTGAGATTGAACTAGCCTTCTTCTGATGTATCGGAAACCCTGGAAGCCTTCTGTTTGGAGTGTCAGTACTGAAACTGAGTGGGCCCTCTGAGAGTAGCTTCATGCAAACCTCCAATGGTGATGTACTTGGGGGAATGCAGCAGATGAAAACCACTAGTCTGATTGCAGAATAAGTCAAATTTGCCTTCACCAGAGAGATCCACTTCTGATCTATGTCCAGTCAGTCACAGGAAGTTCACCTAGTCCAAGAGAGGATCCACTTTAAAAATGTTCCCCTTTGCAAAGTGGAGATAATAGTTTATTTTTCATGTCCAGGTAGTCCTTCCTGCACTCCAAATGTTTCAAATTTAAGTCAGTGGTTTGGATTTTGGAATGATTATTCTTCTAGAAACAATATTATAAATGCTGATTTGGTTTCCAGGCTGGCCTACAAAAGTCTGAAAAATACATAAAAGAAATTGTGCACTGAATTATAATATAGAACCACTAGTACGATATTAGCTATATGTAACTGTGATTTACAACTATTTTTTGGCAAAACTATACGATGTATGTTCCAACTCTCTATACTGGGAATAATTCTCATTCTTTCTGCCAGCTATTCACAGTTTTGTGCAGGGTACTAGCTCATGTAGGTGGGATGGTATTTCTGAGGTCTTTATTAATTCTTTCCAACTGCATAAAAGAGATACATTATTGGCAGAGATACAGAAATTTGAGAATACACTGCTGGTGAGTCTGTGAGTAAATAACAATCCCCTATAATATTTTGCCTGCAGCGGTACCACTGTGGCATCTGATGCCATCAGATCTCAGAAGCTAAGCAGGGTCGGGCCTGGTTAGTATTTGGATGGGAGACCCCCTGGGAACACCAGATACTGTAGGCTTGGAAGAAAGACTGGGCAACCCCCTCCCAAAAACCAATCCACTGCTGAAATCCCTATGAATAGCAGAGAAGCACTAACAATAGTGTTTTGCCTGTTGTATGTAGGGTTGCTATGAATCAGACACCAACTTGATGGCATCTAACAACAATGATATTTTAGCAGTGCAAAATGCTATAATTCCTAAGGAAAGTAATCTGTCCATTTTAATTAAAATTACAAATTAATTTGCTCTTTGACTTATTATTTCATTTCTGCAAATTTATCCTACATATTTACATACACACATGCATAGGCACAAAAAGCATCTCTCTATCATCTATCTATAAAGCATGATTTATTACAGCATTGCTTGTAATGGACAAAGGAAATGGTTCAAGTATCACTAGGGAACTGATTAAACCAGTATTTCCAAACTTCAGAATGCAT
Source organism: Pedetes capensis (assembly GCA_007922755.1). NCBI lineage: Eukaryota > Metazoa > Chordata > Mammalia > Rodentia > Pedetidae > Pedetes > Pedetes capensis. Next base: position 30,222 of record VMDO01001920.1, read on the forward strand.
TAAAATCACTTGTAGGACTTGCTAAAGCACAGGTTGTTAGGTCACAGCCCCAGAGTTTCTGAGTCAATTGTTCTGGGGCAAGAGGGCAAACAGAGCTAAACTCCAGCCCATACTGTATTCTCCGTTCACATACTGCTGGCTACAGCTGCCTGGAAGAAGCGTGGGTGTTTGTGGGTACATATTTTCTAGTTCACACGTAAGTGATGTATAGGCTAACAGCAGTCCTAGATGGGAATGCTACATCATAACACCGTCAGCCTCATAATGATCATAAGGTCATTATTATTCTGATAAAAATGACAGCCATGTTTTTGCATGGGACTTGACATACTTCATCCTAAATTTATGTGGAGGAATATTGGGTGAAGAATACCTAAAAATTTTTGAAGAAGAACCAAGTGGAAAGACTTAACTCTCCAGATATCAGAAATTATTCTGACACTGCTGGGCGTGGTGGCACATGCCTGTAATCCCAGCAGCTCAGGAGGCGGAGGCAGGAGGATGGCAAGTTAGAGACCAGAGGCAGTCTGTGTAACTTAGCAAGACCCTGTCTCAAAAAGTAAAAAAATGGGCTATGGGCACAGCTCAGTGGCCCAGCACTTGTAAAGTGTGCAGGCGCGAGGCCCGGGTTCAACCCCCAGTACCGAAAAAAAAAAAGAAATTATTCTGACACCATAATAACTGAGACAGTATGGTACTAATAGTACTAAGATCGATAATAGACCATGGAAATAGTACAGAGAGTTCAAACTAAAACATTCAAGTATGGGAAATTTATATATATGCATACATGTATGTGTATGTGTGTATGTGTGTGTGTCTGAGATGTGATTGTATGGAAAAAATTGATTCCTAAATCATTCTCACAAAATTAATTCTAGGTTATAAAAAACCTCCATGCAAAAGCACTTTTAAAAGAAAATATAGGAGATTATCCTTATGAGGAAAAAAGTAAGGAAAGATTTCACAATGCAGACTAGTTAAATTTAACTTCATTAAACTTTAAAAGTTTTGAGCAATAGAACGCTATAGTTGAAGTGAAAAGCCACAGACTGGGAAAAGACACTTGAAATGTTTACATCTGAGGAAGATTCATACCTCAAATTTATAAACAGTGCTTACACGTCAGTAAGAAGACATATGGAAAGAGGATGTGAATTCCCAGAATAAGAAAACTACATGGCCTATACGTGAATGAAAAGATGCTCAACTTCACTTACAAATGAACATTAAGGCACCATTTTTTTTTAACCTATCAAAATAGACAAAAAAATTTAAGTGAGACACCATCAAGAGTTTCTGAGGATTTGGGAAGAGGAAACTCTGGGCTCTGCATGGGATGTGAATTGTACAACCACTTTGGAGGGCAGTTTGGCAATATCAAGTGCAAGTAAAAGATGCTCACACTTGGTACCAGTATTCTAGACACTCTAGAGAAACCTCACATATGTGCACTAGTGTTTACATCAGCATTGACTGTAAGAGTAAGAAGAAGGAAAAGAAGTCAGAGGTCTATCAACAATGAAATAAATTGCACTGTTACAATTATGTTGTTGTTGTTGTTAGGTGCCGTCGAGTAGGTGTCCGACTCATAGCGACCCTCATAGGGTTTTCAATGGCTGACTGTTTCGGGATTGCCTTGGGAGTGGATTGCCAGGTCCTTCTCCCATTTTTGCAGTACTGGGAATTGAACTCGGGACCAAAGAGACTGCAGCGCAGCGCTCTACCAACTGAGCTAAATCCCAGCCCGTTACAATTATAGATAGCAGTTAAAAGGAATAAGCTAGACTAAAGAATACCATGTCTGCGGCTGTACAACTGTGGTGTCCGATCCCATCAGATCTCGGAAGCTAAGCAGGATTGGGCCTGGTTAGTACTTGGATGGGAGACCGCCTGGGGACACCAGGTGCTGTAGGGTTGGGAGAAGGACCCAGCAGCCTACTCCCAAAAATCAATCAGCCATTGAAAAAACCCTATGAATCGCAGAGAAGCACTGACAGTAGTGCTTCCCCTGTTGTACGTAGGGTCGCTATGAGTTGGACACCGACTCAATGGCACCTAACAAATAGCAACAACAAAGAATACCATATGTGTGTGTATGTATGGTGCATGTTTTGATATATATCAAGTTTTTTTTTTTTTTTTTTTTTTTTGTAGTACTTGGGGGTTAAATCCTGGGGCTTCACATATACTTTGGAAGTGTTCTACTATTGTGCTGCACCCCCAGCCCTTTTCAAAAAATTATTTATTTTTATTTTTATTTTTGAGTCAGTGTCTCTGTAACTCTGAGGCTTCTGGCCTCAAATTCGCAAGCCTCTTGCTTCTGCCTCCTGAGTCATTGGGATTACAGGCATGCCCCACTGCGGCCTGGTTCAGGTTTCCATATGTGAATGGGTTGTTTCGAGCTCTTTATTCTGTTGCAGTGGTCTATGGTCAATTCCAGTATTATTAGTATATGTGCATGTACTGTATATTCTGAAATCTAATTCACATGTTTTGGCAATTTCTTAAATGGAAAAATTTATTTGAAATTTCAATCTCCTTTCCTTCAACTGCTCCTTGTCCATGGGGCAGCTGAGTCAATATGATAGAAAAGTGGTGGAGAGTACTGATACCATTTCACTTACCAGGGATGAGGAATGTGATGAGTAATATGTGAGTTATAATAATGATAATAAATGGAATTGTAAATCATTGCATTGTATTGTTCTTATGTACAATGGTTTCATAATTTTCTCCAAAACCAGCTCTTAACAGCAAATCTAATCTGCACATGATTCTAACCCGCATCTGATTTTTTAGGTCTCTAGAACTGTTGAAAAGGTACAGAGTATACTAAAGAATATATAGTATATACTTTATATGTACATATGTGTTTTTCATATATATGTATACTTTTCTATGCATACATAGAAACATATGTATGTATGTTGTTGTTGTTAGGTGCCATCGAGTAGGTGTCCGACTCATAGTGATCCTATGTGCAACAGGCGAAACACTTTGTCAGTGCTCCTCTGCTATTCATAGGGTTTTCAGTGGCAGACTGGTTTTTGGGCGTGGGTTGCCGAGCCCTTCTCCCAAGCCTAAAGTATCTGGTGTTCCCAGGCTGTCTCCCATCCAAGCACTAACCAGGCCTGGTTCTGTTTAGCTTCCAAGGTCTGACAGGGTCAGATGCCACAGTGCTACGGCTGCAGACTTATGTATGTGTACATGGGTAGATACATATACTTTACTCTCCAGATATAAATTATGAGACATTATAATATATAATATACTATATTATGTAAATGTATGAATATATATGTGTATAAACCATAATGTTAGGGTCAAAAATCAAACTAGAGAATGACAAGTGTAGTCAAGTTTGAAAATATGCAAAAATAATGCTGTTAATTATGTATGGATACATACAAATGTTGTGGGAAACTAGAATTATTTTCAGGACTGCATACTAGTGGTGCTGGTAATGTTATAGGCAGAGAGAATTACAAAATGTAGCTGCAACATTTTGTTTAAAAATTATAGACGCAAATATGGCATAACATTAAGGTTTTATTTTTGTAGGTAGTGGGCATACATATTATTTGCAACATTATCCTGTATGTTGGAAATATAATTAAAGAAAACACAAATATACAAAAACCTTGTTTTCAGTGGCCTAATACTCATCATATCTTATATTTTGACTCATAGAGTTAGATACAGAGCAGAGACCAGAGAAACTTTGTTTAAGGCATTTCAAATAACACGCAAATGATATGCTTGGTCCACAGTAGTACCTCTTAACCTCAATTTTGTGTAAAACAAATGATTAAGCAGTAGATAAGAAAATCTACTTAATCAGTGGATTTCCCAGGCAGCCTTATGGTGTCATCTAGCAAAGACTGCAGCTTTAATTGAGACAGTGATGCTACTTAATTGGAACATCTGACTAGGATTAAAGCACTCAGATAAGGTCAGCTGGGTTCCCTGGTGGCCAGAGCTTTGCTGGGTCTGCCTGCTTCCTGGCAACCTCTGCCAACTGGGATGAAGCTGAGCCAAATGCTTTTACTGTCTTTCATTGATCACTTGATGGTTTTAAAAACAGATTCCATGTATTTTAGAGTATATTCTGAAACAATGGCATGCTGATTCTACTGACAAATTTTAGAATTTATTACATGAAAGTATCAGACATTTGCATTACTGTTAACTGGTTTTTGTTCCAACAGTTTAATGTATGTCAAATGAAATAAGTTGATAATTTTGTTGAGACTCAATAATGTATAATGTCAGTTATATCTGAGTAGTCAAGGTTCTCCAGAAAAAGGGAACCAATAGAATATATGTATATAGGTGCATGCATATATATTCATTATGAAGAATTGGCTCATGTGCTTATGGAGATAGACAAGTCCCAGGATCTGCCATTGCCAACCTGGAGACACAAAAGAGCTGATGGTGCAATTCTCGTCCAAAAGCTTGAGAGGTTGGAGATTCAGGAAGAGCTACTGTTCCAGTCTGTGTCTGAAGACTGGAAAGGACTTTAACAAATAGAACTTCTGTATGACCCAGCCATACTACTTCTGGGTATGTGCCCCAAAGAATCAAAATCGGCTTTCTTTGAGACACTTGCACTGCCACATTATCATGGCACGATTCACAATAGTCACGTGATGGAATCAGCCTAGGTGCACATCATCAGATGGACGGATAAAGAAAATGTGATATATATATACACATGGAATTCACTCAGCTATAAAGAAGAATGAAATTCTGTCTGTTGTAGGGAAATAGATGGAACTGGAGATCATCATCATGTTAAGTGAAATAAGGCAGTCTCACAAAGATGGGTTTTGCATGTTTTCTTTCACGTGTGGAAGCTAGGTAAAAAGAAGGAGGAGGAGGAGGATGGCAGGATGATGACATGAAGCCGAAAGGGGGACTACTAAGGATGTGGAAGAGGAAGGGGGAAGGTAGGGGGAGGGGATAAGAAAGGGTAATGTTGTTGTTAGGTGCCGTCAAGTCGGTATCCGACTCATAGCGACCCTCTGTACAACAGGGGAAGCACTATTGTCAGTGCTTCTCTGCTGTTCATAGGGTTTTCAATGGCAGATTGACTTTTGGGAGGGGGTTGCCAGGTCCTTCTCCCAAGCCTACAGCTTCTGGTGTTCCCAGGCAGTCTCCCATTCAGGTACTAACCAGGCCCAACCCTGCTTAGCTTCCGAGATCTTACAGGATTGGATGCCACAGGGCTACCGCTGCAGGCGAGAAAGGGTAATAGAGGGGGTGAATATGATCAAAGTACATTATATGCATGCATGGAAATGTCATCAAGAAACTCCTTACTTTGTGCTCTTACTCAGGCTTTTTATTCTCTATAGACCTTCAGCTGATTGGATGAGGTCCATCTGCATTAGAAAGGGCAATCTACTATATTCAGCCTTCCAATTTAATTGTTAATCTCATCCAGAAACAGTTTACAGACACATTCAGAACAGTGATTTCTCAAATGTCTGGATACCTGGTGGTCCAGTCCAGATAACACATAAAATTAACCATCATGTCTTTTTACTCCAAATTAAAATTATTTCACAAGGATTCTTGACAGTATGGTTTTTACTGTCAAAGATTACTTCCATTCCTTCATTAATAATAATATAAAAAGAGCTTGGAGTCCTCCATAAGACCAATGTGGTATTAGCAGAGAAGAAAACTCTTAAAAAGTTGGCACTGGTTTTTAGAAAATTCATGGATGTTCTATTACTAACTAGTTTCATGAACTTAGGCCCATTAATTTCTTTATTTGAAAACAGAAGAGCATTGGACATGACTATTATGATAACCTACAGCTCTAGAGGTCTGCAAACTTTGATCTTTTCAGCAATATTTGGAAGTTGGTATGTGTTAGACATTGGCATGTCTATGCTACTCTCCAAATGAACTCAAGTTGCTTTCTTGGGTGTATCATGGAAGGAAGTTTCAGTTATTTACAGTTCTGCTACATTTTTAGCCCCCTGTATGTACATAAAGACTTGTTAAGAGTGAGTGAATTTCACCTGTGAGTCCTGAACTCCAAGCAGAGCTAATATCATGAGGTTCCAGTGCATTTATTATTATTATTATTATTATTATTATTATTATTATTATTATTATTATTGGTGGTACTGGGGGTTGATCCCAGGGCCTCGCGCTTGCATGCTTTGCAAGTGCTGGACCACTGAGCTGCACTCCCCTAGCCCCCCCCCCCTTTTATTTTTCTTTACTTTCTGAGACAGGCTCTCGCTATGTTACACAGACTTCCTCTGGTCTCCAACTTGCGATCCTCCTGGCTCCGCCTCCCAAGCCGCTGGGATTACAGGCGTGTGCCACCACGCCCGGCTAGTGCATTTATTAAATACCATGTGATCTTTATAGAAGAGTAGCTTCCATAAGAAAGAAGGGTGACTTTGGAGAACTGGGTGTATCTAAATAGCTAATACTATTGGAGTTTTGGTGAGTTATTTATTTATTTACTTTTTTGTCTACTTTTGAAAGCATCACATACCACAGCCTTTGGACAGTTTTTCACCAATGTATGTCACTTAGGAATTTTTGACTTTGGTGATTAACTGATTTAGTGACAAGCAATTATTGGAATTTCAAAAAATAAAATTTGACTTGGTGATGAGTTGTATTTTCAATGGTTCTAGGTCAGATTCTGGGCTGGGATTTAGCTCAGTTGGTAGAGCACTGCTCTGCAGTCTCTGAGGTCCCGAGTTCAATTTCCAGCACTGCAAAAATGGGAGAAGGGCCTGGTAATCCACTCCCAAGGCAATCCTGAAACAATCAGCCATTGAAAACCGTATAAGGGTTGCTATGAGTAGGACACGACTCCACAGCACCTAACAACAACAACAAGAAGTCAGATTCTATGATTGGGGTGTTTGAGTTTTTGTCAAGAAAACTGTACACAGAGACTTAGGGTGTAGCCAGTTTAAGTGGACAGTGGGTGAGAACCATTTTGGTAGTTCTCAAAATCTTGTAAGGATACATTAGAGCATGCAAAAATCATTTTCACTAATGGGTACTATCAAGTTTGTAAGTAAGCTTAAAGAAAGAAAAAAAAAAAAAACCCAGCTTACCTACAGAAATGTTGAAGTCTACAGAGTTTTTCCTGAAGCCTACTAATGCTAACTTTCATGTCCATTCCTTCTTTTTGTTATCCATATGCCCAGATGAGCAAATAAAGACAAGTGGGCCCAAAACAATTATCTAGAAGTGCATTTGTTTCACATTGATGGCGTACATTCTTGAGTGACAAGAAATAGTAAATATGAAGTGTTTCAGCAAATATATTTCTATGTGGAGAGAAGAAAAGTGAAATGAAATAAGAAAAAAAGGAAGAACATAGTTTTTTTAAAAAAAGAGAGAGACACTAGAACATTGAAAATGTGCTGGGAGGGGAAACCAGTAAAATTCCTAGGCTTGTTGCCTGGTTTATTTAAAATCTGGCCTGATTTCTTTGAATGTGCATATTGTGTTCATTTGCATGGTTGCAATTTCTAAGCAAGAAACATTTTCAGGATTTTGGGATAATTTGAAAGTGTATGGTACATATTTTACATATGTATAGAAAAGACTTAATAACTATAATTAGATTCAAAAAGAACAAAGGGAATCTCATTCTTTTGTTTCTGAATATCAGTGCTATGTTGTCCTCAAGACCAGTAAAATTGTCTAATGGGCAGGAATCTTATTCCTCTGAAAGTCACAGTTTTTGTGATGCTGCCTGAGCAATCTACTGTTAGATTAGTTTAATATGCTTTTTTATACTCTTCCCTCTTTTTTGTAAAGGAAAAGAAAATCTATGGCTTCCTTGGGGGACATTAGACAGCTTAGAAAAGTGGCAAAGTTTAGTTTCAGCAAATGTGTCATGAGGAAATTGGAAACATGCTGTGAGCTAATGTTAAAATAATCCTGAAAATTTCCAAGTACTTCTTGCAAATGAAATAGAAGAAAATTTAATGCTACTTTTGTCTAGTTATGGCAAAGAAAGATGAGTGTGTAAGTGTACAAGGATATATATTGTTGTTAGGTGCTGTTGAGTCGGGTCTGACTCGTAGCAACCCTGTGCACAACAGAACAAAACACCACCTGACACATGCCACGCCTGGCACTATGTCAGTGATTCTCTTCTACACACAGGGTTTTTGATGGTTGATTTTTCTGGGAATGGGCTGCTGGGTCCTTCTCCCAAGTCTACAGCATCCTGTATTCCCAAGTGGTCTCCCATCCAGGAGCTAACCAGGCCTGACTCTGACACACACACACACACACACACACACACACAACTAGAGAAAAAGAAGACCAGACTTAAGCCTTTATAGTTTTATAAATCTGTTCCAGAGTTTTCTAAATCTGGAATAGCTGACCCTAGGGCTTTTTAAATTTTCTATAGAATCAGGTAGAAAGAGGTGAATCTTATAAAACAGCTGGGTGTTTTTCCTCTCTTAATGTCTACTCTCCTTTCTCGTATATTAACTTGTGAAGGTTATCATTCTACATACATATAGTGAAGATGGAACTTTAATTTATTTCCGTGACTATGGTCATTTATAAAAATATTGCTTTTGCTTCTGCTCACCCACTGGAGGGCTGGGATTTAGCTCAGTTGGTAGAACACCGCTCTGCAGTCTCTGAGGTCTTGAGTTCGATTCCCAGCACCGCAAAAATGGGAGAAGGATGTGGCAATCCCGAAACAATCAGCCATTGAAAACCCTCTGAGGGTGCTATGAGTCCTACATGACTCGACAGCATCTGACAACAACAACACCGACTGGAGCTGGTGCTTGCTTCTTTATGTAGCTTTTAAAATTTTTCTTTTTCAATACTGGGGATTGAACCCAGGCCCGTTGAAAATGCTAGGCAAGCACTCTACCACTGAGCTACATCTCTAACTTCTTATATAGTACCTTCAGAGCCTTTATAGGATTAAACTTTGTGGCCATGTAAAAGATACTGGACTTGCTTTTTAGAACAGCATTTGGGAGAAAGGGTCTCTGGTAGTCTGAGAGCAAGTTCACTGCAAGCTTTACTCATTGAGTTTTGGAGTGCTATGACTGTGAGTTTGGGGAGCCAGAAATATGTATTCTATTGTTCATTCTAAGCATGCTTATTTTTTAACTCAGATCCTTATTGAACCCCGGGAACGTCCTGGTGTGATTTTAATGTGTTTAATGTAAGCTCTTGGGAGCATAAGTGTTTGCACATTTCTCTTTGTGGATTAATAGCCAAAGTAAATCACAGAGAACTTAAGTTGGTTTCTATGTCTCTTATTTTTAACTCACGGTGGATTTTCTGCAGAGAAGGCAGAATCTGCAGAATCAGGGCTGCCCATGAATCATTTTGTCTTTTCCTAGTGGAGATTGTTCAAAAACTTGTCACTTGAGCACCAATAATAAATGTGCATTACACACACACTATTTAGTCCAGTTTTTACATAGAATCCAATTTATCCTCATTCTCTAAGGCATTCACTAGAAGCAAAAGAAAGTCCTTGGGCATCTTTGTGCATAATTAGATTTTTGCACCTTTGTATTGTGAATTAGGATTTCTATTTTTTACACCCTAAGGTGTAAAGTGATGGTGCTTAGCAACCCAAGATCATAGCTGATGCTATAATTCATTAGGACTTTTAAACTTCTATAGTTGGAGAAAGTTTGGGGAGAATAAACAGTGGTGGATATTATACTTTATTTTATAAATTATTTAAACCATTTTTTAGAGTATTTGTATTGTTTCCCAAAATTAATCTTCACCTGAAACCTCAACAGTTTTTAAGAAACTGTACCAAAGTCTTGGTTAATCTTTCCATATATGGATTTGCCTCAGTTCTCAGGTAATAGCCATTTTGTTAAAGGTTTCTTTTAACTTTTGTATTTTTTCTATATATTAACAATAAAAATGTAACATATGAAAATCATGATTTTTTGTAATGTCACAGAAGAAGCCAAATGAAAATGTTTAATAAAATTGGATTTAAAAATTGGATTAAAAATTAGATTAAAATCGGATTAAAAATATAATTGTTGTTGTTACATACCATGGAGGCAGTGTTTGACTCATAGCAACCCTACATACAACAGGCGAAACACTATTGTCAGTGCTTCTCTGCTATTCATAGGGTTTTCATTGGGCTGATTGTTTTGAGAGTGGGTTGCCAGGTCCTTCTCCCAAGCCTATAGCACCTGGTGTTCCCAGGCAGTCTCCCATCCAAGTACTATCCAGTCCCAACCCTGCTTAGCTTCTGGAATCTGATGGGGTCGGACGCCACAGTGGTATGGCTGCAGGCTTAAAAATAAAAAACAGAAAGAAAAACCAATAAACTCAACTGTTTAGAAAATTAAAAGATTGGAAAGGAATATAGCAAAAAAAGTGCTTGGAATTTTTTGGTATCTTTTTGTGCTTATGAGCTATTTTTCTAAAAGTAATTGAAAGAGGAAGGAATGTTCATTTGCCAGAGAAGATTTTAGAATGTAACATAGTTGTGACCCTGGGAATAATGGGGAACTAGTAATAATCTGCTATAAACCATATCTTAAAGGCTGTATCTTCCAAGAAAGGGTGTTGAAAAACAGTAGCTTTGAGTTGAACTGCTACAGGAGTGGGAACTAATTTTAAAAGAATTTTCTAGAATGAGAAAAATATACAATTCAGGTTCTTCATACTTCATATGTTTTAACTAGACCGTCATATAGTTCTCATGTTTCTATACTGGTCAGGGAAGACAAACACACGAGAAGGGATTTTGTTTGTAAATAATTTCCCACAAATATTTTCATGGATGAAACTCATTTAAAAGCTTACAAGGAATTAAGCTGTAAGAATCTGATGTTTGTAAACAAATATGAGTTGAGTTTCTATAGACTGTATATTTTTAATGATAAATATTCGAGTTAAAAATTGCCCCTTTCTTCTTTCCTGGACCATTAGGATTGCAATTTTCTTTAGTCTTGAATATCTACTCAGCCATTCTTTCATTCATTCAGCAAATATTTGCTGGGTATATAAATACAGTGTGCCCTTGGAGGAGAGATAAACTGTATTTAAACAGCTGTAGCAAAAGTGGTACTAGTTTGGGAGAATGCAAGAAAAAGGTGAGATTATTTCCAGTTGAGGAGATCTGAAAGGTTTCTTTTTGTGTTGGGATTGCTCTCTGGGCTTGAAGGGACTGAGCATGGCTGGCAAGGGACTTGGGGGAGAATGGAAGAGAAAGAGAGAGGACCTGGGTATGCACAGGGAAGGAAGATTTGATGTGAGGGCAGGTGGCAGAGTAAAGACGATTGGGGCCAGGTCCCTTTGGTGCAAGGCTGAGGAGTTACTGCTGCAGGCAATGGGGAACTGGTGGAAGGTTGTTACAAAGACAGTGACATGGTCTGGCAGCAACATGTCAAAGAAGACTTGACAGACTAGATAGACTGCAGAGAATGGTGCCTTGATGACTAATAAGGTATGTGCCTTATGGCTTTGCAGCGTTCCCAAGTAGCCTCAACACCATGACTTGGTTTTATAGAACAGATCCTCACTTTAACTTGTGCCAGCTCTATCCTGATGGGTCCAAGTGACCAGCTTGGTTTGGCCTCTCCTGTTCTGCCCCAGCGCCCCAACCCTTCTCAGAGCCTATCTCTGCCCCATCCGCCAACCTTTGGTTTCATTCTCACAGTTCTCCAGGATCTGTGTCTGGGTCCTTACATCCCTCACAAATCCCCGCCAACTCTGCTTTTGACTTTTTTGTTCCTGTTTTAGAGCCGAGAGCGAGTTAAGTATTTTTTTCCCCAGCTGTGATGCTTACATATAGCAGATTAAAAGATTCCTACAATGTGGTTAGAGGTAATAAAGGCCTGGTGGAAGATGTAGTGGTGGAGATAGGGGGAAGGGGGTGGAGTCAAACAATATTGTAGAAATAGAAGTGACAGGATTTGATTGGATATAGGAGCCAGGGGTAAAGGAGTCAAACGAATGTTGAGTTTTTGAACCTGGATGGATGAAAATGGTTTAAGAAGGGCCAGTAGAACTTTTACAAAGTTCAAGTAAAGCTAAGCTTTGTGAATAGAGTTGTTGAAGAGGCTTCTTTCAGCTTAAGTGAAGATTGCTCTGAGGAAGTTACGAGCATCCTGGTCATATTGTACTAACACCATGCCTGGTCAAGCCTGGAGACATTGAGTAGGATCAGAAGAAATATGCTAGTGTCAAAAGGGCTTGCAGTACCAAAATGTGGAAGAAGCCTTTCGGTTATTGAGTAATTTCCTTTTAGTGGAAGACTTGGTAGTGTGTTTTACTGACAATTTAAGAAAGGGAATGTCATGCTAAATTTGGGGGCAGGGAAATGAAGGAAATTCAATACTGAAGAATCTTAAAAACCATGGAAAATAAGCTGGTTTCAGTGGAGTTTAGTTTGTGTTTTTTACCATAGAATATTAAATAATATTCAGCATGTATTGATCAACCAATTTGTGGCCAGGCACTGTTCTAGACACTTTTTGACATTTAGAATATTTCATCTACTCCTCACAAAATCTTTTGATGTGGACATCTTATTATCCCTATTTTACAGGTGAGAAAAATTGAGGCTCAGAAAGAGGCTCAATGTAACAGCTACTAACTCAAGCTTTTTGCATTCAGCTGTTGTTGTTAGGTGCCGTCAAGTCAGTTTATAGCAGGTGAAATGCTACCATTAGTGCTTTTCTATGATTCATAGAGTTTTCAATGGCAGATTGATTTTTGGGAGTGGGTTCCTGGGTCCGTCTCCCAAGCCTACAGCCCCTGGTGTTCCCAGGCGGTCTCCTATCCAAGTACTAACTAGCTTACTAACCGGCTTAGCTTCCGAGATCTGACAGGATTGGATGCCACAGGGCTACAGCTGCAGGCTTTGCATTCAGCTAGTTAATGCTAATGTTTTATGTTGTTAGGTGCCATCAAATTGGGTCCAACTTATAACAACCCTGTGTACAATAGAACAAAACACTCCCCAACACTGTGCCATGCCCGACACTGTGTCAGTGCTTCTTTGCTATTCACAGGGTTTTCAATGGCTGATTGTTTGGGGATTGTTTCTAGAGTGGATTGCCAGGTTCTTCTCCCATTTTTATGGTGCTGGGGATTGAACCTGGGGTTTTAGAGAGTGCAGAGCAGAACTCTACCAACTGAGCTAAACCCCAGCCCCAATGTTTTATGTAATTGATTATTTTTTGAAAATGTTCTTTTGAAACACAGTCTCACTACATAGTCTATGCTGGCCTCAAACTTGGAATCCTCTTGCCTCAGTCTCCAGAGTGCTGGGATTACAGGCATGTGCCACTATTCCCAGCATTATGTGGCTGATTTTAATTCAAGGATGCACTGAGGGCCTCTTCTGTGGAAACATGATGGAAATGTAGGAAACAGTTGTATCAAGACTGCAATGGATGGGATGTCTGTTCTATGTGCAGCGTGTCAGGATGCCCCCAGTTCAAGAGTGACAGTAGACAACTTGGTTTTTGGTTTCTTCTTGCTTCCTTAGCTCAGGTTGAGGGCCATCTCCTGGTGGGTGGGTAGGGGCCCCACCATCATCATTTTAGTAACTCTCAATTATTGAACACTTTCTACGTGCCAGCTACAGTGCTGAGCATCTTATTGCATCATCTTGTGTAATCACGGCGATAACTCTATGAAGTTGCTGCTCCTACTATCCTCATGTTACTTAGGAGAGGGAAGAAAAAGTAACTCACCTGAGGCCCCACAGCTGGGAAGTAGCAGAGATGGGACTTGAATCCACTCTATTTGACTTCATAGTCCATCTTCCTAACAACAGTGATATTTTGCCCCAACACCCGGCCCTATATGTGGGTTCAGATATTTAATCTAAAATCTAGATTCATATGGAAAATAGCTTTAGTTTCTTCTCTCCCTAGAACTTGTGATGTTAGCAGCTGCTTTATTCATATTTTGAACCAATCCTTAGGTTAATTACCTTAGGAAGTTGCAATCCCTTCTTTATAAGTGCTACCTAGTGGATAGTGTGTTAATTATACCATATGCCAATATGCAAATCACAGAAGTACTTTTCCTCATAAATTGGAAGAGCTGGCATCATAGCACCTCAGTAGAAGCAGGGCATACCAGCAGGAGGCTTGGTGATGTAGCAGAAAATAAGCTTTCCAAGCTTCATGGAGCTCATAAGATGACAACCACCTCCTTTCATTTCAATCCAAGTGCTTGCAAAGTGCAAAAATTAGCATCAGCAATTAACAAGCTACTTTTCTGATAGACCAAACAGCAGTTACTTGGAGCTAAAGGGCAAATTTATTAATCATTTATGTATTTCAACAAAGCGAGACTCATTCTCACCGTGGGAATTCTCAAAGATGTCCCACTCCTATGGAAGAAAATTATAGACAAGGGCATAGAATTTTACTACCTATGCACTGTAATAAAAGCTAATAAAATAATAGCCAATTATATGATTATAAAGCCTGAGTATATTAAAGTATTATGCAAATATGGATTAATTGTAATACCATAAACTCATAGAGTAAGCAAAAGCATGCCCCATTCAAATTATAGGAGCTTTTATTTGCATTTCTACAGAATCCATTATAAGTGGGTCTCATAGGACCCTTACAAGTAATAATTGCTAAAGCCCATAAATATGGCCAATAAATGTCATTTTATTAAGGGAACACAAAAGAATTCCCCTTTATCTCATACATATCATAAGACTGAAGTGCCCAGGCAGAAGTAGGAGTCTCTGTTTATAGAGGGTATTCATACATAATGGGTGTTTAGGGCCATGATTTCACAGGTGTACAAACTGGTAGTTACGGAGTCAAGGTTGTCCTACTGAGTATCTCAATATACATGGCTAGAATTCTTATTTACGAGAATCTACGTGCATAATAGCTCTAAACAAATTTTGCCAGTAAGTTATATTTTAATAGTTCTCTGTTGACTATCATATCCAATTTGAAAGCCAAAAAAAGCATGTCAACTTCACAAGAAGTATTTATAAAAATATTTTGGAATATTTTGTCAGGTTTATTTTTCCTCAAGCTAATATCCTATTCCATGGATTAACTGCTCGTCAGCATAGACAGTGAAATTGATATTTATTTCTGTACTCAGTAGTGAGTATTTGAAAGGCCGAGAGGATTTCTAATCTGCTTCACAATGCCTTTTTGCCTTTTCTCCTCCATTTCTCCATCTCCCATAGTCCCCAAAGATAAGATAAACCAGGGTTGGAAAAGCACAAGAATGTTTCTAGTGCCTAGCTCTCTCCCTCCTCTTCCAACTCCGACTTCCATCTCCTGTGTGATTGACAAGCAGCTTAATTTGTGTCTGGTGCCAAGGGATCATATTGCAGTTACTGGTCACTATTGTGAGGCAGGTATACCTTCGTGATCATACTTCAATGTCACACAGTCTCAAAGAACAGTGGGCACTCATGAGCACCTCCCTTCCTAATCAGGGACACTGGAACCTGGAAAGCTGAGTGAGCTGGCTGAGGTTGGACAGCTGGCTGCTTTCTCACAATTAGACCTGTGTCCACAGCGCAGGTCTCTAGACTCTTAAAACAAAGTTTCTCCCTCTCCTCATAGAAATTATATAATACTTTGAAGCACAAAAATCTTTTAAACCAGAAGCATAGAAGCCCAACCAGAGGAAACCATTTGTTGGTTTTATGCAGGAGTGAGAGGCTAGGGTTTAGCTTAGTTGGTAGAGTGCTGCTGTGCACTCTCTGAGGATCTGAGTACCCCAGCACCGCAAAAATGGGAGAAGGATGTGGCAATCCACCCCAAAGCAATCATGAAACAATCAGCCAATGAAAACCCTATGAGGATCGCTGTGAATCAGACTCAACTCCATGGCACCTTATTAGGTTGTTGTTACAACATTCAGGAGTATGGGTTGCAAGACTAGAGGTAGAGCTTCAGTGATCAGAAGAGAAGTATAGGGATATGCATTCATTGAATCGAATCGAATCGAAGGGGTGGACCCTGGGATTACCGTTTGGTGGGAGGGACAGAATATCTGATAGTTGTTGATGTTAGGTGCTGTCAAGTTGGGTCTAATTCATATCAACCCTATGTACAACAGGTGAAACAGTATTGTTAGTGTTTCTTTGCTATGCATAGGGTTTTCAATGGCTGATTGTTTTTTGGGTTTGTGGGTTGCTGGGTCCTTCTCCCAAGCCTCCAGCACTTGGTGTTCCCAGGTAGTCTCTCATCCAAGTATTAACCAGGCCCGACCCTGCTCAGCTTCAGAAATCGGAGGCCACAGTGGCACAGTTGCAGGCTATCTGGTAGTAGAGGACAATAAAGAGTGAAGTTGAAGGGGAGAGATGGCGAGGTAGAGTAATCTTAGAAGGATCAGAAAGATGGTTGAGTTTATGGCAGTGGCAATGGGTGTAATTTACAAGGAAGAAGCTCTGTTGATTACTGGATGGATGGTCCTGAGGGTCCCTGACATACTCAGGGTAATGTCAGAAGAAGAGCGAGACAGCAAGGCAAGTGTAGCAGGTGTCGACATCCTCAGGGAACACAGGCTGGCAACGAATTCCTGGGGACAGTGTTTGGGAGATGGGAGCGATGTTTATGGAATTATGGAGACTGATGTCTATTCTTTGAGAAATGGTACATTTCAAAATTCTAATTTTCATATTTTTCCAGGGAAAACCGAGGCTGCTATCAAAAATTTTAGTCCCTACTATAGTCGCCAGTATTCCGTGGCTTTCTGCAATCATGTGCGCAGTGAAGTAGAAGAACAAAGAGACTTAACATCACAATTTTTGAAGACCAAGGTAACCCAGGGACATTTGGTTTACATATTTCTTTCACTGAAGAGAGTTTTATAATTCCTAATGTTTCTGAGGGCTGGGATTTAGCTCAGTTGGTAGAGCACCGCTCTGCGGTCTCTGAGGTCGCAGGTTTGATTCCCAGCACTGCAAAAATAGAAGGACATGGCAATCCACCCCCAAGGCAATCCCGAAACAATCAGCCATTGAAAATCGCTATGAGTTGGACACAAGTCTACGGCCTAACATATAACAATAACAACAACAATGTTTCTGAATTAAACAATCATTTGAGCAGCAGTTTAAAAAATCTACTCTGAAATCATTTCATGCTAAAAAAAAAAAAAAACAACCAAAAAACAAATAAAACAAAACCAAAAACCAGACACTGCTATTTTCCTAGAAGTTAGAATACATATGATTTCTTCTTGCTAGTAATCCATATAAAAAGAAAACTAGCATGATTCTAATTTTATTATGTATTGTTTCCTCATTGATGCTTTGATGTTAGGAAATTTATCTTGCAGTAGTGAAGTTCAGTTTAAAACTGTCATAATTTCAATGCCTTGTGCTATGACATATTTTATTTTGGTCAGTGATCAAATGTAATTTCCTCTTTGAATCCCCTGATTGGTTCTTATTGGTTTGCTCCATTATAATAATTAACCTCAAGCTCAACAAGTATGTATCAGGCTATATTCCAAGAATTGGGGAATAAGACAAATTCTCTACCTTCCTGGGGTTCATATTGAAACGTTGTTGTTGTTGTTAGGTGCCGTTGGGTTGGTATCCGACTCATAGCGACCCTCTGTACAACAGGGGAAACACTATTGTCAGTGCTTCTCTGCTGTGCATAGGGTTTTCAATGGCAGATTGATTTTTGGGAGGGGGTTGCCAGGTCCTTCTCCCAATACTGAAACATAGGAGACAGATAATAAGCAATAAACAAATGGATAGCCGGTGATGGCAGATTAGGATAACTGCTACAAAGGAAAATAAAGAAGAGCCCTATTTTGGAGAAATTGATTGGGAGCAGGCAGCTCTGTGGAAATGGCATGTGAGATAACTGAAACAAAATGAGAGCAGGCTGAGTGAATACCTGTGGGAAGAGTATTCCAGGCAGGTGGAACAGCGTGTGCAAAGACCCTCCAGCTCAGCGTTTTGGGAAAGCCAGTCTGCCAAGAGCACTAAGCGTGGGATAGGGATGAGTCATGGCTGCAGTGGATCAGAGCCTGTGGACCTGGAGCCACAATAGGGTTTTAATTTTATTTTAAGTGTGAAGGGAAGTTCCCCTGGAGGGCATTAAATACAGAATGACTGTAATTTTAATCCTTTGGCCTAATTGTAGGGAATGGACTGTGAGGAGGCGCAGGAGTGGGTGAGACACTGGGAAAGAGGATATGGTAGCCGTCCAAGAGAAGGATGATGGGACTGGATGAGGGTGGTGGTGGTGGAGTGGTCGTGAGAAGACCACAGAACTTGCTGTGAGGTGGTAAAAGGGAGATGTGTTTTTTTACCTGAGCAGATCCGTGGATGGAGATGCCTGTCACTCAGGAGGAAGATCGGGGTGAAAGGGAGTCATGAGTTCACCTTTGCCATGTTCTCTTTGCACCTGTGCAAATATTGAACAGGCAGCTGGGTGTTCTGATCCAGAGCCCAGTAGAGACACTGTGGCTGGAGTTGTTAGTTTATAACTGCTAGCAAAGCCATGGGGCATCAGTGAGGGGGAGCTGTAGGCAGAGAAAAGTAGCAGTGTGCTATTGGGTCCCCACCACCATTTGGGGACCCAGAAGGAAAGAAGTATCCAGCCCAATGAACTAAGAAGAAACAGCCTGGGGAAATAAGAAAAAAAAATCAGCAAAATTTACAGGTATAAAGAAGGGATTTCAAGAAGCATGAGGGATAAATGGGTTAAATACTACTGAGAGGCTGAGTTAATCAACAGGTTCAGCAACATGGATGTATAGGGATAACTTATTATTATCCCCCCCCAAAACAGAGTCTCAAGATGTAGGAAGCTTGTTAAAAATGCCAATTCTGACCAGTTGTGGGGTGCATGACTGTAGTTCCAGCAACTGGAGAGGCAGAGGTGGGAGGATTGTCTGAGTCCAGAATTTGAAGACCTCTGTGTCAAAACAACAAAACAAATTCAAATTCTGGCCCACACTCCCAGAGATTCTGACATAGTATATCTAGGATGGAGCCACATTTTTGATTAATTAGCTCATGTTTGAGAAGCTGCACAGAAGGACTATAAAATTCAGCTTACACTGGTTTCAGCCTCATTTAAAGAGAGAAGTGAGGCCCTGTTTTACCTTTTAATGAGGCAAGTTAGGAGATTGCCTCAGAATTTGTCAGGACAGGCATTAAGCCCTGGAATTTGGCAGGCAATTAATTTCATTCCTTAGATGGTTCTTATAAGAAATAGGCCTATTTATCTTTTCTATATGGGTCATGCAAATTTTTGTTTGAAAGTAAAGGAATACATTTCTGAAGTCACTATGGTTTTTTTTTTTTTTTTTTTTTTTTCTGGTACCAGGAGTTGAATCCAGGGCCTTGCACCTGTATGCTCTGCAAGTGCTGGACCACTGAGTTGCATCCTCAGCCCATTTTGTTACTTTTTGAGACAGGGTCTCACTAAATTACACAGACTGCCTCTGGTCTCGAACTTGCGATCTTCCGGCCTCAGCCTCCCAAATCGCTGGGATTACAGGCATGCGCCACCGCACCTGGCTTGAAGTCACTATGGTTTTTTAATAAAGGGAAACAAATGTAAATTCAGTGATACATACAAGACAAGAGGCCCATTCTTATATCTTGAAATAATGTGGGAATCGTACCAGGAGACAGGAGGGGAGTTCTGTTTGCACAGTAAACCATTGGAGGACCTAAGTAGGAATCAAATGGAAATTTCCCAATAGCACATGTGTTGTCAAGGGTAGTTCAACCTTTTAAATAGAAGATGTAAAACTGGTTTGCTGGCTTGATGTCTCTTTGCTTTAACTAAACACTATTTCCTCTTGGAGTGTGGGGATGGGAGAAGTGTTTCCAGCCTAGGTCTCCTTTGTAAAAGCTGTTGAGCTCTTGAGGTATGCCTAAAGGTATGATGAGAGGGGAGCAGCCTGTTAATTCTCCTTCTTTTCAAGAAGGAACACTGAGGCATGTGAGGAGATGGGATATGCTTCTCTCCCACAGCTTATCAAGCATTTAGGTAAGTGTCACATGTATGTAAAGCAAAAAAGGCAAAAACTTATTACTATAATTCATTCTACCATATACTCCTGTACCTGGAACATAGTAAGAGGGAAATGAAAATCATAAAAATACCATTGTGACAAATATTTGCATTTTCTCAGGAGGAGTTGTTGTTGTTAGGTGCTGTTGATTGGATCTGACTCATAGTGACCCTCACTCGGTTTTTAATGGCTGAATGTTTCCGGATTGCTTCAGGAGTGGATTGCCACATCCTTCTCTCATTTTTGCAGTGCTGGGGACCAAAGGGGAAATGGTGCAGGAGAGGAAGAAGCAACGGTTTCCCCAGGATTTCTGCTCACCATAATGTCCTCAAATATTCCTTAAAATATCATGAATAGTGGTAGACAAGTATGTTATCCCATGTTCATTGTATCCATCTTCTTTAAGCCTCCTTTGGAACCTGGAACTGTTCTGTATGAAGCAGAGCTCTCTCAGTTTGCAGAAGACATAAAGAAATGGAAGGACAGATACATTGTGATTAAAAATGATTTTGCTGTGGAAAGCTATGAGAACAAAGAGGTAAGACATGTTCTTGTTACCACTGATTCTTGCAATATTCTTTTTTAAAATTGTTGCTGTTAGATGCCTCAGAACGGGGTTCAACTCACAGCAAACCTCATAGGGTTTTCAATGGCTGATTGTTTTGGGAGTGGATTGCCACATCATTCTCACATTTTTGCAGGGCTGGGGATTGAACCTGGGTCCTCAGAGAATGTGCAGCAGCACTCTACCAACTGAGCTAAGCCCCAACCCGTTTTTAAAATTAGTATTTTAGTTACACATATTGATGGGATACAGAGTGATAATTCAGTTCATATATCCATTATGCAATTATCAAATCAGGATTGTTTATATTTCCATCTGCATAAACATTTTTACAGAAGAAAATAAACAGAAGAGTGAAAAATTTTGATTAAAATGTAACGATACTTAAGCATTTATGAGTTACAGCATGATTTGTTTCTTGGATTTTTCTTCCTGTATTTTGCACTTTTTTCTCCTTTACTCTTCTAAATTGTTACCCCTCCGCCTCTCACCTGCATCATCCACTCCCTCCCATTTGGGTCCCCACCCACGTATTGGGTCAACTTGTATTTTTCAGTCTCAGATGTGTGATTATTTATATATTTTTTTCTTTAAGGTATGTGTTATTCCATTTATATTTACAGAGTTTTTCCATTTTGACTTTTTCTTGGTTATTTTTCGTGTCTTTAAAATGTTGAAAAAATGAGATAATATATGTGAAGTATCGATACCTGGGAAGACTTTGGATTTCCTTGTTTCCTATTTTGTTCCCCATGTAGGGAAGTAACATGCTATAGAGAAAAGGACATGGGGCAGTGGATTTGGAAAACTAGAGTTTAGGTCAAATTGTGGTGCCATTACTTAGAAAAGAACTAATGGACAAGTGAGCCTGTCTCTAGGCCTCAATGAAACTGGAGAATTAGGTCAAATGATCCCAGTGGTCCTTCCAGATTTCATACTGTACATATTTTTTTATCTACATAGATCCTCAGGCTTTTGAAATGGATAGGTACGATTTACCAGTTACAGATGGTAATAGATTTCAAACATTGCTCTTTGGACTCTAAACCCAAGGGTTGTCAGGACAAACTTTGCAGAGGACTCTGAGAAATGCCCTCATGCTAAATCATTAGGAGAGGGTTTCAGGATGACAGGATCTATGTTTCTTCCTATTTCTTTTCTTTTCTTTTTTCTTTTTTTTTTTTTTTGTGGTACTAGGGGTTGAACCTAGCCTGCAGCTGTAGCCCTGTGGCATCCGATCCCATCAGATCTCGGAAGCTAAGCAGGGTCAGGCCTCGTTAGTACCTGGATGGGAGACCGCCTGGGAACACCAGAAGCTGTAGGCTTGGGAGAAGGACCTGGAAACCCCCTCCCAAAAATCAATCTGCCATTGAAAACCCTATGAACAGCAGAGAAGCACTGACAATAGTGTTTCCCCTGTTGTACAGAGGGTCGCTATGAGTCGGATACCGACTCAACGGCACCTAACAACAACAACAACAAAGGGGTTGAACCCAGGGCCTCATGCTTGCAAGCTATGCAAGTGCTGGACCACTGAGCTGCATCCCCAGTCCCTCCTTTTTTTTTTCTCCTTTACTTTTTGAGACAGGGTCTCGCTAAGTTACGCAGACTTCCTCTGGTCTTGAACTTGCGATCCTCCTGGCTCTGTCTCCCAAGCCGCTGGGATTACAGGCGTGCGCCACCACACCCAGCTGTTTCTTCCTATTTCTGATGGAAAATAGGAATAAGGTATAATATAAGCTTATTTCACAGGCTACCAGACAAGGTTCTATTACTCACTTGGGTAGAATTTTTCTGTTCAACATTGATTAAGCTAATATTTTCTCTGCTTATCTATATTAGGATTTCATTCAACAGTTAATTTGTACTCCAGATGATTAAAACACTACAAATCACCTTATATTTGGCATGGCCCCTTACAATGTCCTCTCAGGAGAGCTTAAGGCGAGGCAGGATAGCTGAATAGTTAGCTTTGAATCACATCTTTGCCAGTTACTAGATACGTGTCTTTGCCTAAGAATCTCCTTTAGCCTCAGTTTTCTCACCTATAAAATAAATGATGTGCATGATCTCTTTGTCACGGCATTGTTATGAAAATAAAATAAATGAATATTGAGCCACTTAGCACATGGCCAGGCCTGTGATGGAAACCAATATAGAGCAGTTGCCAATATGATTATTGCTAACTACTTGGGAGGAAACTGTCATAGAGCTTTTTCTCAGATTTATTGAAGTTTTCATTGAATTTGACACTAACTGAAATTTCTTTGTGAATCAAATTTAGGTGTTTTTTCTCTTTTGACTTTAAAACCTTGCAACTTATGTATTACACTACATTGTTTTCTTTGCTCACTGTTTTCAACTAACCTGTTCAAATTCTTAAGATATGATGATTGAATTTGATAGTAACCAAGTATTTTCAAAGACCACTTGGATATCTAGAGGAAAAATCCATACAATTTGTCATAATTGCCTAAAGTTTTAACAACATCTTGTTTTTTTAATTTATGGAATTAAAAAAAATTATACGAAAGTACCAGACACTGTGGTGCATGCTTGTAATTCCAGTGACTTGGGAGACTGAAGCAGGAGGATCATAGGTTTGAAACCAGAGGCAGCTTATATAGCTTAGTGCTACCTTATCTCAAAATAAAAAATGAAAAATGGGGCTGCAGGTGCAGCTTGGAGGTAGAGCACTTGCATAGCATGTGCAAGACCCTGGGTTTAACCCCCAAATTCTAAAAAAAAGAAAGAAAATAAGAAAGGAAGAAAGAAAGAAAGAAGGAAGGAAAGAAAGAGAAAAGTACACCTAAGAGTTAGATATTAAGTATCTATAATGTGCCTGTTATTTTACTGAGAGTCTTAGTGACAGGTAATTTAGCAGAGACCTCAAGAATTCTCATTTGGTAATCTGTCCCTACTTCCTGCGCACTTGCCCTGGGCTGGACAGACACAAATCTGAGCCTGGATTTGCCACCTACATCCTGTGGGCCATTGGCAAGTTATTTGACCTCTTTGAGCTTCAGTTTTCTCACTTATAAAATGGAGATAATATCTAATTTACAATGCTGTTATGAATATTAAATGATGGGCTCACAAAAGCCATATTGAGGCTTATTGTAACTAATAAGATGATTGCTATTTGAGTCCAATAGAATCAAATTGCTTGTAAACTTTCTCCCAATTATACAAATTCTGAGTCTCCTTTGTTATGCTCTTGGTTTTTGATGTGTTTAAGCAGTTGGTAAATGGTTCCTACAAGTAGGAAAACTGGCTTCTGAGATATTTGTTTTGTTTGGGTCTTCTCAGTCACTATCTTACAGATGCAGAATGTGTTGTTATTCTGAGTTTGTTGTCCAGATCAATGGTATTTTAATTATTCCCAAGAGTACAACTGAGATTTTGGGTTCCACAGTTTCTTGATTTAAATTCTCAACTTGCATTCAGGTTACTATTTTCAAAATTTTGTTTTGAAATAATCCTTCTCATCAGATCCACGTGCTTAAATTTCATCTTCTCTGTGTGTCCTTGTGGGTGCAGCTGTATGACCACTTCAGCGATGCTATGCGTGTCTCTTTCCCCTTTAGCAGAGCTGCTTTCCTGCCAGCCAGAATTTATTCTGATGTCATAAAACTGCACTTCCATCCCAATCATTTTATTGCAAAACAGTCACACCTGAAGGCAAAGTGGTGGCATATTTTATCAAAGTGGTGGCCACATTTTAATGTTTTTGATGAAACTCCATGGTAACCAGGATTACAGTTACATGCTCTCTTGTCTCATGAGTCATCATACACAGCCTACATCAGCCACCAAGCATTTTGTGCAGCATTTGTGTGATTGTCACCCTTGTGGTTATCAGAATGATTCAGGTGTTAGAGTCTGAAGTGGTAAATAAAGTGCTGACATAGACGTTACTGGGATTATGTTTTCCCTACTTGAGAACAGCCTGCAGCCATAGCACTGTGGCATTCAATCCCATCATATCTCGGAAGCTAAGCAGGGTTGGGCCTGGTTAGTACTTGGATGCAAGACCACCTGGGAACACCAGATACTATAGGCTTGATAGAAGGACCTGGCAACCCACTCCCAAAAATCAATCTGCCATTGAAAACCCTATGAATAGCAGAGAAGCACTGACAGTGGTGTTTCACCTGTTATACGTAGGGTCACTATGAGTTGGACACCGACTTAACAGCACTGAACAACAACAACAACAATTTGAGAACATATCGATAGGACATCTCCCTGAGATTAGGGACTCTGATTTACCATGTGGTGACCATCATACAAAAGTACTAAATACTACCTCATAAGTAGCAGGTATGCAGAACATATTTTTTGAATAAATGTCACTAACTCAATGACACAATGTGGGGTTTGCTATCTTTAGGTATATGTGTCTTGGTCTACCTGTCTATTATTTCTGATATTTTTCTTTTTTCTTTTTCTCTTTCTTTCTCTTCTTCTTTCTCTTCTCTTTTCTTTCTTTCTTTCATTCTTTCTTTCTTTCTTTTCTTTCTTTCTTTCTTTCTTGGGGGTTGAACCCAGGACCTTGTATGTACTTTGCCACTGAGCTGCACCTCCAGCCCCCTTTTTATTTTTTATGTTGAGACAGAGTCTTGCTAAGTTATGGAAGTGATCTCTGGTCTTGAAGTTGAGGTCCTCCTGCTTCTACTTTTGGAGTCGTTGGGATTCCAAGCCACCACACCCAGTTTATTTCTGATATTTCTCAAAAACCTGAATGGGGAAGAAATTCATTTACTTATGTCTTTTCTTCTTAGGCCTATCAGAGAGGAGTTGCTCCAAAAAACCGAATTCTTCCAGCTGGTGGCAAGGTGTTAACCTCAGAAGATGAATATAATCTATTATCTGATAGGCATTTTCCAGACCCCATTGGTGAGTTGCTGAGCCATCCTCCCCGGGCAAAATGCCCAAACTTGCATTGTTTCAGTAGACCAGTGATTCTCAATGTGGGAGAGGGATTTTACTTTCCAGGGACTTTTGGCAGTGTCTGGAGACATTTTTGGTTGTTAGAATTGGAAAGTGGATGCTATAGGCATTTTGTGGGTAGAGGCTAATGATGCTACTAAACATCTAGTGATGTACTGGACAGTCCCCAGCAAATGATGAATTGTGTGTCTTAAGATATCAGTGATGCTATGGTTAGGAAACCCTGGGCTAGACACCCATGCTCCCTAGGAAAACAAAAGGTATAACTTCTCTAACTAGGAAAACATTATACCACTTTTATTATTTCACATCCCCTACAGTAACATAAGTCAGTTACTATGATTTAACACATGAAAAATGTGCTGTTGGCCAGGGATTTTGAAGCTTCTGAAATATGTTGCAGGCTTTGGTAGCACCACACAGGCAGCAGAAATACGCAGATTGGGCTCAGCCTGTGAAATGGACAATCTCAATTTCCAGTAAGCAAGCCTGGACCTATTGGGGATTATTATCTTTCTAATTTTGTTGTTGTTGTTGTTAGGTGCCGTTGAGTCAGTATCTGACTCATAGCGACCCTCATAGGGTTTTCAATGGCTGACTGTTTCGGGATTGCCTTGGGAGTGGATTGCCAGGTCCTTCTCCCATCTTTGCAGTGCTGGGAATTGAACTCGGGTCTTCAGAGACTGCAGCGCAGTGCTCTACCAACTGAGCTAAATCCAAACCCTTTCTAATTTTAGACTGATATATAATAAAAATATCCTAGATCAATGATAAAGACTTTAGACAAGCATTCCAAGTACCCATAGCTACTGTGTAAAAAAAGCATTACATTAATTCACCTATGTATGCTTGAAAATTGGGAGGCTGGATTTTGACTTGGTTCTCCCTGTGCCCCGTAGCAAATGTTTTCAACAACAGGCTGCAGAACCTCTCCATTTCTGTTTCTCTGACTGTAAAATGGGGTTTAGAACTTGAAAATCTAGAACAGTGTTTGCAACTTTAATATTTTTTGATTCTCATTTATTTCACTTATTTTTATGTAGAGATAGCAATGGATATAATACATGGATGAAATAGAGCAATTCATAGCGATTCATGAACTGTGGATAATGTAATAACTCCATCTGGACTTGTGTAAATCACATCACATAGTAATTACTTGGTTTCTTGAAGAGAGTCCTGGTTCTTATTAATGGCCACAATCATTTCATTAAAATTTATGGGGAAAATATAATCATTTCATTCATTGTTATTTTGGTATAGAATGCTTAGCATAGTCTTTTTGATTACACAATTATAGGAATAGTACATGGACCATAAACCTAGATTAGCAAATTATTGCCGAGTAATTCAGGCTAAAACAATAGTTGATGAGTACTATACCTGTTATTATATTTTATATTTTCTTTCAACATCTACTTATATGCCAAATTGCCCATAGAGCTACACCTAGAAATAGGAATACCAACAGATTAACTCTTAATAATCTCTCCAGAAAGCCAGGCATGGTAGCACATACTTGTAATCCCAGTTACTCAGGAGGTAGAGGCAGGAGGATCACAGCCTGCCTAATTTAGTAAGACTCTGTCTCAAGATAAAAAATAAAAAAGGAGCTGGGAGTGCAGCTCAGTGGTAGAGCACTTGCAAAGTACATGCAAGGCCCTGGGATTAAGCCCTAGTACAAAAAAAAAAAAAATCTCTCCCTAACTTTCCAATGAAATCAGTTAGAACAGACAATATATTAATTGATTTACTGATGAAGTCATATCAGAAGGAATGAAAAGAAATAAAAAGTGCAAGACTTGTCTGACTAATGCCAGTTGACCCAGGGCTTCACATTGGGGAATTTCAATGACTGTTTTTATTGAATGGCCTTCTGAGTTTTAAAAATAGAATATTCTACAGTAGACGATTTGAGTTATCATTTTAACCCTACTCAGAAAAAATGTGAACTGGTGGTATCTGGAAAATTGTCATAAAAGGTTAAGTATGAGAGAACTTGAGGTTAATAGAAGTGAATTTTATGGGCATTGCTGAAGCTTTTAAATATAGAAAGGGTCAATGTTGTTTTGGTTATTTTTACAAAATGTGATGTATCAGAAAAGGCAAGGAGAACTGCTTCACAAAGCTGTGTTAATCAGAGCTCACTGTGTGATACTATTTCTATTAGAAAGAGTAAATTTAAACACAAAAAATGATGAGAGGAATTAACCTTTCTTGCAGAAAGCCACTATAGGCTTATGAATAAATCCGTGCTCTTTACAGAGCATTCTGCTAGGGTGATATATCAGAAATATCCCCATGTTCTGTCACAGTGATTCACGTCCTTGGTATTTTACTGGTTAGAATCTAGTTTGCTGCACATAACAAAAAACTCCAATTAAGTACACAAGGTTTTATTATCTTACTAAAAATATTTGTGCATTAGTTCAGGGCTGTGTGGCAGATCCATAGATTTGTCAAGGACTTCAGGTTTTTTTAGCTGTCTCCCTCTTTATTTTTAGGCTTTGGCCTTGTTACAGAGTCCAGGGTGGCTGCTGGATCTCCAGCCATAGCTTTTTCATTCTATACAGCAGAAAGGAAAAAAGAGGAGAAGGAAGACACATTTCCCTTCTTTACGGATACTTCCAGGTGGTTTCCTATGCCACTTCAGGCTACATGTCTTGGCCAGAACTTAATAGCTGTGGACCACCAACACCAACCTACAATGGAGGTTGGAAGTGTGTGCACAGTCTTTATCCTATGCAATTACTTGTCCAACTAAAAATCAAGTGTTTTATAATTGAGAAGGAAGGGGAGAATGAATACTGTTACACCTAGTAGTGACTGCAGCATTCAACCACTCATTCATTTGTTCATCTATATGTTGATTCATTCTTCGGTTATTGTGTCCCAGGCACGGTGCCAGGAACAGGTGGGCCCCAGCTTGTGTTCCCAGTGCATTCCATCTGTTATCTTCTCTTTCCAGGACAATGGAACAGGGCTCCTATAAATGTCCCCCAAGAAATCTATTCTTTACTTAGCCAATCTTGACTTATTAATTCCCCAGGAGCTGACTCAGTTCTGAAGCTTCCCTCATGATCATGATCTATTTCTTTGTATTCCAGGGCTTTCCCTAGCCTCTTAGAGGTTTCTTCTTTTCTTCCTTTTCTGGATATTGGTGCCCACTCTGCATGCAGGGAACACAGAACTAACTTCTTCTCTGTGTTCTCTGTGACTGGAAAGAAGCTGGGACTTGGTGCCAAGTGCAATGTCATGTAATAGGAATGCATGAAAGGAATAAATTGAGAGCTGGGGTTCTGAATAGCATGATTTAACATGAGTTTCTTGGAATTGATTTTGAGTGAAGAGGTAAAAGTCTGCCCTCCCCCTACTCTCCTGGGATTTAAACTCAGTGTCTCGCCCATACTGGGGAACTTCTCTAACATTGAGCTACATTCGCATCCCCCAAGTCTCATTTTTCAATGGCTTCTAAAATTTCTTTGTCTGCAGTCACACCACTGGCATCCGATCCCGTCAGATCTCGGAAGCTAAGCAGGGTGAGGCCTGGTTAATACTTGGATGGGAGATGGCCTGGGAACAGCAGGTGCTGTAGGCTGGGAGAAGGATCCGACAACCCACTCCCAAAAAGACAATCTGCCATTGAAAACTCCATGAATAACAGAGAAGCAGTAACAATACTGTTTCATCTGTTGTACACAGGGTCACTATGAGTCAGACACTGACTCGACAGCACCTAACAACAACAACAGCAAAATTTCCTAGGCCCACATAACACATCTATTCCTTCAACATGCTGAACTTGAATGTCTCCTAGATTTGATGCTGAGGATACTATGTGAGATGCAGTCCCCATCCTGTTGGAGCCCACCACCCGGGGCAGGGGTTCTGCTTCCTGGGGAGGGGAACCCATGAGAACCAACGAAGGAGCTCACCTCACTCTTCACCCCACCTCTCCACCCTTGGTGTGGATCTCCTACATGGAAAAGGGCCATTGCAATGTTTTGGGTGAGCAAGGTAGAGAGCACCCAACTCAGTTTCTGGTGGCAGGGAAGGTGCCGGCAAAGGCTTCCCAGAGGAGGTGGCTTCTGAACTGAGTTTTGAAGGGTGAGCAAGAATTTTCTATGAGAAAGCACAGCATAAAGGAAGGGGGACCAGGTGATATGGACTGCAGGAACAATATAAAAAGTTGGGAATGGATGAGCACACCCTGGAAGGGGAGAGCCTGAGAGTGGAGTGGAAACCAGTACAGAAGAGGGCAAATACCAACACTTAATAAGGAGATGCAGAGAGGTGGCAAAGGAACCAATAAGGTGAGAAAGAAGGAACAGTTTTTTTTTTTTTTTTTTTTCATGAAGGAAACATGGAGACAGGTGGTCTTGGAAGTCAAGGGGAGAGAATGTTGTTGAAAGAAGGGGTCATTAGCAGCAACAGATGTTGCAGATTAAAAGGACAGGTAATGAAGAAGAAACCATGGGTTGGCATTCAGGATGACATCAGTGACTCTGGCCATGGGGTTCAGGAGCTGGTGGGGCAGGAGTTAGGCTGAGGTGAGAATAAGAGTCTATGGTGCAGACAGCAAGTGCTGCCTGGTTGTTTCAGGGAGAAGGTAAAGACCCAGGGCGCTGAGCCACAGTGGGGGCAGAGTGCGCATGCGCAGATGGGCAAGCGTGCCGTAGAGGAACACCAGGAAGAGGGAATTCTCTCTGCAGGTATTTTGGGTGTTTTTGACAGTAGGGTGTTGAGAAAAATTGTGTTCAATGGCCGAGGCTGGCTGGCCTGTATTTCACATGTCCTGTATCCTCAGCATGGAACCTAGGAGACATTCAAGTTCAGCATGTCGAAGAAATAGACGTGCTATGTGGGCCTGAGTAGCTTTGTTGTTTTTGTTAGGTGCTATTGAGTCGGTGTCCGACTCACAGCGACCCTACATACAACAGGTGAAACACTATTGTCAGTGCTTCTCTGCTGTTCATAGGGTTTCCAGTGGCAGATTGATTTTTGGGAGTGGGTTGCCGGTCTGTCTCCCAAAGGTAACTTTAGAAGCCATTAAAAAATGAGACTTTGGGAATGGGCATGTACTCAATGTTAGAGCACTTGCCCTTTGTAGGAGCAGGGGAGGCACCTGCTGGAGTTGGGGGAGGCATGGAGAAGGACTGAATTCCCTCTTTCCTACCCACTTTCCATCCCATGGCAGCCCCAGCTACTTTCACAGCCTGAAGTAAGTATTTGGAAGAAAAGACACGTTTTTAAGTTACTTATGTTTCCAATATTTCTTTAGCCTCCAGTGAAAAGGAGAACACTCAGCCCTTTGTAGTCCTGCCCAAGGCATTCCCGGTGTACCTGTGGCAGCCCTTCCTCAGACACGGCTACTTCTGCTTCCAAGAGGCTGCTGAGCAGAAGAAGTTCAGCGCCCTGCTGAGCGACTGCATCCGACACCTGAATCACGGTATGACAGGGCTTCTCTCAACCCCAAGGAACTGCTTTTGCTGAGCTGTCCCCGTCAGTCATCAGCTACTGTGATATTTAGAAAGAGCTGCCCCACGGAAGGAGAGGGAGCCAGCGAGAGTTTCGCACATACAGAGCACAGTGCATACTGATGACTGGCTGGTCAGTGAGGGCTGCAGAGTTGCAGTGGAATAGGATGTGGGGTGGTCATCTGATGGCAGGTGTGGGCCTTGAATTGGGGTCCCTCTGTGTTCATTCATCCATGCCATTTTGCACATAATTCCTTCTCCTCCTTTTCCCTGATGTTTTTAATCAATGCGCCTGCAAGAATGTGCTAGTTGACCCTGGTGAAATCCTGGTCTTTATGACGTTTCTCATTTATTTCCACCTTTGTTTCTGAATCATGGTTACTCACTTAAGATCAGTGGCACAGTTCATTGTGATCTAATATTTGTTTCTCAGGTAGTGGCTGTGTTAGTCAGTTGTATTCGTCAGCTGTCATTGCTGTATCGAAAAACCCAACCAAATTGATGGGGGAAGAGGTTTATTGCAAGCTCATAGTTAGAGAGTCAGTCTGTAGTGGCGGCAGAGCAGGCATGGCAGAGGTGGTGATAGGGACTGTGATGGATGGCTGTCACAGCATGATGGACGAGGAGCAGAGAGAGGCCTGAGTCTCTGGGGTTGGGGGTGAGGGTTGGGGATTGGGGTGAGAGTGGGGAATGGTGAAGTGGGGGGAGTTGGGATGTGAGGGGTTGGAAAGTGAGTAAGGAGACCTTCAAAGGCCCAGCCCTCCATGAGGTCACTTCTGCAAAGATCTGCCTCCTGAAGTTTTCATAACCTCCCAGGACAGCGCCACCAGCTGGGGAGAAAATGTTAAAGCACATGACCTTTCAGGGACACTTTATATTCAAGCCATGACACCAGCTTTCCATCACTGTAACCAATAAAGTTTATTTTGGCTCATGGTTTCAGAGGTTCCAGCCTATGGTCTGTAGGCCCTGTTGCTTTTGGACCTGTGATGAGGCAGAGCATCTCAATGGGAACTTGTGGTGGAGCAAAGCCACTCACTTTATGGTCAGGAGGCAGAAGAACAAGGAGGGGACCAGAGTCCCACAAAGACAGACCCCAGACACCTTAAAGTCCTCCCACTGTGCCTCTATGTTGAAGATCCCAAAAGAACCAAGCTGGGGACCAAACCTGTAACACAGTAGTGGTTCTCAAAACTTAGAGGCAGAAGAGCAAGGAGGGGACCAGGGTCCCACAAAGACAGACCCTAGACACCTTAAAACCTCCCACTGTGCCTCTATGTTGAAGGTTCTACATCTCCCAAAAGAACCAAGCTGGGGACCAAACCTGTAACACAGTAGTGGTTCTCAAAACTTAGCTGTCCAGAAGAATCACCCAGAGAACTTAAATAAGACACATATGCTTGAACCCCCCCTCCCACCCCTTCCAGTTCTGATTCACTGGGACTATGGGGGTGGGGCTGGAGTTTGCTTTTCTAATAAATTGCTGAGTGTTGCAGATCCTGCTCGTCCATGGGCTACACTGGGAGTGGTGGTGTTTCAGATCACTTTGCCTCTAGG
The DNA here is from genome assembly GCA_007922755.1 of Pedetes capensis. Lineage (NCBI taxonomy): Eukaryota > Metazoa > Chordata > Mammalia > Rodentia > Pedetidae > Pedetes > Pedetes capensis. Next base: position 62,799 of record VMDO01001920.1, read on the forward strand.
CATGGATTTAACTAATATCCCATCTCTAATAGAGACTTTACATTCCAATATGTGGTATTTATATTTTGATGTGAATGCTGGTTTTTCTGGACTCTGTGAAGCCTTCAGTTGCAGATAATTGTGTGTTTTGGGGCAGTTGGAAAGGCAGCCAGTCAAATACCACTGCAGGGCTCATATGGATGTTAGGAACAGAGTAATGAAGTATACACAGTTCCTCTCTGGGAGTCTAAATTCTAACAAGGTGGAGGGACAAATACCCTCACAAATTCTAATTTGATAGTTGTCAGCGTTAATGCATTAAAGTAACTAAAAGTCACTGCCTAGTGAAGAAGGAAGTACAGATGGTCCCAACTTGGCAGTGGTTTAAGTTATTTTTCCACTTGATGGTGATGCAAAAGTGATGCCTACCCAGCTAGTTATGTGCAGGATGAGGTTCTCTCTCCATGCTGGACCGTGGCAGTGAGTGCAGCTCCCAGCCAGCCACATGACCATGAGGGCAAATGACCAATACTTTATAGGATACTGTGTTACCAGAGTTTTTTGGATCTTATGTTTCATGTTTTGCAATCCCGTCTTGTCTATAAAACACCCATCTGTGTATGCACATGAGGTATTCAATGCTTTATTATAAAGTAGACTTTGTTTTATATGGCTTTGTTCAACTGTAGACTAATGCAGGTGTTATGAGCATATTTAAGGTAGGCTAGGCTGAGCCTTGATGCTTGGTAGGCTGTTGTTGTTATTAGGTGCCATTGAGTTGTGTCCAACGCATGGCGACCCTCATAGACTTTTCCATGGCTGATTGTTTTGGGATTGCCTTGGGAGTGGATTGCCATGTCCTTCTCCCATTTTTGTGGTGCTGGGAATTGAACCTGGGACCTCAGAGACTGCAGAGCAGTGCTCTACCAACTGAGCTAAATCCCAGACGCTTGGTAGGTTAGTGGTCTTAAATGCACTTTCAGTTTATGATGGGTCTGTTGAAATGTAACCTCACGATAAGTCAAGAAGCATCTGTACAAAGCATCTGTACAAAGCTGTAACCTTGTGGGGGAGGCCTTTTTGAGCAGATGTCATTTAAGCTGAGTCGCCTCATCCAAGTACTGTTTTTCCTTACTATGGCTAATGTTACTGCACACTTTAAAGTTTGGAGGTTTCACTGAGACTGTCAGTCCTATAGAGCAACAGTCGTTGGTTGCAGCTCAGCCATTTGTAGATTTTAATTTGTGTATCAATAGGAGGCTATTGGAAAATGATAACATCATTCTGCTTTGCTATAGCAATCCTGAATAATGTTTATGATATCAACTCTTAACTAAAGACTTTATAAAAATGATTCCCTTATTAATATTTTGCCTGCTGGTTTTGATGTCTTAGAGAGAAAGAACTGTCTAGTACTGCCTGCTCCATCTAGCTCATTTTTCAATACACATAACACCTCTGTATTTGGAGCTTTGGACCAGTGTGAGCATGCAGTTGGCACTGAGCACAGGAACTTCGAAGTTTCCCCAAACAGAGCATGTTCTCTGCCCAGCCAGATGGGACTGGCTGCATTCCCCCTTCCTTGTACATAATAGGAATTTCTCTGGGGAGTTTTAGATGCTATGTAGCCTGCATTTAGACACCATATATGGAAGATTTCAGTCGATTCAAAACCCAGTTCTGTTCTCCAGTTTGTTTTCAAAGGCACTAAGACAATGAGGTATAGTCATATTACCCTGGACCTGTGGCACATTCTTCAGTCCAGAGACCATTTATTCCTCACTGAGTCTTTATGTAGACCGCTCGGCATAATTTCCAGCAGCTCAGTCAGAACCATATCCCACCATTGCAGTATAGAGAGCTGTCCTGGACTGGCGTGGGCCAGCAAGCTCATGAGTCTTTCCCATTGTTCCTCTTTTTCTGTTTTTGTTTCTGGAGCGTACTGCTTGTCTATACCGAATCGCTTTTTCTGTCCCTATCTCTCCCTGTTATTCATTGTATGATCTTGAAGAAACTAGTAAGAGATTTTCTTAAGCTGCCAGTTCACTATTTTTTCCCATGTTTGCCAGAAGAGTTTAGAAGTAGATGTAAAATTATGCTTGAATAGGGCCAGAAACTCTGAGAAGGCTGCTGGGAGGCTGCTGCCTTCCACTCTAGGCAAGTAGAAGAGGGTTCACTCTGCTCTTGCCATTGCCTCATTGGCTCTCAGGCCACCATGCATCTCTGCTGAGAACTGGGTTCTAGACATTCTGGCAGCTGATGGCAGCCACTGTTGATCCCACTTAGGTTACCAGGATACATTCCCTAGTGTTCAAATGCAACTCCAGCCCACTTGCCCCAGGAATGCTGGGTCCAAATTGGTCTAGATGTTCATGTCCATTCATTCTGAATCTGAACCATATCTCCTGTTTGCCCTGTGGAGGAGGAGTCTTCCTTCTTTCTTTCTTTCCTTCCTTCCTTCCTTCCTTCCTTCCTGTTTCCTTCCTTCCTTCTTTCCTTCCACCCTTCCTTTTTGTTGGGTCCCTGTTCAGGCACCAACTATGTTGGGCCCCACGTTCGGGCACCAAATCTATGTGGGGCACGCGCCTCCCTGCCCGGCCTGAAGGTTTGGATGGGCTGCGCCGCCACGCACACAGATACTAAACACAATTCACTCGGGACCCTCAGGTGAGGGGCGCAGACTCCCGAGGCCCTCGGGACCCCGGAGGAGATGGGAGAAAGGAAAAGCGTCAGGCGCTTTTGCCTTCCAGGGACAAACACCTGAGTTGGTCATCTCGGTGGTCAGGAGGAGACAGCTGCCGCTTCCTCGGTGATCAGAAGGAGAGCAGGTTCTTTTCCTTGTCGAGGATTGCGACGGGAGAGCATTATTTCCTCACCGAAGGTTCGGGGGAGAGCAGCGGGAGAGCGCTTCCTCATCTGTGGTCCGGGCAGGGACAGGCGAGAAGGCGCAGAAAGGGATGCCAGAAAGGCCGTGCCAAAAAAGAGAGAGAGAGATCCAGCTGCCGCAGTGCAGCTCTTTATATAGTTCACCCATGGAATGGCCTGAGCCAATCAGCTTTCAGTCCAATTGTCCAATCAGGAAGGGTTTTGCACAAACGTGCAACCAAGTAGATTTCTAATTTACAAACCAGATATTCAAACGCCATTTTCCCAGTTTGGGAGTTTTTACCAATTTCCTCCCAATTTTTCCCTACACTTTTTTGGCAGTACTGGGGGTTGAAACCCAGGGCTTAATGCTTTCATGCTTTGCAAGTGCTGTACCACTGAGCTGCACCCTCCAGCCCATTTTTTTTTAGTTTTTGAGACAGGGTCTCGCTAAATTATGCAGACTGCCCCTGGCCTCGAACTTGCAGTCCTCCTACCTCTGCCTCCTGAGTCGCTGGGATTGCAGGCATGTGCCACCACACCCAGCAGAATGTTTCTTATTTAACCCTGACAGAAGACCTGGTTATACCCTATTCTTGGACAACAAGGCTCTCAAGGTAGGAGATCAAGTAGAGAGGTTCCTCCTTCCTACAAAGGAGAGAACAGCCTTTCTGTGCTTTGAAGATTACACATACTCAGAAGGAACACAAAAGAGTGTATGTTGGGGGAGGGGTGCACACATGTGAGGTTTGGTTTGGTTTGGTTTTGACACGTCTTCATGGAACAGGATTAGGAAAACTTCATGGTAGACTTTTAGTATAACATCTTGCTCCATCTCACTAGACTAAATGGGGGCCCTGTTGCACGACATGTGCCTAAAGGAGCTACTGCTCTTTGTCCCTTTGGAATCACTGCAGTTCCCTATCACCAATCAGGGAAGGCCAGGGTTTTGAATGTTGGCTGCTACAGAGTGGGGATTAGATCAATCCAAGATGTTCAAAGATAGTCCTGTTGTCCAAAATTCAGTCCTATTCTTCCGGACTTTAGTTTGCAAAATATGGCCATTGTAGTTACAGGGATATGGTTGAAACTACTGACAGATATAGAGGGCTGAACACTTGCAATATGGAATAATATGGAATAATCATCATTGTCAGTGCGCCTCTGCTCTTCTAGCTCAGGGTAACCATATGTAGGTATATGGGTTTGCAAGAAAGGGAGAAAGTGTTCCTCACAGGAGGCATAGGATAAATGAGAGCTAGGAAGCAACACAGAGAATGGATGTTAAAGGAGCTAAAAGAATTTTGTGTGGCTGGGACTTAGGAGAGAGTAGCTAAGGAGATGGAAAAGATACAAAGTATAAAGGGCTTTGTGATGCGCATTAAGAATTTAGACTATACTCCAACAGCAATAGGAATAAAGAGGGTTAGGGACGGGATTTAGCTCCATTGGTAGAATGCCACTCTGCAGTCTCTGAGGTCCTGGGTTCAATTCCCAGCACCACAAAAATGGGAGAAGGATTTGGCAATCCACTCCCAAGGTAATTCCAAGACAATCAGCCATTGAAAATGCTATGAGGGTTGCTATGAGTTGGACACAACTGGTCGGCACCTAGCCACAACAAAAAGGGTTAAGTAGATAAGTGATCTGCTCAGATGTTCGCTTTAGAAAGGTCATAGTGGTGCAGTAGAGGTAGTGGATGGGCAGGTAGCATTTTATGATTCTAGGAGGCCACTTAGGAGGCTTCTGCAAGCAGCAGATGGTGGTAATCTGCACCAGACAGCGATGCATGAGTGGGTGAAGAAATTCATCAGTAAAGAGCCATTGTCCTCAGTCAGTAGGACTTGGGGAGTAGAGGAGGTGGATGTTAGAAGACAGACATCACTGGTGAATGGTAATTCTGCCAGGAGGTGGAATACTGACAAAACTACCTTCAATAGTGCTATGCTAGCCTGAAGGACAACCAGAGCTGCCACTAAACAAATGTCAGTGTTCATATAATCCTGAGCACAAAGGAAGAGGCAATGGTATCTGGGAAGCATGAGGGCAAGGGATTGAAAACATACAGAAGAACTAAAAGGATTTTGGCAAAAAACCACCACATTGATATAAAGACACCCCGCAGGCCTCTGCAAGCAGTCCAGTCACCTATGACAATTGTAACTTCCAACGGTGCTTGTGACGGCGAGTCAAGCCGGGTGGGGCTCTATGAAATAATTACATTTTGGAATTGTTTACTCTGTCAGTATTTTCTGCCTTGAGCTTTTATCCCAGAAATCCCATGTGAAATCAAACACCTTTATTAGATTTGATTTTGACACTTGCACATTTTAGGTGTTCAATAAGTATTACTGAATTAAATTGAATTTCAGAACAGAAGAAGATCTTACAATTCAAATCAGATAGAGAAAATCCTTTTTGGTGTTGATTTGAACACTGTGTTTTATGCTCTCTGGCACTCAGCAGCAGATTTCAGGTCTATTTTCAACAACTTAATTTCTATTCATAATCCTTTATCTCTTATAAAGCAAGTTCATTCCTAGCGAGACTAAGTGTCTAGGGTGGGCTTCAATCAATTCTAACTGAAAATATATATAGAATTTTATTTGGTAATATATGAAAACATACTTTCAAAAATTGTGGTGCATTCTTATATTTCTAGACAAACATATCTGTGAGTTTGAACATTCTAACTTATGCTTAGGTTCTTTCAGACCCTTTACTACAAATGAATAATGCTTAGAATAGTGGCATAAAACTAAAACTTTTGTAAACAAGTCTTTGAATGCTTTTACTTAAGAAAAATTCGGTAGTATGCTTTTTTGCAGTGCATAAAACCCTTTATGCACAGCAGACAAAATGCTTGTTAATTACTGTTTCATAAAAACTTGATGTCAATTTATTGTTTTAGTTGTTGTTGTTAGGTGCTGTCGAGTTGGGTTGGGTCCGACTCATAGCAACCTTCCTAGGGTGTTCAATGGCTGATTGTTTCAGGATTGATTTGGGAGTGGATTGCCAGATCCTTCTCCCATTTTTGTGGTGTTGGGGATCAAACTGAGGGCCTCAGAGACTGCAGCGCTGCACTCTACCAACTGAGCTAAAGCCCAGCCCCTCTTGTTTTAGTAGGATGATCCTAAAGAAAAAATTTTTCTAAAGGATTCTCTTTTCTCTCTGCTTTGACTCCATTCTCTCATTGAGTTTCACCCATAGTCATTGTGTCACACTATCAATATTCTACAATTATAAATACTTCTCTTTGTCCCTTTGCATGCATTTTTTCTCTTAAGAAATTATCACTTCCTCCTTTCTGGCCTTTGATGATTATTCACAAAACTCTAAATTTGGGAGAGAACGTTGTGGTCACCCTTTCCATCCCCCTAGAGTTTATGATAAGGCTTAAGTAGATCACAGCCAGTTTGTGGCAGTAGAGCAAATATGCTCACCCTGGACCCCTGACATCTATTTTAGTCAGACACATCATGTTGATTCTCAGCATTATGTTACAAAGCAATCATCTCTTGGGCATTTTCAACATGCACCTTTTAAATCAAACTGCTCTTGTGATACATTTGCATGACCCAGAGTGAAGCACATCCAGAGCTGTTCATTGAAGATCATCTGAAACCCAGCATGTGTCAGTTTCTTGATAATCAGTACTACCAAAGCTGACTGTGGTATTTTGTCCCCCAGCTAACTGTGGCCATAGCACTTAGTTTAGATATGCTCTGAAGATAAAATATTTGATGGTGTAGCTTATTTACTAGTTAAATTGTGTATAGTTTAAAATACAAACCATGTATGATTTCATACAATTTAAATAAAAACTTTACACTGCTTGTGAGCACTGGGTTCAAATACTTTAAAAATAATTGACTGGCCGGGCTTGGTGGCGCACACCTGTAATCCTAGTGACTTGGGAGGCAGAGGCAGGAGGATCACAAGTTTGAGCCCAGAGGCAGTCTGTGTAATTTAGCTAGACCTTGTCTCAAAAAAGTAGAAAATATGGTGCAGCGGGGGGTGCAGCTCAGTGGCCCAGCACTTGCAAAGCATGCAAGCACGAGACCCTGGGTTCGATTCCCAGTACCACAATAATATAACAACAACAACAACAGCAGCAACAACAACAATAATAATAATAGACCAAAAACATGTTTTCATATTATTTATACTTCTGGTTCTACATAAATTTCCTTGGAAGTTCTCAAAGCAATCTATGAGTAGGAACTGGAGAATCAAGTCTCCACCAGAGACTAAAATAAATACAGCTGCTGTTGCTCAGCCATTCAGGTTTATCACCACTAGCACATCTATAGTCTTAGGTTCATTGTTGCTTAAGGGTATGTTGCTATGCAACTACATTTAAATACTTCTTTTGGACTGACAAACATTTCAAGGAAACCACTGATACCCTTTCCCCACTTCTACTGAACCAAAGAGTTATTTTGGTATGAAGGTCTGAGATTGTGTGATTATGGTACTTAAGGATGACAGCCTGGGACAATAGCATGAAAAAGATTAAACAAGCAAAGAATTAAAGTTGATTCAAGAGTAATTTTTTTATCTGCACTTTTAGATTGGGTAGATTCCAAAATAATTGGATAGTTTTTGATATTATCATGATTGAATAGCTTTCAAGGTTTTTTTTTTCCACTTGTAGTTGGGATATGGGGGCTGGGATTTAGTTCAGTTGGTAGACCGCTGCTCTGCAGTCTCTGAGGTCCTGGGTTCAATTCCCAGCACTGCAAAAATGGGAGAAGGACATGACAATCCACTCCCAAGGCAATCCCCAAATAATCAGCCATTGAAAACCCTTTGAGGGTCACTATGAGTCGGACATGACTTGATGGTACCTAACAACAGTTGGGATATGTTAAGATTGAAACATGCTTATTAAAATGACAAGGTAAATGTGATGACTGTTTTAATATATGGAGAAATAATCAACATTATGAAAAGACTCTGTTTGGCATATATCCCTGGATTTCTTCTGAAAACCAACATCCTGCCAGGTGTGGTGGCTCTGCTTGTCATTCCAGGGACTTGGGAGGCTGAAGCAGATGGATCTCCAGTTTGAGGCCAGAGACAGCCTACATAACTTCATGAAACCCTGTCTCAAGATAAAAAATTAAAAAGGAGGTTGGGGAGCAGCTCAGTGGTAGAGCACTTGGAAAGTGTGCAAGGCTCTGGGTTCAACACTCCAGTACTGCAAAAAAAAAAAAAAAAAAAAAAAAAAAAAAAAAAAAAAAAAAAAAAAAAAAAAAAAAAAAAAAAGAAGAAGAAGAAGAAAAAGAAAAAGAAAGGAAGGAAGGAAGGAAGAAAGAAAGAAAAAAGTCAACATCCAGGAGACCTTAGAGAAAATTCTCTGATGTTGTAGAATGTTTATAGCATAGTTGTTGTTAGGTGCCATCAAGTCAGTATTTGACTCATAGCAACCCTACCTATAACAGGCGAAACGCTATAGTCAGTGCTTCTCTGCTGTTCATAGGGTTTTCAATGGTGGACTGTTTTTTGGGAGTGGGTTGCCGGGTCCTTCTCCTAAGCCTATAGCACCTGGTGTTCCCAGGTGGTCTCCCATCTAAGTACTAACCAGGCCTGACCCTGTTTAGCTTCCGAAATCTGACGGGATGGGAAGCCACAGTGCTACGGCTGCGTGCATAGTGTAGATCGAGGGTATAAAAAACATTACTGTTACTTCTGAAATTTTGTTTCCTTCCCTGATCCTATCATTTTCTTTTTTTCCCTTTGAGAGGATGCCATCCTGTATTTTGTATTTTTCTTTTCTTTATAACTTTATCATAGATGCACAATAACATTGCATATTTTAAAACTTTATCCATATGGGATTTCACTACATGTCTTCTCCCATGACTTCTTTTTTCAATATTACATTCCATTGATTTTCCATACTACATAGATTCTATTATATTAATATAATGGAATGGCTAATATCTATTTTGTTACTGATAGGATTCTAGGTCATTTCTACTTTTTATTACTAACAATTATGCTACAAACACTTTCTGTTTGTTGCTGATTTATATGAATTTGATTTTGAGTTGGAGTTTGGCATTTGTGTTATCAAGTGTATTTGGTAAGTAATTGTCCTATTTTTCAGTGGCATATTTTGATTTTTACTAGTAATGTTATTCTTGCTTCATAAAGTGGATTAGCAAATGTTCCCTCTCTTGTCTTCTTTTTTTCCTTTTTAATAATCTGGAGTAGTTCATGAAAGACTGGAATTATTTGTATTTTTAATATTTGGAAGAGCTGGTCTGTGAATCCATCTTAGATTTGTATTCTATTTAGGGGAAGACTTCGAACTAGTGACTTGAATTTTAAAATTGTTATGGGATTGTTATAGGATTCTGTTTCCGAAGGCATTTTTACTAGATTCCAATTTTTTAAAATTTGTTCATTTTGTTTATGTTTTAAAATTTAGTGGCCTAAAGTTGTGCATAATATCCTCACATTTTCTATGGATATATTCATGATGCCCTCTTTATTCTCTTTAGAATTGGTTGTTCCTTCTTTATTTTCAATTTGTTGTTCTTGTTAGGTGCTGTCAAGTGGGTCCGACAGCGAGTGACCCTGTGCATAACAGATGAAACACTCCTCGACACTGCACCATGCCTAGCACTATTGTCAGCGCTTCTCTGCTGTTCATAAGTTTTTCAATGGCTGATTATTTTGGGAGTGGGGCTGCCAGGACCTTCTCCCAAGCCTACAGCACCCAGTGTTCCCAGACTATCTCCTATCCAAATACTAACCAGGTCCAACCCTCTTTAGCTTCCGAGATCTGATGGGATTGGACACCATAGCAGTTTGGCTGCAGGCTTATTTCTAATACTGTTTACTTATGCCTCCTTTCTTTTCCTGTTGGTCAGTCTTACTGGAATTTTGTCTGTATGATCAGCTTAAAAAAACAATAACAACAAATTTGGACTTTGTAGATAATTTATTTTCTAATATGTGTTAATTTCTGACATTCTTTTAAATTGCCTTTCTTCTACTTCCCTGGACTTTATTTTGGTGGATTTGTTCTCTCACCTGTTCAGGTAGATGCTTAGCTCATTGTTATGACATGCTTTCAAATTCTTTTATATTCCTTGCTTCAGAAAAGGAGGCTGATTCTCCTCCTTTTGAATGTGGGCTAGACTTAGTGACTTACTTCATAAACAGCATGTAACAGAAGTGATGGTGTGTGACTTCCAAGAATAGGTCACAAAAAGGGTAGCTTCCGTCTGCCTTTCTCTGACTGGATCCTTTGGGAGAACCTTACTATTGTCACGTGAAAACACAACAGCTCCCTGAGGACGGACACCCATGTGGAGAGGGGTGGAGTCTTTTGACCAATAGCCAGCACTACCTTGCCAACCCTGTGAGAGATCAGGGTAGAAGTGCATGCTTCTGTCACGTCCAGCCATCAGATATGTCATTATAGCCCTCTGACTGGCCGGAAGCCAGGACTACCCAGCCAAGCTGCTTTCAAATTCCTGTCCCACAACAACTATGACAGCTAAATATTCATTACTGTTTTAAGCTACTAACTTTTAGGGTAATTTATTTTGCATCACTAAAAACTTAAAATACTCATTACTCACCAGCCTTTCTTCTGCTGTAGTAGAATCAATGAAATACTATAGTTTGCTCTGCATATTGTTTAACTGAATCCCACAAATTTAATACATGTCGTATATTTCATTATCATTCAGATTTACATATTTTCTAATTCTATTTCTTCTTTATGTGCCATTTAGAATTGTGTTTCTTAAATTTGAAATATATATCTTTTGTATTTATTACTGATTTCTAGCTTGCTTTCTTTCCCTCCCTCCCTTTCTCTCTCTCTCTCTCTCTTTCTTTCTTTCTTTCTTTCTTCCTTCTTTCTTTTATATTTCGTAGTACTGAGAGGTTGAACCCAGGGCTTTGCTCTACCACTGAGATGTACTCTCAAACTCTTTCTTATTTCTTATTTTGAAACATGGTTTCACTAAATTGCACAGGCTGCCTCTGGCCTCAAGCTTGCAATCATCCTGCCTCAGCCTCCCAAGTAGCTGGGATTAGAGGTGTGTGCCATAGTGCCTGGCTGATTTCTAGCTTAATTACACTGTAGACAGATAACATGGTCTGTATGATAGTATCTTTGAAGATGTGTCACACTTTGCTTTATAGCCTTGTATATAATTGGTTTTTTAAAAAATTCATGAGTCCTTGAAAATATTACATATCCTAAAGCCGTATATGTCGATTAGCTCAAGTATGTCAATTGGCTATTCAAACATATATCCTTACTGATTATGCTTTGCTATGCTAAAATTATCAGTTACTGAGAGAAGTGTGTTCAAATCTGCCATGACTATGGTAGATTTATTTTGTTTGCATTTCTATTATTGAATTATATATTTCAAGATATATACTATATATATGTGTGTATATTTACTAGGTAGGTGCATGTTTAGAATTGTTCTGTTTCTTAGTGAACTGCCTCTTTTATCAATATGAAATAATCCACTTTATTAATGCTATTTGCCATAAAACATATTTTGTCTAGCTGTTGTAATGGCACAGGCCTCTAATCCTAGCATTCAGGAGGCTGAGCAGGAGGATCATGAGTTTGAGGATAGCATGGCCTACATAGGGAGATCTTGTCTCAAAACAAAAAACAATGAATGAACAAATAAAAAATCCAAACCTACTTTGTTTGATATAAATATAGCTGCTGCAGCATTTTTTAGGGCTCACGTGGACTATCTAGTGAATAAAAACTTCTAAAATCTTTTAGAAGCTGATTTTAGAAACACTATTGTTAGTGCTTCTCTGCTATTCATAGGGTTTTCAATGGCTAATTGTATTTTGGGTGTGGGTTTCCGGGTCCTTCTCCCAAGCCTACAGTACCTGGTGTTCCCATGTGGTCTCCCATCCAAGTACTAACCATGCCCAATCCTACTTAGCTTCTGAGATTTGGCGGGATCAGACACCATAGTGGTACAGTTACAGTGTAGGAGAAGAAAAACTTTTGTTCTACTCTCTTAGATTTTGTTACTCAGATGTGTCAATGAAACTGAGCACAGCAGAGTAAAAGGAGAAAAGTCTACAAATTTTATTTAATGTTAAAAATTTTGCATGGCATGGGTGCTTCACAAAAAAGAATAGAAATGCCCAAAGGAGCAGTTAGATCTAGGAATTTGTCTGCCATTTTAACCAGGTGATAAATTATAGATAAATGACTAGGAAAAGAGAGATAAATTTTTTTGGAAAATGATTAGGAAATTTATGGAGAACCTGGTGGGAGATAAGAGTTTTTTAAGTAAGGTATGTTTGTGCAGACTTATCACAGTGTTAATGCTCTCTCTCTGGTGGTAAGAATATTCTCCTCTTCCAGCCATCAGAAGGGGACCATTCTTATAGAAAATTTATGTCATGTTTTTAGGCAGAAAGATCAAGGACAGAGAGCCTTCTTGCATCTGCTGTTTCTCAGTTGCTTTCAACTCAAAATAATCAACATGCCAATGCAGCATGTTTTGGGATAGCATATTCTCATCCCTTGGCTGCTGTTTTTGTTTACTTCTTGCATCTCAGACCTTTCATCTGGGAATCTTCTTTTACCTAAAGTATAGATTGTAACATTTTCTTTAATTTGGGTTTATTCAAGGTGTACTTTCTCAGTTTTTGTTTGAAAATGTCTTTTCTCATCCTTGTTCCTTTTTTTAATTTCCAGTTTTGGAGATTGAACCCAGGTCCTTACTTGTGCTGAGCATGTGCCATACCATTGAGCCACACCCTCAGCTCCTCATCCTTGTTCTTAAAAATTATTTTCACTGTACATGAAATTTGGGGGTGGAACTTACCACATTGAAGACTTTGTTCCATGATCATTTGGCTTCCATCACTGAAGTTGAGAAATTTGTTGTCCACCTAATTGGTCCTTTGAGGGTAGTTTGATTTCTTTCAAAATGTCTTCTCCTTGTCTTTGGCATTCTGCTGTTTTATAAGAATGTGTCTTAGCTGTGATTTCCTGTTTGTTTATACTGCTTGGGATTTGTTGGTCCTCCTGAATCTGTGGGTTATTGTTCAGTCACTTTTGGAAAATGTCTCAGCCATAATTTCTTCGTTTTCATTTTGTGTCTCTTCTTTGGGACATCCAAATATTTGTTCATCAGATGTTCTTATTCTATTTTCTTCATCTCTTAACCTTTAGTTATTTATTTTCCATCTGTTTTCTCTTTTACTTTCTGAATAACTTCTACATGTCATTCAATTTTCTACTTACATCTTCAACTATACTTAATTTGTTGTTAAGCTTGTCCATTGAGTTTTAATTTTAATTTCTATATTTTACATTTATAAAACTCTTTTCTAATATAAATGGTCATTTAAAATAATCTATTTTTGCTCACATTTTCAATTCCTTTAAAATTTTTTTGAGCATATTAACATTTTATCGGCTGGGATTTAGCTCAGTTGGTAGAGCGCTGCGCTGCAGTCTCTGAGGTCCTGAGTTCAATTCCCAGCACCGCAAAGATGGGAGAAGGACCTGGCAATCCACTCCCAAGGCAATCCCGAAACAGTCAGCCATTGAAAACCCTATGAGGGTCGCTATGAGTCAGATACCTACTCGACGGCACCTAACAACAACAACAACAAACATTTTATATTCTGTGTTCACTACTTCCAACATCTAATTTGTAGGTTGTGTTATGCTATTGTCTGTGCTGGCTCTTGCTCATGGTACCTTATTAACTTGTGTATTTTATGAATTTTGACAACGAGCTTCTATTTCATTGAAGGTGAGATCCTCCAGAGATAATCTGTTTTTTTGTCTGTCCAGATGCTTAATGGGACTACCAGCTATTTGGACTACTCACTTGATGTGTACTTAGGCCATAAGGGTTCTATGGACCTGCTCCCATTATGATTTCTTAAGGGAAATATTTGTCTCTTTCACTCAATGTGAAATCTGAAACAAGTTAATTTTCCTCATAATATAGGGACTAAGACTGTACATGGGTGGTTTCTGCAATTTAATTAGCACATCATATGGTTTGGAACCTTAATTTTGTTACTTAGCATTTGGGGAAGCTATTGAAAGGGAATGGGAGAAGGACCTGGCAATCCACTCCCAAGGCAATCCTGAAACAATCAGCCATTGAAAACCCTGTGAGGGTTGCTATGAGTTGGATACTGACTCGATGGCACCTAACAACAACAATAATTGAAAGGGAGGGCTGGGATTTAGCTCAGTTGGTAGAGTGCTACGCTGCAGTCTCTGAGGTCCCAAGTTCAATTCCCAGCACCACAAAAATGGGAGGAGGACCTGGCAATCCACTCCCAAGGCAATCCCAAAATAGTCAGCCATTAAAAACGCTGTGAGGGTCGATATGAGTCGGATACTGACTCGACAGCATCTAACAACAACAACAACAACAATTGAAAGGGAAGGGGCTGGGGTTTAGACTGCTCTGCAGTCTCTGAGGCCCTGAGTTCGATTCCCAGCACCTCAAAAATGGGAAAAGGACATGGCAATCCACTCCCAAGGCAATCTCTGAACAATCAGCCATTGAAAACCCTATAAGGGTTGCTATGAGTTGGACATGACTCGACAGCACCTAACAACAACAACAACAACATGGAAAGGGAAGCTTAAACTTATTAGGTTCTGTTCTATTAATACCTTAAAGTGAAAGCTAACTTCAGGCTTGGCTTATGGTTTGGGGTTTTGTGTTAGTTTTTTAGGGCTCTTGTAGCAAAGTTCCATAAGCTGGGTGACTTAAACACTAGAAACTTATTGTCTGTAGTTCTAGAGGCTGGAATTCCAAAATCAAGATATTGACACAGTTGGTCCCCTCTGAGCTGAGTGAAAGATCTATTCTAGGCTTCTCTCCTTGGCTCACAGAAGTCTTACTCTGATCTATCTTTGTCTTCACGTGGTGTTTTCCCTGTATGTGTGGGTCGATGTCTGAATTTCCCCTTTTCATAAAGACACCAGTCACATTGGATTAAGGGCTTACCCTCCTTTAGAATGACCTCATCTTTAGTAATTATATTTGTAATGTCCCTATTTCCTGATAAGGTCACTGTGTTAGTCAACTCGTGCATTGTTGAGACAAAACACTTGTCAAAAAAAAAAAAAAAAAAAAAAAAGCACTTATAGGAGGAATGATTTATTGAGGTTCACGATTACAGAATTCCAGTCCATGCAACTGCAAGGCAAGCTGTGGGGCAGGCAGCTGCGCCTGTGGCACAGAGCTTCACATCTTGGCAATCAGGAAGCAGAGAACTTCACTGGAACCAGAGGTCCAGGGTAAGGTTTCCAAAGCCCATCCCCAGGGACCTGCTTCCACAAAACTAGGACTCGCCTCCCAAAGTTCTATAACCTCCCTGGACAGCGCCACCACCTGGAGACCAAACATTCTAACATATGATCTATGGGGGACATTTTAGATTTAAACCATAGCAGTCACTTTTGAAGATTCTAGGAATCAAGACTTCAGCAAATGTATTTGGAAGGTACAAATTCAACCCATAATAGATTACTTACTCTGTTGCTTGTTCATCAGGATTGAAAAATAGTTTTGAAATGTACCCTATCTAGTATATCTTTTTTCAGTGACCATGTTGGTGAAGATACAGAGTACACCATATTGCTGGACACCCACAGATGAAAACTGAGTGGTGTTGACAGGGTCACTGTCACTAATAGCAGTTATACAAAGGTTTCTTCCATCTTTGAGGAACCCATTTTTTCTGCAGCCATGTCACATTGCCCATGAGCTTCTGCACCTGCACATTTGGCACCTACCTTTGGAAAAAAGACTCAGAATCTAAACCTGAGATTCAGAACTTGAAACTTGAAAATAGTTATAGGGCTACTGTAGTGTTTCAGTCAGCTCTGTATTGAGTGGTCTCTGCAATTATATAGCGTCAAGATTAAATTGTACCCTATATGCTAGGGAAATATGGAATATATTTTAGGGAGCCTTCTGCTAAAAATAGTTCCAACCTTAATAGACTAATAACCTGCTCTCTAAAAAATTTGCTTAATCATCTCTTATTCATTTAGTGTTATCCATAAACAGAAATTTTTAATAATGTTTTTCAGGGTATGATCTGTGAACCACTTCTGAAAGAGTTGGTTTAGAGTGAGGATAGAGGTAAAGAGACTTAAAATTTTGATTCCCTGGTTTTATTCCAGACCTACTGAGTTAGAATTTCTGAGGAAGGAGTCTCCAAACTCTGTATTTTAAACAATATCCCCTCAAGGTAGAGATAAGTTGCTGCCACAGTCATCCTCTCAAATGTAAGGTATTTTGCTCTAAGTCACTTAACTTTTATTTTTCTTAAGTTATATGACTGGTAGAGAATTATTATATTTACCATATTAAATTTGTGGTTGAAATGATATTCAATAATATAGTTTAAAAGTGGTCAATGGGAGATAGTAGTGCATAGCAATTATAAGATAAAATTAAACTATACTATTTTAGTTAGGGTACCATAACTACTGGACTCTTTATAGGATTTCCTTATAAATATAATTTTTAAATTATTATTATTATTATTATTATTATTACTACTACTACTACTACTACTACTACTATTATTATTTATTTATTTGTTTTAGTTTTTTGAGACAGAGACTCATTTTATAGCCCAGGCTGGCCTGGTCTTCCCTAGTGTTGGGATTGTAGATGTGCACCACCATGCCCAACTTGAAAATAATCTTAAGTCTAATAGCAAGTACAAGGATATATTTACTTGTCTGAGCTTGGCATTTCCAGTGTGACCCTTCTTTTTCATTATGTGTTACCTACTTTTATATAAGAGGCTAGGATTTAGCCCAGTTGGTAGAGCACTGCTCTGCAGTCTCTGAAGTCCTGGGTTTGATTCCCAGCACCGCAAAAATGGGATGAGGGTATGGCAATCTACTCCAGAGGTAATCCTGAAACAATCGGCCATTTGAAACCCTATAAGGGTCGCTATGAGTTGGACATGACTTGATGGGACCTAACAACAACTTTTATATAAAAGCTCACTCTAGAGCTGGCCTGGTGTACCCCTGTTATCCCATCAACTCAGGAGGCTGAGGCAGGAGAATCTTGAGTTTGAGGCCAGAGGCAGCATGCATAATTTAAAAAATAAAAAATGGGCTGGGGGTGCTGCTCAGTAGTAGAGCACTTGCAAAAGTCATGCAAGGCCCTAGGTTCAACCCCTAAGTACCTCAAAACAAACAAACAAACAAACAAATTGAATTTGCATTAGAGTTCCCTAGAGGGGCTATCAAAGCAATATTGCTGGGTCCCACCTTCGGTGATTGTGGTTCAGGAGGCCTAGAGTGAGTGGGTCCTATGAATTTGCTTTTGTCACCTATTTTCAGGTGGTGCTGCTGTTGCTCCTCCTGGCCTGGGTACTGGGTGGTAAACCAGTATTTGAACTCCCAAATCATCACAGCAAGCCTGTGAGGCAAGTGCTATTATTTGCATCATCCCCATTTACTAGATGAGGGTCCTGAGGCAGCAGTGAAGACAGCCGGTGACCAATGCAAAGTTTTAAACCTGGGCAGGTTGACTACAAAGCTCATGCAACAATCTGCTGACCCACATGGCTTCTCAATTGTTGTTAGGTGCCCTGGAATCATGTCTGACTCATAGCGACCCGAATAAGGTTTTCTTTTCTTTTCTTTCTTTCTTTCTTGGCAGTACTAGAGGTTGAACCCACGGCCTCAGGCTTGCATGCTTTGCAAGTGCTGGACCACTGAACTGCACCCTCAGCCCATTTTTTATTTTACTTTTTGAGACAGGGTCTCACTAAATTACGCAGACTGCCTCGAACTTGCAATCCTCCTGCCTCCGCTTCCCAAATCACTGGGATTACAGGCATGTGCCACCATGACTGGCTCCTAATAGGGTTTTCAGTGGCTGATTGTTTGGGGATTGCCTTGGGAGTGGATTGCTACATCCTTCTCCCATTTTTGTGGTGCTGGGAATCAAACCCAGGGCCCCAGGAACTGCAGAGCATCGCTCTGCCACCTGAGCTAAATTCCAGCCCTGGTTTCTCAATTGGCAGGTACTTATTCAGCACCTACTGACTGTCCTGCATTTGACTAGCTGCTATTTTAAAAATCTGACCCAATTCCTGATTCAGGACTCCACCTTTTGAGGTTGATCACTTCTTACTGCCTGCAGCTGTACCACCTTGGCATCTGATCCTGTCAGATCTTGGAAGCTAAGGAGGGTTGGGCCTGCTTAGTCCTTGGATGGCAGACCTCCTGGGAATACCAGGTGCTGTATGTAGGCTTGGGAGAAGGACTTGGCAACCCACTCCCAAAACAACCAGCCATTGAAAACATGAGGCAGGCGCAGTGGCCCACACCTGTAATCCCAGCAATTCAGGAAGCAGAAGCAGAAGGATCACAAGTTAAAGACCAGAGGCAGTCTGCATAATTTAGTGAAACCCTGTCTCAAAAAGTTAAAAAAAAAAGGACTTGGGGTTCAGCTCAGTGATACAGCACTTGCAAAGCATGCAAGCATGCAGAGTTCAAACCCCAGTACTGCCAAAAACAAAACAAAACAAAACAAAACCTTATGAATAGCAGAGAGGCACTGATATAGTGCCTGGCATGGCACAGTGCTGGGGAGTATTTCATCTCGTGTACATAGGGTCGCTATGAGTCATACCAGACTGGAGGGCACCTAACAACAAACAACAGCAACACTTCTTACTAAACTCAACATGGATAATTTCGTAATATCAGTTGAAGGGAAGTGAGTTACTGTACATCTGTTGAAATTTAGGTAGAAATTGAGATGCAGAAGTAAAATCTTTTCTTTGAAATATGAAGTCATACCTTAACTCAAATGGTGTTCCTGTGGTAAATTGTGTACTGCAAAAAAATGTTCTCCAAAACTAGGATTTTCTTGGCTCGTGCATATATACAGCTGAGAATAATTTTGTAGGGTATGTTTCAGGGGTGGGGTTGAAAAATTCATGGTACTTATGTATTATTAGTTCTTTATGCTTTAAATACTTAGCCTTTAACTTGTTTTTCCTTTAGCATTTTCTTATGTTAACTAAATTCTCCTATTGGCTGTTGCTGGAGGGATGTCCTGACTTGACCTGATTTTTTTTTTCTTTTTTCTTCTTTTCCTTCTTCTTCTCCCCCGAATTCCTCTTCCTCCTCTTCCTCCTCCTTCTCCTCCTTTTCCCTCCTCCTCCTCCTCTTCTTCTTTCTCCCCCTCTCCTTCCGCCTCCCCTTCCTCATCCTTCTCTTCCTCCTCCTCCCGTTGTCGTCGTTGTCTTCCTCCTCTCCTCCTCCTCCTCCTCCTCCTCCTCTTTCTCCTCTTCCTCTTCTTCTTCTTCTTCTTCTTCTTCTTCTTCTTCTTCTTCTTCTTCTTTTGTATTTTCTTCTGAAGACCACGAATCATGTTTCAAGTCACTCACATCTAGCTGTTAATGAGACATTCCTATTTTAAGGGGCTTAGAAAGGGAGATGAGAGAGAAGGAAGTTGGGGAGAGGCACTGCAGTACCCGCTTTCAGATCTTACCAGACCAAGCCACTCCCTATTAAGTTCCTTCTCTGTGGGAGATCAAGGCACCCTCTATTTAAGGACCAGTTAAGAGAGGAACAGAGACTTCTTACTTCATTTATGCTTCTCTGTTCCTTCCCAGCTCTCCACAGGAACTAGAGTGGCCCAGAGTGCCCAGTCACCTGCACTGGTCATTACAACTTTTCTGCTAGTTTTGTGTATATATGTCAAGAATAAATGACACTTTAAGTGATGAGAGAGACAAAAAGTGGAAGAAAAGAGCTGTTATTAAGGGTCTGTTATATCCAGAACATTGTCTTAGATGCTGGGGGCAAGCACACCAAAGTCATTAGGCCATTGCTTGTAGACTCCATTTGTAAGGCTAGTCCATTCCATGGACAGTGGAGGGGGTTTTTGGGATTATTTTCTGTTGATGTTCAAGATGAGGTGGAATAAAAGAACCATAAAGTAGACCCCAGGTTCGATCCCCAGCACTGCAAAAATGGGAGAAGGATATGGCAATTTACCCCTGAAGCAATCCAGAAATAATCAGCCATTGAAAATGCTATGAGGGTCGCTATGAGTTGGACCTGACTTGCCAGCACCTAATGCCACCAACAAAAGTAGACCAGAAACATCATTTCAGTTCATTCTACCTCATTTCATGTCAACTCTTAGCTGACTGCAAGTGGTTCTGTTCCCGAGAACGTAGTGAGTCAGGCCAGATGTTCTCCTAGAACACATCCAAACCATTATCTTGTCTTTCTTAGATCTTTGGTGAGGAAGATAATAGTTGAAATTACCCTTTTGTTTTTATTTTCCAACATTTTTGGTTTTTCCCTCCCAGTGCTGGGTTCTCATGTATGCTAGGCAAGTCCTCTCCCACTGAGCTTAAACCCCTAGCTGCTCTTTCCAAGCTTTATGATATCTAGTTAAATGTTTTCAAGTAAAGAGTCAACTGCCTTACCACAAAGTTGTAGACTCCTTTTGGCAACAGTAATGAGTCATCCTTGCTGAGAACACAGGTAGTTTGCATCTGACTAGTACTTCTTGTCTGAAGAAGTTTAACACACAAGTGTGTTGGCAGTATTAGGTGCCATCAAGTTGAGTCTGACTCAGCAACCCTCATAGAGTTCTTGATAGCTGATTATTTCAGGATTTTCTCAGGAGTATGCTGCCATGTCTTTCTCCTATTTTTTATGGTGCTGGGGATCACAGGAAGCCAGGGCCTCAGAGAGCACAGAGCAGCACTCTACCAACTGAGCTAAGCTTCAGCTCCTAACGCATGCGAGTGAGCTGTATTTCCTACCATTATGTGCCCTATCACAAACCACAAATTTTTACAACATTCTTCACTAAGGACATTCAATATTGCAGTGGTGGGGACTTGAATTCTGGGCCTCACACGTGCTAGGCCAGTGTTCTACCACTGAGCTGCACCCTCAGCCATTTCTTTATATTTATTTTTGTATTTTGAAACAGGGTCTTGCTAAGTTGCACAGGCTTCCTGTGGCCTCTAATTTGTAATCCTCCTGTTTCAGCCTCTCAAATTTCTGGAATTACCAGTGTCCACCACCATGCCTGGCTTTATTTTTGATATATGTAGTGTGTGTGTGTGTGTGTGTGTGTGTGTGTGTGTGTGTGTGTGTGTGTGTTTGTGATGTGGGCTTCCTGGTTGTCCTTGCCTAATGTCACTCCATTAGTATGGGGACTGCACTTCATAGCTTTTGTGCAGATGCAGGTCACAATATTTACTGCTTGACTTTAAAATGAACCAATTCACTGGGATGCATGCTAATAAATAGACAATGTTATTGTTGTTTGGTGCCATTGAGTCAGGTCCAACTCATAGCGACCCTATATACAACAGAACAAAACACTACCCTACACTGTGTCAGATACCTTGCCACTGCCACTGGGTAGATACCTTGCAAGTTAAAAGCTTCCTAGGATTTCCAAGTGAGATGCTAAATATAATTAGTTATGAAGTAGGTTGATTGACATTTATAGTTGGGTTTGGTAGTGATGAAGTACAGGGAAATCCCCAGCATAGATGAGTGAGTTGCCATTGGCCAGAGAAGGTGGTCTAAAGTTTCCATTTCTGGTTTCTTTTTGATTCCTTGTTTCACATTTGGTGGCTTTAAGTGAACATAGTCCCTTTCAGTTCATGCCACTTATCATGTTACCAGGTCAGGAATTTAAGTAGCTTATGGCCTAATTAAGATGTCTCTGGAAATGTGAATTTCATTACTAGGGAGAAGAGAGCAGATGTAAAATTGAAATATTATCATAGGGGGCTAATAATTGGGTTAAGTAGATAGTTACACGTTATAATCTTAAAATTATATTTTTCTTCTAAATTTTCCTGTAAAGAACATATCTGAGAATTACAATACCATTTTTACTACCTTTTGCTTCTTTCTGCCCTTAGCACTAAATCTTGGGCCAGTAATTCACTTTGGGGCTCTTTAGTTTGATTATCTGAAGGCCTTAGGTTATAAACCATTTCCTCTGGAAAACCCTCTGTAGACTGCCAGGGTTAGATGTATTTACCTGTCCTTTCTTCTTTCCTCTCTGTTTGTGCGTCGATGATATTGCTAATTACACTGTATTGTCGTTGACCATTTACTTGTCTGACTCCTAACACCAGAACCTCCTAGAGGCTGGGCCTCTGCCCTCCCAGCACCGCATCTCAGCCTGTAGCACTAGACCTGGGGCACAGCAAGCACACACTCTTTTTCCTTTCTTGACTGACCAAATGAGCATAGGGAATAGATCTTTGTTTGATGAAGTGTCTGGAAATACTAAGAACCATTAATAAAGCAGTCCAGACCGTTAGGAAGCATGATCTATGTTCCTTGTATTAACAGCAAAGCAAATTTCTTTGCACGACTCAGCTTTCTTCCTTGACTGCTTATGCAGTTATTTGCTTTTTCCCATTTTTCCAAAAATATATTAATCTTGCAACTTTTTCCTCATACTTCTCATCACTTCCTATCATTCTTACTTAGCTTTTCTTTCTTATACAAAACAATATTTTCGACTTGTTATTTAGATAATTCATGAGGATCCATCTTAATAGTCAGAATTCTAAGACTGGCCAGGCAAAGTGAAATGTGTTGCATTGTGCCATTACTTAAATTGTTTTTTTGGCTGTGCCCCATAGAACATCCCATTGTTTTGTTAAAAAATTCTTTATCATTATTATTTATACATCTGATTTCATCCACAAAAAATTTTTTTTTATATTCCCACTGGTGAGTTTAACTTTACCATCACTTCAGAATAAGTGACGACAATAAAAAAGAACCCAAACAGCATCTTTCCACTAGTACAGATTTCCCTTCCTCCACTGAAGTTGCTTCTGAACCTCTAAGCCAGACATGGAGCATTACTGGGGTAATGGCAGGGAGAATAACTGCTTCCTCTAATCCTATCCTATCCAAAGGTATAATCACACTTGTTCATGTTGTTGTTGTTAGGTGCTGTCGAGTCAGGTCTGACTCACAGTGATCCTATGTACAATAGAACAAAACACTCCCAGACACTGTGCTATGCCTGGCACTATGTTTGTACTCGTCTACTTTTTATAGGGTTTTCAATGGCTGATTGTTTTGGGATTGCTTCAGGAGTAGATTGCCATGTCCTTCCCCCTTTTTTGTGGCGCTTGGGATCAGATCCAGGGTCTCAGAGAGCTCAGAGCAGCACTCTACCAACTGAGCTAAATCCCAGCATGCATAAGAGGGAATGTAGAAAGTAATAATACTAGAAACCAATTATTGAACACCAGTTAACACACTGGGTGCCCAATATGTGTTCTTTAATTCTGTATGATGATACAAAGGAGAAATAATTTTAATCCCCATTTCATAGATAAAACTGAGGCTCATGGAATTTAAGAAATTTAAGATCATAAAGCTATTAGATAGCTATGCTGATTCACATCTAGATCTCTGCTCTCTCTCTAATGTCCTAGAGTATGATCCACAGAATGGAATACTATGAGGTCTGAAAACCAGGTTAAATGACTGATAAAACTGGGTGTGTTTAGCTTGACAATGATTGAAGGCAAGAAAAAGTCTTCAGATATCTTTTGTCAATTAGAGGAAGGGTCAAGAATTTTGTTTTGCTTGCAAAGGTAAACACATACCTTAAAAATACAGGCAAGCTAGAGTCTAAAATTATAACTATAGTTGCTTGCTTCTTGGGATTTTATTTAATTAAAAGTAGAAATTAAGTCAATAATTCAAAATTAAGAAGAATCAGATTTGAACTTAGTTAAAGCCCTCAAGTGGGATCTATTTTATGCATATTCTGGATACACCTTCTCATTCTTGTGGTATTAGAAGGAACATCAGAGGTGAAGCCTCAGGTCAGTCCTGAATCTGCCAAGATAAAAACAAAATGGCTTTTCTTCTCTTTGTTCATTTCTTCTAAGGATAGGGTGTCAGCTGCTCTGAAGGAAGATAAGGTCAACTAATGGTGTGAGGAAGGGGAATCACCTTAGTGTTTAAAGCCTCCATTAAGGGAAAGCATTGGACAAGTCAGCTGGTAACACTTACCACAGCACTGCGGGCATGAGGTGAGAACAGATGGACTATTAAACATGAAGTTCTCAGTGCTCCTCAGAGGAGGTATGGGAGGTTAAATTGGTAATGGTGCTCCCGCTAGGGAGGTGGCTGGAAGAGTGTCAGAAGACCCAGTGTTAGCTGGTACTTCCAATCATGGTACAGTGGCTACTGTTACCTGGGCAAGGAGACATTTATAGATAAGCAAGGGAAGGTCTACAGGTGCCAAAGATCCTTGACAGATGACTTCATAATATGCTGTCTGGCATGGGCTCAATGTTGACTTTTTGCAGGAAAAAGACCAGGTGAATCTTTTCTTTTTCTTTTTCTTTTTTTTTTTTTTTTTCAGTACTAAGTGTTGAACGCAGGGCCTTGCACTTGTGTGCTTTGCAAGTGCTGTACCACTGAGCTGCACCCCCAGCCTATTTTTTTACTTTCTGAGACAGGGTCTTGCTAAATTATGCAGGTTGCCTCTGGTCTTGAACTTGTGATCCTCCTGCCTCTGCCTCCCGAGTTGCTGAGATTACCACCTAGCACCACCTCCCCTGGCTTCATTCTTTCCTTTCTTTGAATGGTGGAATAGCTGTGGGTGCTCTTGTACCTGTGAAGAAAAAGATAAAAAATTTATTTTTTCTTCACATAGAAGGACATTGGGGCACTTAGTTTCTAGTGATACTGTAAAATCACACAGTGGTAGTGATGGAAGTGCTAGAGAAAGTGGCTTTCTGATTAATTCTATGCAAGAACACAGAACCAGAGTAAGTATGAGGAACTGACTGACTGCCTTTCTTCTTTTCTTCCTCCCTTCCTCCCTCCCTTCCTCCTTCTCTTTCTTTCTCACTTTGTTCTGCCAGCAAATACTGATTATTCTTTTATAGAACACATACGATTTCAGCCTTCTGGGACATTACAAGCTAGTAATAGCAAGGAAGGGCTGGGGCTTAGATCAGTTGGTAGAGTGCTGGTCTGCACTCTCTGAGGCCCTGGGTTCCATCCCCAGTGACACACACACACGCACACACACACACACACACACACACACACACACACACACACACAAAAGAGAGAGAGAAGGGCCTGGCAGCCCACTCCCAAAACAATCAACCATGGAGAAAACCCTATGAGAGTTGCTATGAGTCAAACCTGATTCAATGGCACCTAACAATAACACAGAAAAATATTTAATTACAAACTGAGGTATGGCTGAAAGATGCACCAAGGAATTATAATAGAGAGGCTTGATTTAGATTGGTTCAAGGGAGGGATTCTGTGAAGGAATAACAAGGAAAATTAGCCTGAAGATCAGGTGGTCTATAGCCAGAACTGACTACTGTTTTTCTATGGAACTTAACTGCACTATTACCTAGGTATCTTGGGCTGCTTTTGTGAATGAAGGGCACTGGTGAGCAGTTATGACAGAGACTATATGACCTGGGAAGACCAAAATACTTATTATTTTGCCTTGCACAGAAGAAGCTTGCTGATCTCTAGTCTAGAACAAACTTGAAAATGAGAACTAGAGTATTTAGTTTGATGTATGCATTTTTGACCAGAGTGGGCCATAGACTGCATGACTGAGACATTCATGGTAATGTATAGTTTATTCTTTTCATGAAGTAGACTTGAAGCAAGAAGGAAACTTTTTCTGAAACTTGAGATTGCGTATTTCCAATGGATTTTCTATTTGTGGGGAGAGGTATATCGTATAGGAGACATAAGCTGTGCATGTGGAATCAGACTATTTTGGATTCAAATGTTGACTGTACAGTTTAGGAGCTATATTACTCTCATTACTCTTCAGTGTTGGTATCAGTAAGAAAAAGACACTGAATGTGCCTACCTCACAGAGTTACCGTGCAATTTACATAAGATTAACGCAAAAAAAGTATTTGTTTAACACCAGGACTAACATGCAGTAAATAATATATGTTTAGCTCAGTTGGTATAGTGCTGGTCCACACTCTCTGAGAACCCAGGTTCAATCCCCAGCACTGCACAAACAGGAGAAGGATGTGGCAATCCACTCTTGAAGCAATCCTGAAACAATCAGCCACTGAAAACCTTATGAGGGAAGCTTGCTTTGACAGCACATATACTACAATTGGAACAAGACAGAAGATTAGCATAGCCCCTGCGCAAGGATGACACACAAATTCCTGAGGTGTTCCATATTATTTTACACCGTACCCCACAACATTTTCCAGTAAAGGAGGGGATGGAAATGAGCTGTGGGCCTGGAAATCTAACCTAGAGTAACAATTGGCACTTGCAGTGAGCTTTTAGATATTTAGATAAGACTGTATTTAAGCACCAATAAAAATATTTCTCTGTTAAGAAAAAAAAGAGAACCTTATGAGGGTCCTTATGAGTCAGACTCGACTCAATGGCACCTAACAACAACCATCTACATTACTATTATTATAAAGGAATAAATAAAATTTTATTTATTAAGACAGATAACAGATCCATGTTTTTAGAGTATTTGAAAAATGCCCACTCTTTGTGATATAAAAGAACTACAAGTTTCCCTTTATTTTCACATAAGACTTCTGTGAGCAAAGATTTTATATTACCTTCTGATGTATTTTAAAAAACTGAATGCTCCTTTTTACTGCCAAGAGGCAGAAGGGTGTGTGCTTAGAGGAGGCTTCCAGAAGTGGTGATGAGCTTGTGCTGACATGTTCATACTGCTTCACCATTTTACCCCTGCAATCAGAAACATGGATTTATGAAACAGCTAGCTGAGCTCAAGGCATGGAACTTTCTAGAAAGGAGATAGATTTTTTTGCTCTTGGAGAAGGTAATTCACCTGAGACAGGATTTCACCTGTGATCTAAGTTTCTTTGTCTTCAAGCTTTCATGGAATGAGGTGTCCAAACAACAATCTACATTATTAAGATACAAAGTATTTTCATGAAATAACACATCAGTTTGTGTAATGTCATCCCATAAACCATGTTCATTGCTTTTGTTTCATTTTTCTTTCCTCCTCCTCCCTCCTCCTCCTCCTCCTCCTCCTCCTCCTCCTCCTCCTCCTCCTTCTTCTTCTTCTTTTTTGGTACTGGGGGTTGAATCCAGGGCCTCACACTTGCATGATTTGCAAGTGCTGGACCCCTGAGCCGCACCTCCAGCCCATATTTTTTTACTTTTTGAGACAGGGTTTCAGTAAATTACAGTCTTCCTCTGGTCTCGAACTTGGGATCCTCCTGCCCCTGCCTCCCGAGTCACTGGGATTACAGGCGTGCGCACCACCGCACCTGGCACTTTTGTTTTGTTTTTGACCCTAATCCAACAACTTTTTTCCCATGATGTCTGAGGATAAATAAAAGTAGTGACTTCTAAGTTATGATTTTACAATTGTTGGAAGGTGGTTTTATGGTATTTTGAGATGCTTAGCATATTTATGAAATTAATTCTTGTTTTCACTCTGGGAGGTTGAAGTGTTCACCTGCTCTGTCTCCCCACCTCATCTCCCAGTGCTACACGTAGGGGAGGGAAGCGTACTTCTCACTGAACTCACAGCCTTCTTCCTAAGTGCCTGTAGCGTTGCGCATCCTCAGGTGCCCATTTGTTCATGCCTTCTGCCTCATCACCCCCTCAGGCTACAGCCCTGGCCTATTTTAATCTTACTCCTTTACATACAACCCCACCTTGCACCACAGTTCTCAGGTTCAATTTCAGCTAGTTTGTGAGAAGCTGTGTTTTTCCAATCTGTTTTTATTTTCTCTCTTTATTGTCCGGTCCTTTGCATTGACCTGGCCACTTCCCCATCCCTTCCCTTTAGTCCATTCTTCCCTGAACTTCTGACTTTTGTTACAATGTCCTCTGGATCTGACTTGCAGAAACACATGGTTGTTGATTATGATCCAAAAAGCTATGAAGCAATGGGGTGGCAAGGTGGAAGGTGACTGCCTTGCATGTCCTCGTTAGACATCCTCTCTTCTGTTCTAGACCTCAGTTCCCTACAGAGCGATGGTGCTGTCAGCATGCTATCCATAATGCTTTCCCTTAAAATGCCTATTTGGTGGCAGCAGTCACTAAGTAGAAATCTGGTGCGCGTTGCAGAGCACATGAGCAATGCACGCAGTGTGTGAGGGTGCTTGCACACTGTTGGTGGCACAGCAATGTGGAAATAAGCACTGGCCAAGTCCAGAGAAAAAACCCAGAATGGGCAAAACAGAAATCAGGTAGTAGGGTATACTCTGCTTCTGCTTTCAGATCCCTTTTGGTTAGTTTCCATAGGCTCTGTGGTTACTGGGGAAATATAAACCCAACTGGTGTTCTCTGAACCTATTGATAGAGAAGCTGAGGAATGAAATAATGATGCCAGAGCTGGAAATTACCTTAAAGGTCATGTGCTTTCCTGCCATCATTTGACTGATAGATGGCAATGAGGGAGAGGGAAGATACAGTCACATGGGCAAAGAGAGACACTAATAAGTATGAGGAGGCTTGCAAGCAGTTGATATTGTTAGGTGCCGACTCATAGTGACCCTCATAGGATTTTCTGCAATCCATGTTATGGCACTCTGCTGGAAGTCTTTATAACCACGCTATTTTGTAACTGTGCCTAACATGAGTTAAGAACTCTTCTGACAGGTGGATTTGAAAATTTCATTGCTTGGGTGTTTAAAAAGAGTCATTGCTGTTTGATGAGAATGTGTATATGCTCTGTCTGGTTTCCTTCTGTGCTTTGGGCCACCCTCATCCAATTGCTTCAGATACCTTACACCTGCTACAATTCAGCCTCCATGTGTGTATTTAGCTTCCTGTTCCATGACAATGTCTATATTCCAAATCAGATTCCCATGGCCTTTTGCTTTCTCTAATAACATTGATCAGACTTGTTATCATAATGTAGATAACTGTGTGTTCTTTTACCAAACACTCACTGAGCACTTACCTTGTGGTGGTTCAGGGTGGTGGGGATCTAGTGGTGAACGGATGGTGCATTTCTCTTTGTTTCCCACGTTCCTACTCCATACCTGTGAACCAACTCTTATTCCTTGTATTCAGAGAATCCCTTGAGGTGACTCATACATAGAATATGTTCAACTGATGTTAGATGAGGCCATGAAGCAGTAATTCTTGTTGAAATATGGATTTTCTGAGTTCTGTATCAATCACTTATCCTCTTTATTCTGAGTTAAATTTCCCCCCAAGTTTCAGATACACTATATTTATTGCTTTAATCTAAATGTCCATGGTTAGAGTCTTCAAAGTTTACCATGACATTTTTTGTTAAAATAAATGTATAGCCTTAGGATTCTTATTAAACATCAGGCACCGTAATAAACATTGGAGAGAAAATGAGGTTCAAAAATAGATCCACATAAATGGGATTGCCATTGTAAAACTTGGAAGTTTTGTCAGTTTTCTCCAAATACCATGTAGGCTTAAAATATTTTTAAATCTAAAATAACTAGATCTAACTTATAAAACAGGTTAAAATGTCAGTCAGAGCCTAAAAGAGATTTAAAATGGGATGAGTATGTTTAAATTGAGAAGAAAGTGAACACAATTGGAACCTGTAGAATTGTGGACTCTGTATTCATTGCTAGAAAAAGATGAGAATAAACCTGAAATAATTATTGTCGCCAATCTTTGACACTGAAGAATAACATACTTTTAAAACAATGAATGCTACTGGTTTGTCCTGGCTGCTTTCTTAAATGTGGCAATGTTTGATTTTAATATGGACATAAACTTTTTCCTTGCCTAATACATGCACCAGTCAACTAGAAACATGGGTCTAGATGAACAGTCTCACATTGATTTTATCTTAACTAGAAACTCAAAATCTACACTGATCAAACCAACATTCATTTATTTAACAAATATTTTTTGAGTATATAGTATGTGTCAAGCACCAAAATATTCTAGGTTCTCAGGAAATAGTAAGGAGCAAAAGAAAGATCCTTATTTCTGTGAGGCTTATGTTCTAGTCAGGGGCAGATGGTATAAATATAAAACAAACCATATACATAATAAATAAACAATCTAATTTAATAAGTGTGATAAATGCTGTGGAAAATAATACAGCAGATTAAGGGGATTTGGGTATGCCCCAAACAATCAGCCATTGAAAGCCTTATGAATAACAGAAAAGCACTCATATAGTGTCAGAGAGTGTTTCATTTTGTTGTACATAAGGTTTCTATGGCACCTAACAACAATAATAACAACAACAACAACAAAGTATAATACAATATCACAGACTGAGTTTTAAAGAAAAGGGACTTATTTTGGCTCAGGCTTCTGGAGATGTAAGGCCCAGAGGCTGCATCTGTTAATGGCCTTCTTGCTGGCAGCACTCCGAGGCTCATGGGACTTGACATGGCAAGAGACAGGGAACAGGGGGCACGTGTATGTGTCTCTTCAGGCCTCTCTCGCTCCTCTGATGGAGGCTCCAGGAGTCAGTCATGGGGGTTCCATCATAATGAGCCTATCTATTCCTAATCACCTCCTAGAGGCCCCACCTGAATACCATATTAAGATTAAGTCTGTACCTTTGACTTCCTCATAATGGGGATTAAAATTCAGTAAATGAAGCCTTGGGGGACCTATTTAAACCATATCCAAACCATAGCACTTAGCTCACAAGAAGAGCTCTAGGAAGGCGCAATGATGATCTTCCAATGATAGGTGCAAGCCCATTCAAGATTCTACTTGTAGAAATGTTCTTAATTGTAGCTGAAGAACTGCAGGCTATGTGTGAGGGAGAACTAGCTGACAAATGAGAACTCTATGTTCTAATGTGAAGTATGGAAAGATTGAGACAATGTCTTCTGAATGACTTACATTTGATTAATTCTAATCTGTTAACCCACACTATTTAATACATAGTAGCTTTTACTATTATCAACAACAATAATAGGTTTGGGATAATTTACATGCTATTGCAGTTATTTAATAAATAAATACTGCCTATTATAGGGAAATGGACTAGATATTAAAAGCCCATTCTAGTTCTATGATTCTACACTATATTCCTAATCTCAAAAATATCATTAGGAACTGACTATCCAAGAGGCATTTACTTACTTATAACAAACACATCATCTTAGGTAGCACACACGTACATATACACTCATACATACAAAGCTTTGGTGCTTTTGACACAAGAATTGAGGGTTTGTTTTTATTTCCGATTTGTTTTACCTTAAGGGAATTAGATCACTGAACCAATTCTCTCAAGTAATTCCATGGAATGAATTAATTACATCATGGGTTTCAAGGCTATAGGCACTTCTGAGATTGTCTACAATTGGTACCAGGGGAACCTAAATCCATCAAACACTTTAGCTGTTTTTTTCTTTTTGGCGGAGGGTAGGAGTTGGGTGAACAATCTGTCACTATAAATATACCAGTTTGTTGTAAGGCTATATCCTGTTTGGAAATGATCTCATCTAACTTGTCTGTTGGTGGTTAGCAATTTTTTTTACCACATTGAGCAGGGCTATTATGATATAGCCTTGTTGTTAGGGAGACTTGAAAATTAAAGCCGCAAGTATTCCTCACTGCTCATTGGGTAGGGTTTGTAAGGTACATGGTCAAGAGTCTTAAACTTGAGCCAAGTTTAATCTACATAGGGACTTGTTACAAGTAATTTTATTTCTCATTTTTGTGCATTACTTTATTTCAGGATTGTTCTGTGAGGCAAGCGCTGCGGTGTGTGTAATGATAAACTAGAGAAAAAGTCAGGTCTCTTCTTTATTGATGTACATAGGTCCCCTTTGAAATGATGCTGTTTGAACCTGTCAGGTGTGCCATGGCCTGCTGTCTTCCATTGCCTTCCTCCTCTGTCCTTGCTTGATAAACGGCTACCTCTTAAAACGTGAACTGTGCTGTCCAACGTGGCAGCCACTAGTCACAAGTGGCTACTGATTACTTGAAATGTGCCAAGTCCAAGTTGAAACAGGCTCTACATGTAAAAGGCACATCAGATTCCAAAGGCTTAGTACTAAAAAAGGGATGTCAAATATTTCATTCTTTCTTTCTTTCTTTCTTTCTTTCATTTATTTTTGCAGTACTAGTGAGCTGAATTCAGGGCCTTGCATATGCTAGGCAAGTGCTCCAGCACTGAGCTGCACCCTCAGCCCCCTTTTTACTTTTTATTTTGAGAGAGAGTCTCACTAAGTTGTACAGGCTACTTCTAGCCTCGAACTTGCAGTCCTCCTGCCTTAGCCTCCCCAGTAGCTGGGATTACAGGCATATGCCATGCTGCCTGGTTTATTAATAATTTTTATATTGATTATATATTTTGTGTACTTGAGGTTACATATAATACATTCTTTTCTTTTTTTGGGGGTACTCGGAGTTGAACCCAGGGCCTCATGCTTGCATCCTTTGCTGAACCACTGAGCTGCACCCCCAGCCCATTTTTTTACTTTTTGAGACAGGCTTTTGCTAAATCATGCAGACTGCCTCTGGTCTCGAACTTGCAATCCTCCTGCCTCTGCCTCCCAAGTCGCTGGTATTACAGGCATGCGCCGCCGCACCTGGCTCATATAATACATTCTTAAAAACTAATTTTACCTGTTTCTTTTTATTTTTTGATATGGCTACTGTTAAATTTAAAATCACATATGTGGTTTTCAATGTATTCCTGTTGGATGCTATTAGGCTAGAGTCTCATTGCCCTCCCACTTCCCCTTTGATTATCCCAAACAAGGTCTCTAAAAGCAAGTGTTAATTATTTTCGGCATCCCAGAGAAAGATGTATGTTTGTGTATGTACGTGTGTGTGTGTGTGTGTGTGTGTGTGTGTGTGTGTGTGTGTTGGTATGGAGGTGGGAGAAGGGTCTGTGGGGAGTATAAGCAGCTAAGGAAGGGAAGCAAGTCATTTGGGCCAGTTGGTCTGATATACCACTCACTCTCCCTCTAGGTAAGGAAAGAAGAATGTTGTTAGGTGTCATTGAGTAAGTGTCTGACTCATAGCGACCCTACGTATAACAGGCAAGACACTATTGTCAGTGCTTCTCTGCTATTCATAGGGTTTTCAATGGCAGATTGATTTTTGGGAGTGGGTTGCCAGATCCTTCTCCCAAGCCTATAGCATCTGGTGTTCCCAGGTGGTCTCCTATCCAAATACTAACCAGGCCCGACTCTGCCTAGCTTCCAAGATCTGATGGGATCTGATGCCACAGTGATATGGCTGCAGGCTAGGAAAGAAGAATAGCTGAACATAAATTATTTCTCCATAGGATAAATTTGCTCTTTGCTTTTAAATAGGGTGAACCAGTGAAAGGGGCACTCACCTGCATTCAAATGTAAATACACATGAAGCTTCTATAAGTTCAGCATAAAGGGAAACATGAAGTTTTAAGAACTGTTGTCATCACTTTCCTTTATTAACAGTGATGATCCACAACTAGCCTACATCCCAACTGATAGTCCTGATCTGGACAATGAGTATATAATATATTTGGTTCTACAGCATTTTCTGAAAGAGAAATTTCTGCTTGAGATAGAATCTCTTAACAGCCTTAGAGTTTATATATAGTCACCCAAACTAATATAGTAGTTTTTCTAGAGAACTAGATGGTTTTAGAAATCACTAAGCTCTTTTTAAATATTAAATTTAAACCTACTTTCTCAAAGGAAATAAAATCCATTTTAGAGACCAAGCGCATGTGACTAAGTGATTTAATGTTTTAAATGTCAGTTTTACCATAGCCTTGTCATAGATTATAAAATGGAAAACTTGAATATTTTCACTGTTTTATTGGCTTAATTAATTAGGTAGCCATGTGGCGAGCCCAGGGAAATGGGAGGGGAAAGGAGAGGGCAAGGAGACTCTACACAAAAGCTGTCCAATAGAAACATAATGAGAAACATAGCCCATTTACTGTTTTCTTGCACCTACACTGATGACTTTCAGCAGTCCACACAAGATGAATATTTGGGAGAGAGAAAGTTTGGTGGGAAGAAAATGACACTGTGGCCTCAAAGCTGGAACTTTCTGTCCTCAAGTTGGAACATTATCATGGAAAGCACTATCCACGTTAATTAAACTACTTCTTCGAAGATTGAATCATAGAATTACACTAATTCATAGCTGATAAAGGAGACCTGACAATCAGTCTGTCATCTGAGAGGAAAGAAATTAGATCCAGAGAAGCAAAATAACTCACCTCCAGCTCCACAGCAGTAGTAGAAATAGCACCCAGTCTTGATTCTCACTGAACACTGTGCTGTAGCGTAAGGATACCATGAAGAATAGGACAGTCTTTGTCCCAAAGGACATTATAGTGGGACAGGACACAAGTTCTTCCAGAAGGGGGCATCTCTGCCTTCTGAGTCATGTACATGTGTGTTGCCTGACCTTGCTCAATTTTGGTAGGAAGCAGGAGATTTTAATAATACTTTGAAGGACATTTGTAATAAGCCCTAAAGTGCTCCAGGATGTAAGATTTTTTTTCCCTCCATTCATGAAAAGCAAAAGAGTAGAAGGAGGCAGTGGAGTCCTCTTCTGAGTAAACCACACTAAATATCTTTGTTGTTGTTGTTAGGTGCCATCGAGTCGTGTCCAACTCATAGCGACCCTTATAGGGTTTTCAATGGCTGATTGTTTGGGAATTGCCTTGGGAGTGGATTGCCACATCCTTCTCCCATTTTTGCGGTGCTGGGAATCGAACTCGGGACCTCAGAGACTGCAGAAGACGCTCTACCAACTGAGCTAAATCCCAGCCCAAATATTTTTAAGGAGAAGAAAAAAGAATGACCTCTTTTGCCATTGGAATTGGCAGGGTGGACTCCTCATTTGAGAAGCCGGCCCCACGCTCTTCGGGCCCCAAGGGAGAGAAAGGCTGGTCCTCCCCAGTGAAGTTCCACTCACTAATACTAATTTAATTACTAATGCTTTGACATGGACTTGGAATTTGGGGACCATGGAGCAGGCTGTATTTTGACAGCTGCAGGTGCTTGTAGTAGCTCTCTTAGTTCCTAAGAGGCAAACTATCACAGGGCCATTTTGACTCTGAAGAGGGAAGTATGGCCCAAGGTCATGAGAGTATAAGTAAACTTAAAATGTCATTAAATCAGCATGTGTCCTCCAAATGATAATTAATAGGATGTTGTTGATTTTAGGAGCCATCACATCAGGTCTGACTCATAGCGACCCTATGTACAACAGAATGAAAAACTACCAGATACCGCCGTGCTATATACATGATCTTTTTTATGTTGGAGCCCATTGTTGCAGTCACTGTGTTTCTTTTCATCTAGAGTCAGGCCACATCAGCAAACGGAGGTTTCAGGGACTTTATTCCATTCCTGTTATTAAGTTCGAGTCTGTGTTGGGCTGGGATTTATCTCAGTTGGTAGAGTGCTGCTTCACACTCTCTGAGGGCCTAAGTTTGATCCGTAGTAACAGGATAAGGATGTGGTAATCCACTCCCAAAGCAATTCAGCCATTGAAAACCCTATGAGGGGGCCTGGCGCAGTGGTGCACGCCTGTAATCCCAGCGACTCGGGAGGCAGAGGCAGGAGGATCGCAAGTTCAAGACCAGATGCAGCCTGCATAATTTAGTGAGACCCTGTCTCAAAACATAAAAACAACAACAACAACAACAACAAAAAAGGGCTGGGGGTGCAGTTCAGTGATCCAGCACTTGCACAGCATGCAAATGTGAGGCCCTGGGTTCAACCCCCAGTATGGGAAAAAAAAAACAAAACTACAAAAAACAAAAAACCAAAAATCCCTCATGAGGGTCACTATGAATCAGACAGGACTCTTAACAACAACTATGTTGAGGGTGCTGGGGTTTATCTCAGTTGATGGAGGGCTGCTCTGCACTCTCTGAGGCC
Source organism: Pedetes capensis (assembly GCA_007922755.1). Taxonomy (NCBI): domain Eukaryota; kingdom Metazoa; phylum Chordata; class Mammalia; order Rodentia; family Pedetidae; genus Pedetes; species Pedetes capensis. Next base: position 98,544 of record VMDO01001920.1, read on the forward strand.
CTGGATTTGATCCCAAGCACTGAAAAAAATGGGAGAAGAGCATGGCAAACCATTCCCAAAGCAATTCTAAAACAATCAGCCATTGAAAACTATGAACAGCAGAGAAGCATGGACATAGTTCTGGACATGGCACAGTGTCAGAGAATGTTTTGTTCTGTTGTACATAGGGTCGTTATGAGTTGGACCTGACTTAACAGCATCTACCAACAACTACACTGAGAAGGCAACTCTTCCCCAGTTGTTTCTTGAATGCCTTCCAAACTGGGGGGCTTATTTTCTAACATTATATTTGACCATGCTATCCATAGAGTTTTCAATGGTTAATTGTTTCGGGAGTGGGCTGCTGGGACCTTCTCCCTAGTCTGTCTTCATCTGGAAGCTCAGCTGAAACCTGTCCACCATGGGTGGCCCTGCTATTATCTGAAATACTGGTGGCAAAGCTTTCAGCATCACAGCAACACACAAGCCCCCACATTATGAAATGCTGACAGACACATGGGGGAATTAATAGCATCTCATAAACTTTGAGCCCCTAATACGAAATCCCCTGTAACTCACTTTTCATTTGTTACGTATTTGCTTTCAATCACTGCTTACATCTGTACACATTTTACATTGCTGAATCAGGATGGATATATAATTTTATGTTTTTTAAAATTAAAATGATCCCAAATTACTTTTCCATGATATTTCTCACTCATTATAATACATTCATTTTAGTGAATGTGTAATATTCCATTCAGTAATCCTGTCTTGTTTTCCTTAAACTTGTTGTAGGCTAAGTTATTAAGTAAGATGCTCTTTGGTCTTTGCTGAAAATAATTGTGAATGCTTAGAGTTTTCACAACAAAATCATGGAGTGGAGTCTAAGCTTAAAGCCACATTAAATCATTCCTTTGTGAGACAACACATACTGATACATACTGTCCCAGGCTTTTGTGTACCTCAGAAACAAAATGCTTTCCAAAGTTTTTCAGCTTAAAACCATGATGCAAAATTGGCACACTTTGTAGGCTCAGATAACCCAGAAATTAAAAAGTTCTTTCGGCAGCACTGCTCCTTCTTGTAATAGGTCAGGAATGTGGATGCTGTTTCTATTGGTATATGACTGCTGGGATTCTTGTTTACAGCAATAATCTAGTCCTTGAGAACTGGAGCCCTAAATTATTCACTGCTCCTCCAAACCTAAGGAGTATGGCATGAAATTAACTGATGTTCTTATCTTTCTAATCAGGGCTGCAGATAAGTTTCCAGGACTCTGTGGCTGTCAGTTCTCCTTCTTAGGAAGAGAAAGAAACATTGGTAGATTTAAGTTTTGGGGTTTTTGGGAACGGGTTACAAACAAGAAAACTGAGTTATATTACCCTAGACAAAAGTAAACTGCTATAGTTACAAGTTTTAAAAAAGCTTAGGTCCTCTTTGAAGCTGAGTCTATATCAGACTTCTTGTTGTTGTTAGGTGCTGTCAAGTCATGTCTGACTCACAGTGACCCTTATAGGGTTTTCAATGGCTGATTGTTCTGGGATTGCCTCGGGTGTGGGATTGCCCCGTCCTTCTCCCTTTTTTGCGGTGCCAGGAATCAAACTTGGGACCTCAGAGACTGCATAGTGGCACCCTACCAACTGAACTAAATCCTAGCCCATATATCAAACCAGAAGTTTATTTTATATCTGTTATTTTATTCCTATTTGATGGACTTATTTATTGATACAACCTTGAGCAATGATACAAACCACCTTGATTTTCGGTTTTTCCATCTTCTACCTACAAAGATTATATCTGGCTTGCCTGTCTCACGAGATTATTATGGGAAACAAATGAGATGTTGTAAACTGTCAAATCTTCCAATAAGGTCCAGATGGATGGTATTATTAATCACTGATAAAGATGATGAGGCCTGCAGCCATAGCCCTGTGGCATCTGATCCCATCAGATCTCATAAGCTAAGCAGGGTTGGGCCTGGTTAGTATTTGGATGGGAGACTACTTGGGAACACCAGATACTGTGGGCTTGGGAGGAGGACCCGGCAAGCTACTTCCAAAAATCAGTCCGCCATTGAAAACCCTATGAACAGCAGAGAAGCACTGACAATAGTGTTTGCCTGTTGTATGTAGGGTCCCTGGCAGATACCGACTTGATGGCACCTAACAACAACAACAATGATGATTAGTAGACTGTTCCCAGACAGCTTCATTTGACTGTGCAGTACTCCATGGGTGTCAGACTATGGTATGATGGAGCGATGCCAGTTCATGCCAGCAGTTTTTCTCAGTGTAAACTTGGTCAAGTTATCTTATGGTCTGCTTTTACTTGTAGCAAGTATGCTCTCATGGATGTGGATAAGACCAAGGTGTTCTGGGTTCACAAGATAAGCTTATCTATAGAGTTGGTCATGAAGAATTCCTCGAATACTGTTGTGTGCAATTGTAGCTCATTATATCAATCTGTGAGTAGCTATTTGCAGGAATAAGAAAAAGTGCCAGTAAAAATGGAGGACCAGCCCAAGATAATAGGAGCATTTTCCCTATTTATTTGAAAACTCAACCTTGGTTTAAAATGGGTCCAGGTTGTTGCAGATAAAGTTTTGCTTGCAAGGACGAAGTCCCACAACTTCCCACAGTGTCACTGGGAGGCACGTGGCCCAGTTTCTGTGGTCTTAGCTGAAAGATAACCCGAGTATGTACGTTACCACAACTGCCTGTAGAACGTTATATGGTAGCCAATTTAAAATTCACATTTTAAAAAGGGAATTAGATGATTTTCATTTGCTTTGCTAAGGTTTTGGGAGGTGTCATTTTTTTTTTTTCCTGAATACATTTCAGCTGCATCTCTACAAGCAGGTATTAAAGAAGTGCCAGAAAGTTCTGCACTTACTGTCTTACAATACAAGTCTATTCAAACAAGACTGTATATATTTGTCCTGGGATAATAGGAAGTAATTGATTGTGTCATTATCCTCTTGATCTGACTCTGCTCGGGTAGCCTGTGCACCTAGGTTGATAGATTAACTCAGGCCCATGCAAAGCTTTCGATGAAGAACAGCTTCAGTATATAGAGTATTTTCATAGTATTCAGAAAGAAGCAACTCATGACACTCTCCTCATTTCTTGAAGAGACAGAAGTATTGGTCATTTTTATTTTTTGAAGACTTTGAAAAAAACTTCAGGTAAAAGAAACAGAAATCATTCATGCTAGAGAGAGGAAGGTTGTCAGGTACAGGATATAGATGATGTGTCCACTGAGTAACAAAGAAAGGGGAGATGAGACCAGATCGAGTTTCACCTGAGAATTTATTCACAGTCAATGACTGCTTCCAAAAGGAGGGAGGGGAGACACATAGTTTTGGGTAAAGCTTCATCATAGTGCTATTTTTAAATATTTTTTTGAATAAGTACAAGGGCTCATTGGTGTTAAGTGTATGAGCAGTTGGCAAAAGGGATCCCTTGACCTGTTAATGAGGGGACAAGTTTATCAAGACTAAATATCAACAGTCTATTGTATCTCTTTCCTTTTTCCTAAATTTTTTCCCCTCAGATATGGTCTGTAAATCACCTGCAGCCGAAGCACCTGGAGAGCTTGTTTAAATTCAGATTCCTAGGTCCTATAGCAGACCTAACAAATCAAGAATGGGGTTATTTAACAAGATGCTTCTTGTTGTCTGAGAACCACTTCCTTAATGCTAGGTGGGGGGCTGGGATGTAGCTCAGTTGGTAAAGTGCCGCTCTGCAGTCTCTGAGGTCCTGAGTTTGATTCCCAGCACTGCAAAAACAGGAGAAAGACGTGGCAATCCACTCCCGAGGCAATCCTGAAACAGTCAGCCATTGAAAACCCTATGAGGGTTGCTATGAGTAGGACACGACTCCATGGCACCTAACAACAACAGCAATGCTGGGTGGAGGGGTGCCTTCTATGTGTTTCCCTGCACCTGCAGAATTGACATCCCAGAGCTTGTTAGAAATGCAAACTCTTGGGCCCCACCCCAGGTCCACTGAATCTAACACTCTCAGGGTAGGCTCAGCCATCTGTTGCAGCAAGCCTTCTAGGCCAGTGGTCCTCAGCCTTTTTGGCATGAGGGATCAGTTTTGTGAAAGACAGTTTTTCTATGGTTGGTGGTGAGGATGGTATTGGGCTGATTCAAGCACATTTCTTTTATGGTGTACTGATGAAGCTTCACTCACTTGCCTTTTGACATTTGCCTCCTGCGGTGTGGCCAAGTTCCTATGGTCACATGACCTGGAGTCGGGCCCTCTGTTCTAGGAGATCTTGGTGCTCACCAAAGTCTATGGATCATTGGGGTGTTACACATGAATTCCCTTTAACAACTCTTTATAACAGTAGGGAGGGGGCTCATTAAGACAATCTGATTCATTTGGGTTGATTCATTCAACACTTGGGTTTTGTTTGTAACCATGAAATATCAAATTAGAAGGGACTTTAAAGACTTAATCCAATACTCCCTCCAGTGTTTTAATTTCTCCCTCCTTCCCACACTAACCATACAATTACAATTGTCACAAGTGCTGTAACAGGGATGGGACACGAAGCCGACAAGTCTGCACACCTCTACAAGGTAACTCAGCTCCTTTGGAGGGGAGCTTTTGACATCTCATTGGAGCCTATTTCCCTTTAAGATGAGCCTGAATGTTAGAAATGTGTTCCCTACACTGAGTTAGCCTGCAGCTGTAACACTGAGGTGTCTGAACCCTTCAGATCTCAGAAGCTAAGCAGGGTCTGGCCTGGTTAGTACTTGGATGGGAGACTACCTGGGAATACCAGGTGCTATAGGCTTGGGAGAAGGACCCAGCAACCCACTCCCAAAAATCAATCCACCATTGAAAACCCTATGAACCGCAGAGAAGCACTGACAAAGTATTTCGCCTGTTGTATGTAGGGTTGCTATGAGTCGGATACCGACTTGATGGCACCTAACAGCAACACCACCACTGAGTTAAAATCTGCCACCCTCCATTTCAGACTGCACAGTCCTGAGTAGTGTCTGAATGTCAATGGAGCCAACCCAGTGCTCTGTTACACTGCTCACCTCCATGTAGATGAAGGCCCCTTCTTTGTGGGGTTTTCTTTCCCAGGCTGTGAGATTGCTCATGTACTTGTTCTTCTCTAGAGGTAGTCCGCCTTTCTATTTTAAAATGTAAATTTTTCTGAAGCTCAGCAAGAGCTTCAGATATGGATTGGTAAACTCAGAAGAGTGAATCTCATGGTCCATCCGTGACATCCTTCTCCTGTTCTAATTTGCATTTCTGAGGCCCAGCCTCACCTGCTCTGGGGACAACTGTAGCCTCTGTTGTAGATACCCCTCACTTGCACTGATCGTTCAGTTGCATGAAACCTCAGGGTCCGGGGAAGTTTCCTTCAAATTTTGTACCTTTATTTATTCAATTCACTTACCAGTATTTTGTTGCATATCTGCTACGTTTTGGACACATGGTGCATATGTTTGTTGTGTTTGTGAACTAAGTGCTAGTAGATTTGTTTACCCATATTTTGCCTTATTTTGGATCCTGATTCTGTGATCCGATAGACTGGGAGAAACTTGAAGTTGAAACCTTACATTTTTTGGTTTTGTATCCTCAGGGCTTAACTCAGTGATCAGTATATAGTAGGTAAAGAAAAATTGATAACTGTATATATGTGTATATATTATTGCTGTTGTTAGGTGCCATCGAGTCATGTCTGACTCATAGCAACCTCCATAGGGTTTTCTATGGCTGATTGTTTTGGGATTCCCTCAGGAGTGGATTGCCACATCCTTCTACCATTTTTGGGTGCTGGCAATTGAATATAGGACCTCAGAGACTGCAGAGCAGTGCTCTACCAACTAAGCTAAATCCCAGCCCCATGTGTGTATATGTGTGTGTGTGTGTGTGTGTGTGTGTGTGTGAGATATATGTATTTTTTTCCAAGTAATTAAAAATATTTTAGGGGTAATACCTCACAGAATTTCACCTATGATGTCGATAAACTCAGCCCTTTAACCAGCATCCATCTTTGAGTTTGTGTGGCTCTTTTACTAAGTATATTTGCATTATCAGCAAACCTAGACTTCTTCAGTGCGTCAAGTCAAAATCATGCAAGATGTTGATAAATACCTTGCTAAAATCTAGATACAGGATGTCTCCAACTGCCTTCTAATCTACCAATCTGGTGTGTTTTCTTGAAGGAAATGCGGCCAGCCTGTCTTCACTTGTTCTAGTAATCACCCCTTCCTTTTCTCTGTCAACAGACTGCCTTTTAATTTTTGTTGACATTGAGAATTCATGAGGTGGCTGCTTTTAGCTGGATGAGGCATGTGGCATTTTGCTGGATGGTTAAATTTTTTCTCAAAGCAAAGTCTTCACTAGAGGTACCATTCTTCCTTATGCTTGGAAAACATTTTATCTCCTCCGAGAGGGTTCTTATATCTTTATATTTTCACCTAGAACAACACCATTGTGATTTATCTTTGGGTCCCTGGAACTCCATAAAGTATACACATTCTCTTGGCATATTCCTTCTCTATTTTTTCTAGGTCTGTGCCTAGTAACACAGGTATGATTTGGACAGAAGATTCATGTTTTAGTCTAATAGTTTACATAGTTCAACAACCTCTGGCAATTTACCAGTTTCTTTTCTGTACCTGGGGTTAACTCTCATAAGAGTTACTTACAATGATGCAATAAATAGTTGCTTAATTTGGTCACGTATAGATGTTTTAAGTAAAAATTAAACCTTTTATTACCACTTTGTTAGGATGGACACCACTCATTAATTCCACTAATAGAATTTTCATTTTTTAGTTTTATTTCTAGTAATGTCATGTTACATTCTGCTTATCCCTTAAGGGGTTCAATAGGAAAATGAGGAGCTAGATAGTCCCTTATTCTACAATCAAAATCTGGAATTTTAGGATTCTAAACTTTGAGAAGGAAGTCCCTTTTATTTTTAATTAAAAAAATTTTTTTCTAATTCTCTTAAACTTTAATTTGAGCGTCTGTATCATCACTTAAGTAACTGCAGTTCCTTAAACAGAAAGTGTAAAACAAGTCAGAATTACTTATGAGGAGACCCAGAGTATTGTCAGATTTCTTGTGGCTCTGGAGGTGGCTCAGCAGGTTTAGTTGGAGGTGGAATCAATCCTGAAGGGAGCTCTCTTCTGTTTTCAGAATGTGGGGCAGGAGGGGATGATTTGGCTATTAGAGGAAGATAACAAGGAAAACCTCTCATAAAGTAGACATCTTACACTGGGAATGGAGGCCAGGGTGGGACAAGAAAATCCTTCGGTGGAAAATACCCTGGAGGATCTGTATGCATGCATCCTGGAGGAGGCGGACAAAAAGGAGGCCCCCTTCTCATGAACTGGCTCCTCGGATCCATCAGAAACAATGGGCCTCTGATTGCAGGAGTTGGAGGAACAAAGGCAGGGCCAGTTGCTTGGCTTTCAGCAGAAACAGAAGAATCATCTGTGGTATCAATTTTATGGGATTCCATTTTGGAAGATGCTATTTCATCCACTTTATTCAAGGAAGGCATGTTAATACTCGCATGCCTGTAATCCCAGCTACTCAGGAGGCTGAGGCAGAAGGATTACAAGTTCAAGACCAGAGGCAGTCTGCATAATTTAGCGAGACACTGTCTCTAAAAAACAAAAACAAATGTAAAAAAAAAAGGGGGGGCTGGGGTGCAGCTCAGTGGTCCAGCACTTGCAAAGCATGCAAATGCAAGGCCCTGGGTTCAACCCCCAGTAACTCCCCCCCCCCCAAAAAAAAAACCAATAAAAACCTTCCAAGTTCTGTGGGCCCAACTGGTCTGCCAGAATCCAAATAGAATGCATCTTGCCCTTGTAGAGGAAGAGCTGGATGGGGACATGGGTGGCCTGGTGGAGGCATCATTACCCTAGGGTCCTGTTCCCCTGGAAATAACTGGGATCCAGTGTCAGAAGGAGCTCTCTGAGGATCAGCTAACCCCATCATGACTTGAGTCTTCTCTTCCACTGCCCATCTGATAATCTGGACCCTTTCCTGGGTCTCTTGAACTTCTTCCTGCTCCCGGTGGAAGTTGGGGGTCTGAGTGATTCCTGCAACAAGGCTGGAGAGAGAAAAGCAGTCACTTCAGATGAAGGTTGACCTAATGGCAAGGGGCCATTATAGGGCAGGCTCTTTGCCAAATGCTGCCTTTGGAACACCAACTGCATAAAGATTATCATCTAAATATTCACATTTAAGTGCTATTTCAGTTCATTTTTGTCTATTGTAAGCATTTGCTCTCTAAATCATCGAGATTTCTTTCAACCCATGGAGCTGCCAAGCAATTATCCTGTGCTGTTTTTTTCCCCTAGGGAATTAACCTTCCCTTGATAAAACGAATGGTTTTCTCCAATTCTTCTTCAAGATCTTTGGCTTGCTGCCTATAGGTCTCTAGCTCTTCAGCTGCCTTGCTGATCTATTCATCTACATTGGAAGGTGTCTCCTATTTCTCTAACTGGTCATTTTCCTGCACTGTTAATTTCCCATGCAGTTTTGTTTCATTTTCTTGACACAGTTCAGTAAGGACCTTAAGTTTCTGCTGAAGCTTCTGATTCACACTCTCAAGCTGGGCATTTTGTGACTGCAAAGATGCCTGTTCACTCTGGAGGGTTTTCTTATGCCCTGTAGGGTCTTCATTCCTTTTCTGTGCTTCAGATAACTGAGTATGAATCTGACTTCTTTCTTCCTCTAAGGTGTTTGGGGAAGCTTTTAAGTTAGCACTGTGAATCAGCTTCTTCAAAGCTCCTCTTGACTGATTGTCTAAATGAGCACCATCTTCCCATTCCCTCTTCACTTCCAAATCCAGGTTACCATCATCTGTTAGGTGTTCTGCAAGTACAGCCACCCAGGCTTTCATCTTTAACAAGCCTTCAGAGACTTGATGTAATTTTTTTTTGTCCTTGAGAACTTGTTCTGCACAGACCTTGGAGTCTTCAAATGTTATTTTCTGTTCTTAAATAACTCAGGGCCTGGGGTTTAGCTCAATTGGTAGAGTGCTGGTCTGCACTCTCTGAGGCCCTGAGTTCAATCACCACCACCACATAAATGGGAGAAGGACTTGGCAATCCATTCCTGAAAAACTCCTGAAACAATCTTCCATTGAAAACCCTATGGATAGCAGAGAAGCACTGACATAGTGTGGGGCATGGCAGTGTCGGGGAGGGTTTCATTCTGTTGTACATATGGTCACTATGAGTCACACCCAACTTGACAGCACCTAACAACAAGTTTACTCTCTCTCCAAACTTCAGGTTCTTGCAAAAGCTGTTTCTGGTTTTCCTGAAGTTGGGAATTTTCATTCCAAGCATCTTTTAATGCTTCCTTTACTCGCTTTTCACTTATTTGAATGACTCTCAAGTTGATGTGATTTTAGCCACCTGTGATATGAGGGATTTTAATGCATCTTCTATGGTCTGTATCCTTTTTGAAATAAATGTCATCACTTCATCTTGTTGAGAATGTTTAGAGTCCTCTTTTTGCTGTTTCTCTAGAAAGAGCATTTCACCTAGACATTTTGATTTGGACCTATTCAGATTTTCAGAGGTTGCCTCCAAACTCTGTACTTCGGTTGACTTCTGCTCAGAGCCACTGTTCTTTAAACTCTTCAGACTCTTTTTGAAGAGGACTTCCTTTTCCAGGTAGATTACATTTCCCACTTTCAGAAAGCTTTGCAGCTTTTTTCCTCTTCTCCTATAAAATGGGCTTCTAAGCCACTGGAAACAATTCCACAGATGCGAGGGAAGAACAGAAAGTCCAACGACAGCCAGACACTTCACCACCTCCCATGGGACTCCTCAGGCACCAGAGCCTGGTCTGGGGACGTGGGGCGAGGCCACCATGGCCCTGCACAACTCCTCCAGGACCAGCCCCAGGTATAGCACAGGGACAGCCCTGGAGACCTGCATGCCACCAAGCTGCCACAGTGGTATGGGATACAACAGGGGAACAGGAAAACCAGCGATCAGCCTGGAACCAAAACACGCTTCCTGGACCAGAGGTGAGCACCGCAGTGCGGGCGTCTAAGTATGAGATCCTGACAACCCTCAGCCTTATAAGGGCTCCTACCATCCCATGGAACCTCAGCCTCTGTGATGCCATTTGTCACACTCCACACCCAAGATCTGCACATAGGTCTGCAAGGAAAGAAGAAAAAGAAAGGAAAGAAGGAAGGAAGGAAGGCCCTTTTTAAATAGCTTTAAAATTAAACCACAATAAAAACACACACACAGGAGTGCATGTAAAACTGGTGAAATCTGAAGAAGGTTGGGTTGCCTCAATGTCAATTTCATGGTTTTGATATTATGCTATAAGGTTGAAAGATGTTCCTTTGGGGAGATGGGATAAAGAGCACACGAAATATTTCTCTATTGCTTTTTATAATAGCATGTGAATCTAAAATTATCTAAAAATAAAAAGCTTGAAAACATTAAACCAGAGAGCATTTTAACGAGATTTGGAGTAGAGTGGGCTTTGCTTTACTACACACAAACTTCGGCTATTTAACCTTCTTGAAACCCAGTTTCCTCATCCTTTGTAAAATGGTGACATTAATTCCTACATAAAGGGATTATTGGAAGGATTATATGAAAAATGGTCTCTACTCCAGTAGTGACTCCATAAATATGGGTCACTTTTGCCGTGCACCTTCTCTTTTTTGTTCTAGAGAAAATACTAGAGCAAGCAGTCCTACTGTATAGTTCCTAGGAAAGGCGTGGTACAGATTGAACCCGAAGACTATTTCAAAGTGTGTATCAGCGAGGAGAACCCATAGCAGTGCAGTGAGTAATGCTGTTACATAACTTTCACAAATCACCAGGCAGATCAGCTAACATGGCTTGGCACAGTTTACCCATAAAATAAAATAACAAGGCAGCTTCCAAACCCCGGCCCAACCCAGCAGCCAGAGTCAAAATCTACAGTGATTCCACAGGCCTTGGAGCTTTGGTATTTCGGTTGACTCACATGTTATAAATCTGCGTAAGTGGAAAAAAACAAAAGCGATGCCTCTCTGGCTGGACCCTGAATAACTGTCCCCAAGAGACCCAGAGGAGCTTTCCTTCCCTTGAACTATCCTTCATCCTCTCTCCCCAAGATGAGTTTTCCATGCAGCTGCATGGATGAGGAGCTAGAGAGGGACTAAGGAGAACAGTGCATTCCTCGACTTTGCTTGGCCCCGGAGACATGAGTGTTGAATGAACAGCCATATGTGTCTCCCGCATGTCTTTTAAAATGCTTACAGTTTCCCAGGGCTCTGCATGTGCTCCTGCTTCAGTGAATGCTTTGTCACTGAGTTAGACAAAAACACAGAAGACAAACATACAAAATTTTCTAATGACACCAAAGTGAAAGGGGATTAGAGGACAGAATAACAATTTTTAGATGACTTTGGTAGGCTTTGGCCAGCTAAGGTGGTCACACTAAGTCGTAATTCTGTCTTTCAAAGTAAAAAACAGAAGTACAAGTTAGGAGGGGCCTTAGACTGGCAAGAGTTTTATATGAAAAAGGTTTATGGATTTTATTGGCCTATAAGAAAGATGTATGTCAACAGGAGGATGTGATTGTATTTTAAAAAGGTGGCTGTTGTTAGGTGCTGTCAAGTTGGTGTCTAACTCATAGTGACCCTATGTACAACAGATGAAACACTATTGTCAGTGCTTCTCTGCTATTAATAGGATTTTCAGTGGCTGATAGTTTTTTGGGGATGGGTTGCTGGGTCCTTTTCCCAAGTGTACAGTACCTGGTGTTCCCAGGTGGTCTCCTATTCAAGTACTAACCAGGCCCAACCTTGCCTAACTTCCGAGATCTGTACCACTGAGCTGCACCCACAGCCCTTTTTTTTTTTTTTTTTTTTTTTTTTTTTTTTTTTTTTTTTTTTTTAAGTTTCTGAGACAGGGTGGTACAGCTGCAGGCAAAAAAAAAAAAGTTTAGAAATCAGAAAAAGGAAATTAATCTTTCTTCTTTACATAATTCGCATTAGTCAGACAATACATAACATATTGGACTCAGTTCTAGGGGTCAAATTCAAGAAAGATGTTGATAAATTAGAGTAGGTCACTGAGGGAAGGGAAAGGGAAGGCCAAATTAAAATAAAGATCCAAAAGATGTATTGTTTAAGGAATGGTTGAAAGAAAAGTAAGTACTCAGATGATCACTGTTTTTTAGAGCTGCCAATAGGAAGAGGATTAAACTTGTCTTTGTTTCTCTGAAATGGAGAAATAGGATTAATGAGAGAGAGAGTTCATGGAAACAGATTTTGGCTCAACAGAAGGAAAAATTTTCAAATAATTAGATCCGTTCAATGACGGAAAGAACTATTTCATTAAATTGTGAGCTTTCTGTTGCTAGAAATATTCAAGCCAAGGCCAAAGCGAGTGTTTGTCTAGGATTCTCAAAAATCCCAACATGGACTGAGAGCTTGGGGTAGGTGACCTTTAAGATCACTTCCAGCTTTCATAGTCTATGATTTAAGTAAGCATGAATGCCAAGGCTGCTTATGACATGCCAGAGCCACTTTTTCAATTCTTGGCTCTGCTCCTGACCAGCTGTGTGACCTTCAGCTAAGGAATTAATTTTTTTTGGCCCCAGTTTCCTCATCAATAAAATGAAGGGGAGCCTAATTTAATGATGCCTAAGTCAGTTCCCAGTACATGTGTCTTCTTGAACATTCCCACCATGTTGGAAAAGGAGAATTTGGGCTGGTACCTGCCATTTTCCTAAGGCTATCTGCAAGAGGAAGGCTTAAAGACCAGAAACCATTGTTGATTTGGGGGACCATTGAACTAGAACTACATTCTCAGTTTGCTTGTTGGCAGGAGAGAGGGAGGTCATGACTCTGGAATTTGTTCTCTTGAGATCTGCAACAGGAAGTTGATCAAATAGCTGGTAATCTGGTTTCTCTCAAACACCTGTACATTGAGCTGAGGTCAGCAGTGCCTTTACAAACAAAAGAAATGAAGATCGTATTACCTTTGTAGTACAGTTCTCTCTTTTACAAAGCAAATATTTGTTCTTTGTTTGTTTAATGATCTGGCAAGTGCTACTGAGCTTTGTTTATGATTATAGAACAAATACTCATAAGGCAACTTACTCTGCAGCAGATTTGTTTCTAAAAGTTTTATATAAATCAATTTATTTCATCAGTTTATAAACTGAAAATCTAATGAGGAATCCGTAGCTTAAATCCTTCTTCCACTATGGAAAGAGAGTAGTTAAAATCTAGTTTGTCTTAATGATAAAGAGCTGTTATTCTCTGAAACTTCCTTGCTCAATGACTATCATTTCTTTTGTGGTTCATTGGATTACTAGTACTTTCCTTCCCTGGCTATGTTAAGGTGCTTCACTTCCACTGCCACTGCGTTTTAGCTCTCGTTCTGTTCCTTCTTTGATTTCTCTCTGACACATAATTGTTGTTGTTGTTGTTAGGTGCTGTGGAGTCAGTGTCCAACTCATAGCAACCCTACATATAATGTTGTTGTTGTTAGGTGCCGTCGAGTCGGTATCCAACTCATAGCGACCCTCATAGGGTTTTCAATGGCTGACTGTTTCGGGATTGCCTTGGGAGTGGATTGCCAGGTCCTTCTCCCATTTTTGTGGTGCTGGGAATTGAACTCAGGACCTCAGAGACTGTAGCGCAGCACTCTACCCACTGAGCTAAATCCCAGCCCCCTACATATAATAGCCAAAACACTATTGTCAGTGCTTCCCTGCTATTCATAGAGTTTTCAATGGTGGATTGGTTTTTGGGAGTGGGTTGTTGGGTTCTTCTCCCAAGCCTACAGCACCTGGTGTTCCCAGGCAGTCTCCCACCCAAGGACTAACCAGGCCCGACCCTGCTTAGCTTCTGAGATCTGATGGGATCAGACACCACAGGGCTACGGCTGCAGGCTCTGACACATATATCCTCTCCTGTTTCTTCAATTCATTTTTCCAAAGATCTTTGGCAATGCAATCACTAGTTTCAGTGTCATTGTTAGCTTTGATATAGATACAGAGAGTAATGGACAAGATTTAAGATACCTCCTCCAGTTACTGAGGTCATCAGAGGAGGAAATAAGAAATGTTATGCTTCTTGTAAGGGTGTGAGGAATTTAAAACTTCGTTCCTTGGCTGGCAGTTCTGGCCATATGCACTCCATCCAAATACAGTACCACATTTTCTTCCATCTCTTGTTTCCCTAGGTTGGAAATGAAAGCAGCTGGTAAAAATAAGAGCACATGAGTCAATCTTGAATCTCAAGGTGGTAATTACAGTTTCCATCTCCTTTGGTGTAGTCCCTTCCAGTGCACTAAACCCCATATCACAATCCCCTTGTGGGGAGACCACTACCATGGTGCTGTAAATTTTATAGCAAGACCTCAATTTTTGTTTTCCAAACCTCTGAAATTAGACATTAAATCAGTTCTGCCAAGCCAAGAAAAATAACAAGAAAGAAAATACTTCAATTTGAAAACTTGATCTTTAGGACATGGCACTTTTTCTGATTTTCAATTCCCACCGAATCTCTATGTTGATATTAGAAATAGCAGTTTCTGTTTTACATCTTTGAAGGTGTAGCTTCTGGGCATCGTGGTATTTTCAGTATGAAGAATTTTACTTGAACTCTAGTAGGAACTACACCCTCAACTGTATTTTCTCTTTTCTAAGTCCTTGAGGCTTATGATCTAGCAAGCCAATCTCACAAGGGTTATCTATAACTTACTAGTTGATTGTCGCCTTTAAGGGCAGATTGATCTTCTTTTAGTTGGTCAGTCCCTAAGTCAACCATTTGGTCCTTGACTGAGTAATACCATTGTCTAAAGCTATGGTTGTCCCTCTAGTGAAGCAGCAACCTTCAACTAACCAATCTAACACCAAACTGTGAATGCAGATTATACGTACTGGCAAGAAAACTTTGTGCCCTGTGGTGGGAGAGGCAGGAAACTTGGCCCTGTCACTCACTGCATTTCCCCTTTGGAAGATTTTATTTCTTTATTGTTTCATTAGATCTTTCTTCCTTCCTTCCTCTCTCTCTCTCTCTCTCTCTCTCTCTTCTTTCTTTCTCTCTTTCTTTCTCTCTCTCTCTCTTTCTTTCTTTCTTTCTTTCCTCTCTCTCTCTCTCTCTGATAGAACCCAGGGCCTCTTGCATGCTAAGCATATGCTCTACCAGTGAGCAACACTTCCAGCCCCCAGTTAGATTACTTTTAAAGTTCATTTCCTCATTAAGATTTCTACAATTCTGTTACCACTGTGTCCTCCAAGAGCTAGTTTTATGTGTTGGGAAGGAAGACACTTGATTGCATGGTGTGATTTGTGGAATTCTAGGAAAGCCATTCAGCCCCAGCTCCCTCTTTCATTCCTAAACTCCCACCATTGGATGGTCATTCTTTCATGGTGGGATGTTACTCCTGAAACATAACACTATTTAAAACCTAATATTGTGGGAAAGACAAACCTGTGTAAAACCTCTCTGACACACAATTGTTGTTGTTGTTAGGTGCTGTGGAGTCAGTGTCCAACTCATAGCAACCTTACATATAATAGCCAAAACACTATTGTCAGTGCTTCCCTGCTATTCATAGTTTTCAATGGCAGATTGGTTTTTGGGAGTGGGTTGCCAGGTTCTTCTCCCAAGCCTACAGTTTGGGTGTAACTCATATGTGAGACAATATAGTATGATTAGAAGCAGGCTCAGAGTCAGACTGTCCAAGTTCTCACTCTGGCTCTGTCACTTGATAGCTGTATGGCCTTAGGCAAGTGACACATCTTTCTGTGCTTGGTTTCCTCATCTGTAAAATGAACATGATGATAATCCTTACCTCAGTGTTTTTCATCAGGTTTCAATTAAGAAGATAATGTGCTTAGGCAAATAGTATCCTGCAATATAAGTGCTAGCAATTATCATCTTCCATTTGCATAAGTGAGCATATTATATGGGTGTCCTTTTGAAAGGAAGCTGGTATCAAGTCACAAAGAAATTGCAGCTTGGGGTGGGAAACTAGAAGGGGGTATTCTAGACTCAGATGCATTGTTAATGGATGGCCCCTATGAGTGAGATGTAACAGTTGGTAGCATGAAGTCACTGGTGTGTGTGTGTGGGGGGTACCTGCATCTGGTACTGACCATTGTGCTCAGTAACTGATGGAATTAATCAGCTCAGATGGTGAACAAGCAGTGTGATATCCACTTACAAATGAACTTTGGCTTGAATACTTGCTTAGCTTTTTCTGGGTCTTCTAATTTCATGCCTCATAGTAGGTAGTGCTAGTTCTCTGAACCCTTATACTTGAGGAATGATGGAAAAATGTAAAACAGAGTATTGTACTTTGCTAAATGCCCCTTCCTCTTTCCTTTAGATTACATGAAGCAGACAACATTTGAAGCCCAGGCCTTTTTAGAAGCTGTGCAATTCTTCCGACAGGAGAAGGGTCACTATGGATCATGGGAAATGATCACTGGGGATGAAATCCAGGTAACACGGGTCTCAGAACTTCAGATCCTACCCCTATTTGTGGGATAGGAGGTTACAACCATTTTCATGAATGGTCAAAAAGATTGCAAGAATGGAAGATGGAGTTCCAAAGCCATGTCTCTCATTGCCTAGAGGCATTTGGTCAGCAAGCTGTTGGACACCCACTGCAGAGACCACCAGACTGGCCATTACATAGGGCAACTCAGAATCCTGCAGCTCCACTGGGCAGAGCTGCTCCTATGGTCCTGTGTTACAAGACATTCTTTCAAATGACCGCATGCTTCCAGACTAGAAGCAAATACGAATAATGTGGCACAGTGCAATAGGGGAGATGGGGCTTTGGGGTCATTAAACTTGGGTTTAAATCTTGCAAGTTATTTAACTTCTTTTAGTCTCATATTACTCCCCTGGAAAAAATAGGAATGATAATGTTTACCTTGCAAAGTCATGAGAATTCAGAGAGATGTTGGAGAAGAATTTGTCACACAGCTGCCTTTATCTATGGAATGGTATATAAATAAGGCATGGACAGCAATGAATTTAGAAAGAATTATCCAGCTTTCTATATGTTTCTATTGTGTTTAGTTTGCTTTTTCTACTTTCCACTGTGGTTTGCTATAATTTCCCATGATCCTGATGAAACGCTGGTTGTGGCCTAAGCACCTCAGGTACAGTGTTAAAATTCTCCAAAGGACACTGTTTTGTAATGTGACCCCAGCCTCCATGATGACACAATCATATGACTGCTTCAGCCAGGAAGAGGCTGTGTAGGGCTCTGCTTGGTTAGAAGAACATATCTGAGAATGCTGGTCTTTTTTTTTTTTTTTTTTGCTGCATGTCCCAGAATGCCTCTGGGCTGCTGAAATTTGTTAGGGAACAATATTTGGAAGATGCTAGATGGTACCTCTGTGTGGTTATTAGACATCTTAAGCCAAAAGTTTCCTGTTTATTGCTTAGCCATATGAACCAGAATCTCTCCTCTCCTCTCCCCTCCTCTCCTCTCCTCTCCCCTCCTCTCCTCTCCTCTTACTCCTTCTCCTTCTCCTGCTTTCTTCCTCTTCTCCTCCTCCTCCACTACTACTACTACTACTACCACTTCTTTTCTTTTCTCCTCCTCCTCCTCTTCCCCCTTCTTCTTCTCCTCCTCCTCCTTCTACCTCCCCTCTTCCTCCTCCTCCTCCTTCTCTTCCTCCTCCTCCGTCTTCTCTCCCCGGGGGGGGGGCCCCCCGTCTCCTCCCTCCCCTACCCCTGTCCCTTTTGTAGATTTTAAACTCATTTATTGACCATCCCAATACTTATTTCAGAACTTGAATCAATGCCTGGTTTCTCATATTTTGGGGCAGCGCATCAATCTATAAATCTGAGTGGACTAAAGACTTGCAGTTCTTATGCCCCCCAAAAAAGACCCAAAACATAAGAAGGGGAGGTAGAAGCATTTGGTACTGATTGGCTTGCCAAATAAGCCAGCAAATTTAATATTGAGTAGATAGACCAGTATTAAAGGGCTTTTGTGTGATACTTTATAGTGTTCAAATTCTAATTCTGTTTGTCTTAACAATCTTAGGAGTTGGAGAGGGCAGTTATTATGACTTCCATTTTGTAAATGGGAAAACTGAGGGACGCACATAACAGCTAAGTGACTTACCTAATTTCATTCATTAACTACTTATTGAGCACCCACTGTATACCAGGTGCTGTGCTGAGTGCTAATGATCTAGAGATGGATAAGACAGAATGATTACTGTTCCGTGGGGCTGGTAGTTTCAAGGTCACATGTTAGGTGCACAAATGGCAAAGGAAATGATGTTTTCTCCTTCCTGATCTAGAGGAAAACCAACACCAATTTTGTGACTAGATTAAGTAACACATTTATTTATGTCCTGCAGTTTAGCTTTGCCACTTGCTTGATTTTTTCTTTCACTTGAATTTTTTTTTTTTTTTTCTGTACTAGGGGTTGAACCCAGGGCCTCACACCTGCATGCTTTGCAAGTGCTGGACCACTGAGCTGCACCCCCAGCCCCCAGCCCTTTTTTTTTTTTTTAACTTTTTGAGACAGGGTCTCACTAAGTTACGAAGACTGCCTCTGTTATCGAACTTGCAATCCTCCTGCCTCCGTCTCCCGAGCCGCTGGGATTACAGGCATGCGCCACCACGCCCAGCTCCCACTTGAAATCTTACATGTCATTTCACATCCCTTCATGGTACTGTTGAAAACAGGTACTGAATAATCCTTTCTGGGAATTAAGAATTGAGTTTTTTGTGTTTCTTTTTGTTTACTTTCTATTTTTTCCTTTTGATTGATTCATGCTAACTGCTATAAAGTGCAAGAGAGCTAAATGACTCATCCCTTGCTATTGTGTTGAGGCCAGACATATACAGATAGCATCCAGAAGACAAGGCATCATATGTGTATGGATGTATGTATGCATATATATGTGGTTCTGTACATATATGACACCACAAGGCATTAATGTAAAGCAATCATAGTAAGGTGCTAACTTTGTGGTATAAAGATAGAGTAAATGAGAGCTGGGCACTGTGGCGCAGCCTGTAATCCCAGGGACTCAGGAGGCAGAGGCAGGAGGATCACAAGTTCGAGACCAGAGGCAGCCTGTGTCACTTAGTGAGACCCTGTCTCAAGATAAAGAATCAAAAAGGGGCTGGGGATGCAGCCCAGTGGTAGAGTCACAAAGCCAGCCCAGAGAGAAACTCATCTTGAATGAGCTTGGAGAAGCTGGTAGAAGGAAATGGCTTCCAGAGCTTTCCTGTAGAGTCCTGGGAAGGATGAAGGCTCTCCATAAACTCCAATACAGAGAGCAGAAGTGTGAGGCAGTGTTAGCCTAGAAAAAAAGAGGTCAGGGCCCAAAGAAGCTACCAAGTAAAGAACATGGTGTAATGTAACTGAGTTTCAGATAATGATGTCTTTTATTTAAAGTGCTCCCTATCTGCCATGAACTGCACCATAACACTCTTAGCCCCCTCTAGGGGCCGGTATCCAGTAGATTCTCAGCCTTGGTGCATTATTATTTTCACAGTAATGACTCATACACTGAGTATGGCAGGCCCTTGTGGCAATGGTTATTTTGGGCAAGGATCCAGGCAAAGCAGTATCTCAGAATAACTCCCCCAACAGACTGTGAGGTGCAAATATTTGTATACCAATAAAAACATCAACATATTTTCTACTTGTCAATATAAATGTATCAGATGAGATCACAAGGGAAGCAGTCTGCAAAATGTAAACTATCTGCAGTTATTTGATACATTTATTATTTGCTTTAAAATTAGCCAGATGGGAGAGAGAACAGCTCATAATTCCCACAGAGTGGTTTTCAGACAAAACTGTTGCACATTTTGGGCTTTGTCTGTGTATTCTAGAGCCACTGCCGCGGCCACCGCTGCCTTCTTCTTCTTCTCCTTCCTCTTCCTCCTCTTCCTCCTCTTCTTCTTCCTCCTCCTCCTCCTCTTGGTACTTAGGGGTTAAACCCAGGGCCTCACACATACTTTGTAAGTATTCAACCACTGGGCTGCACCCCCAGCCCATTTTTTATTTTTTTATCTTGAGACAGGGTCTCACTAAGTTATGCAGACTGCGTCTGGCCTCAAACCTGCGATCCCCCTGCCTCTGCCTCCTGAGTTGCTGGGATTATAGGGGGGAGCCACCACACCCAGCTTTCTACAGTGTCTTCCGTCAAATGATGTTGAACATAAAGTTCTTTTAATAGATTGTCTCCTCCACACCCCTTTAGTAAAATGAGGGGACCTTGAGTGTGACCCTCTTTAAATAGATTATCTCCTCCATGGCCCTTCAGTAACACAAGGGACCTGGCTGGGGTCAACAGCCTGGTCAAACAAGGGGCCTGTCGCAGGGAGGCAGGCTTTCTGGGCTTTACCTCTTCCTCACAGCTTCAGGTCTGAAAAAGAAGCACTGGAGTGTGGCCTACAGTGAGTGAGAAAGATTTGTTAGTGTTGATCAATCTGATGATGTCCCCCACCTCTCTTATTTGTTTTTTGAAACAAAGTCTCACTATGTAGCACAGGTGAGCCTGGAACTTACTGTGTAGCCCAGGCTGGCCTTGAATTTGTGGTCCTCCTGCTTCTGCTTCCCAAGTCCTGGCATTGCAGACACATGCCGCCACACCTGGCTCATGTTTGGTTTCTTATATGTGTGGAAAAGTTTAAAATCTCCACCTCCCAGCCAGGCGTGGTGGTGTACGCCTATAATCCAACTTGGGAGGCAGAGGCAGGAGGATCACAAATTCAAGACCAGGGGCAGTCTGTGTAATTTAGCAAGACCCTGCCTCAAAAAAGTAAAAAATAGGCTGGGGGTGCAGCTCAGTGGGACAGCACTTGCAAAGCATGCAAGCATGAGGCTGTGGTTTCAATCTCCAGTACTGCAAAATAAATAAATAAACAAATAATTTTTAAAAATCTCCACATCCCATGCAGTTAAATTTGCCCAATGCCTTCCCTCCTTTTTATTTTTGATACAAAATTATATTTTCAGAACTTCATGGTAAAATTCAGTGGATCTTGTTTGGTGGGGGAGAGGTTAGAGAACCCCTCATTATTATGATTTAGTTTTTAGATTAGCTACTTTCCCTCAAAAAGCTCAAGGGCTCAGCACCCTGCTTATGGATTGATGACCAGGGTAGGGAATTCAAGAGTGGGATCTGGACAGGACAGCGGCAGTGTTAGGACAGGGAGGGATGGGGCTGAGGTTGGAGAAGCTGGTGGGAATGAGACATAGTAGGGCTTCATTTCCCTTGGACTTGGCCCACCCTAGGGCTACTCCTGAGCCCCACCTCACTCACCAGCCTTGCAGCCCTCTCTCTCCTCCTCCTCCGTATTTGTTCCCAGACACATTTCCTTTTTCAACTCCCTAAGTTGTAAAATAGGGCCAGATTTCTTGGAACTTTGTGTGGGAAAGACTGTAAGAGAACTGCAAGCCCACCCAAATGGAAAGTTCTTTTTCTTTGGCCTTTGTACATAACGTTTACATCTTTTCAAATTGGTTCATTCTCACGCTCAAATTCATACCAATCTCTGCTAAAGGACGAGTGAAGATAATGATTAGGATTCTTGAGTTTAATACTTTTCAACCAAGACAGTATTTCTCATAGATTGTAAGGTCTGTCTTTAGTCTCTGGCCCTATTAGCTCCCTTTCCTCATGCCACACTTGGCTCACACTTGAGCAGATGTGTTCCAAGCCAGAGCTTACCCTGCTGAGCAGGATGGGGTGCAAGGAGTATTTAATTACCTACTGAATCTAATTGCTGGACCTGCTGATCTCCATGAAGTTTGCCCATGTCAATTTCCTCTTAAGCTCTATAGAAAATGATGTCTCATCTCTTGACTGCCTCCAGAGCATGGTTAAGAAGAGTGAACACCACTATCAGGACTAGTGAAAATCCTGTCCCCATTGTCATCTTCATCACATAAGGCAGATCCACGTTGCAAGTGACAGGACCCCCAATTGCACTGAGCTGAGTTGCCTTCTCTCCCAGGAACCCAGAGGTCCAGTGGGACAGGAGAGTTCATCGACCTCCACCCTGGGAGTGCTCCTGCTCAGTTTAGCTAATGTGTCACACCCTGCCTCAGCAGAGCCCTGGAGAAAGGCAAAGTCTAGAGAGCTCAGGAGGGTTTCCACTGGCATGAAGCTGACCGGTGACCTCAGAGAAAGTCTTCCTTCATTCCCAAAACTGACGTTGAATTTTTATGAGAAATGAGAAGGAGAAGGTCAATTATTTTGGATAAATATTATTTCAACTTCATAGAACAAATGTCTCAAGTGATTCTCTACTTGCCTGCTTCTATCCTCAAAACTGCTTTTGCCCTTTTGTAAATCTTCATCTGAAGCCTATGGTTGAAAGCAGAGTGGTGAACCCCAAAAACTCATGATAAAAATGAATTTGAACAACAAAACTGCTCCAAGTCAGGGTTAGGGGTGAAGAAGGAAGTGTCAGCGTCAATGGGACAGTAAAATGAGTGGATGTGTAGAACACTGCTCATATCCAAAGAAACATTTTCACTGATCCAAGCAAAATTTTAGGAGATATTTAGGAACAATTTTTTATTGGAAAATTTTAATGTACAACTTAATGTGTTTCATTCTGACATGCATTTCATTGTGACATTTCCATATATGCATTTTGCTGTACGTTACACAGATAAGTTCCCCCTTAACCTCTTGTGTACTTCCTCCCCCATCCCAACCCCCCCACCAATGACCTCTCTTCCATTTGCATGTCTTTTTGTGGTAATATTTTTCTATATATTCTTGGATCCCAATTATGCTTAAGATCGAAACTTTTTCTGTAGTGAACTTTCTTTTTACATTGTCAGTACTATTACCTGAATTTTCTAGCCCATCTGTATTATTACCATTCTTTGGTATTATTGCTATAATTATAATAATTTCCAGAACTATTAAAGTTGGGCTGTTCACCCTGAGGTTGCCCCCTCCCCCATTCCTTACTCCTCCTTGAGGAACAATTTTTTAAAAACCTGAAAATTTTAGACCTTCCCCCACAAATTTTGCTTATTAGCCCTCAAATGTCCAATTGTTTCAGAGTATTTGTTGCTTTTTTTCTTTCCTTTGTTTTTAACAAAGATACTTTTCATAAACAGCCATGATATTTCAGACAAGACACAGACAGGTAGTTAACACTATCCAACAACTTTCAACCTCCCTTCTTCAATAGAGTAACTGACATCATAAATCACTATAAAATCTAACAAAGAAGTCTTCATTTGGTGCTCTGAACAGGGAAAGTTTAGAATGAGGGTTGACGTTTCATATTTGTTGTTGTTGTTAGGTGCTGTTAAGTCGAGTCTGACTCATAGTGACCCTGTGTATAGCAGATCGAAACACTGATTCTGTGTCAGGCACATGATCTTATTTATATTTAAGCCCATTGTTGCAGACACTGTGTTATTCCATCTGGTGGAGAGTTTACCTTTTTTTTTTTTTTGCTGACCTGCTGTTCTCCCAAACATGATGTCTTTCTCCAGGGATTGGTCCTTCCTGACTACATGTCTGAAATATGTAAGACGCAGTCTAGCCATCCTTGCTTCCAAGGAGTACTCTGGTTGCACTTCTTCTAGGACAGAGCTCTTCCTTCTTTTGGCAGTCCATGGTATATTCAGTATTTGTCTCCAGCACCATAATTTAAAAGCATCAATTATTTTCCTGTCTCCCTTGTTCAGTGCAATGTTTCACATTTAATATGTTGTTTAACAACTTTCCACAAGCCAACTCTGGCTCTCAGGAAATGAAAGGAAAGTGGCAGAATTATCCATGTGAAGATCTGTAGTTTAGAAAAGGAATTGCTGCTCCTTTGAGGAATACCATCTAGTGGCATCTCTGGAGGGTCCAGATGGCCTGGCCAGGTAGTAACCAACCTTGAGGAGTCAAAGTGTAACAGGTCATTGGGTTTAAACAAAGTAAGTCTTTACTGAAGGCAAAGAGGACATACAAATGAGTTTTAGTTTTTGCACACCACAGGTGTTTATGCCCAGGTGTTATGTAAGTTACTGTCAGGGAATCCTTACTCCTCGGAGCCAAGAGAAGGCCCTCAAAACTACAGGGGAAAAGTATTCACCCCACAGCAGTCAAGCTTTGGAAACTTTTATTAGTGATGTGTTCCCCTCACCCATAAAATAACAATTAAATAGCCTGTGTGCTAACAACATAACTTAAAAACAAGGATAGCAAATTCTGCATTTAAATTTTTTTTTGGAGATAAGGTCTCACTATGTAGCCCAAACTGGCCTGGACCTCTCAATTCTCCTTGCCTCAACTTCCCAAATGCTGGGATTACAAGCATGTGCTACGACGCCTGGCAATATTCTGCATTTTAAAAATAAAACTTGATTAAAAATACTTCAAACCATGTAGTCACCAGAAATATATAGTCACCACAAAAACACACCCTTCCCTTGTGGTCTCCAGCACCTTCAGCTTTCTGTGCCTGGTCTGTTGTGGCATCTCCAGTTTCTGAAGATTATTCCTGTTCTTGCCAGCTTCAACTTCTCCTTTGTCCCTTTGGGTACCTTCCCTCCCTTCTTTGCAGGAACCTTGTTTAGGTTAGAGGAGCAAGTTTAGCCAACAGCTTCACAGAACTTGTCTTCACCTTGGCTTTATCTTCTTGTGCATGCCCTTCCATCTCTCTCTTGGGCATGGTGGCAACACCAAGGAATGGAAGTGCTGGACAGGGGGATACAGCAGTGCAAGGGCTTCGACTGGTCTGGCAGTTGTTCTCACCTTTTCTTTTTCTTCTTTACATTGCTCCATCCTTTTTTAAGCATTAAGAGACAGACATGGTGTTCAGAGGACAGTAAGGATAAAAAGATTGAAGACACGTAGGTCACAAGGGCAATTGAGGGAAAATGATGTAGTCCCAGGGGTACAGACTAGGACTCAAGCCACCAAGCCCAAGCCTGACTCTTTGCAGAATTTTATTTAAGGATGCACCTATCTATCATTGAAATGTCCCTTCAATCCAAAATGTGCTAGGTCCTCCTAGTTTGAATATGAGAAATTTGAATTTGAGGAATTGGTTCTTTCATTAGGAAAATAGCAGTGGAGAAATGTCAGTAGATGTTTCCATTCCTTGAGAATGTTTAGGAATGTTTACCCTCTAAAGTTGTCTTTCTTGAGCTTTCTGTGGTCTCAGAACCAAGATCAAACTACTAACCTAGGCTAAGGGCATAGCCTGCCTGCAGCTGTAGCCTTGTGGCATCTAATCCCATGAGATCTCAGAAGTTAAGCAGGGTCGGGCCTGGTTAGTACTTGGATGGGAGACCTCCTTGGAACACCAGGTGCTGTAGGCTTGGAAGATGGACCCAGCAACTGACTCCCAAAAATCAGTCGACCATTGAAAACCCTATGAAGAGCAGAGAAGCCCTGACAATAGTGTTTTGCCTGTTGTATGTAGGGTCACTATGAGTTGGATACCAACTCGATGACACCTAACAACAACAACAGGTGGATAGCCCAGTGAAAGAGTGCGTGCTTGCATGCATGAGGCTGTGCATTCAGTGCCTAGCACCACCACACACACACATGCATACACACGTACAATCAACCTAATGGAGTCCCGTAGTCTAGGATATGGACGGCCATTCTGAGATCTGTGGTCAACCATTGCCAGCTAACTGACTGTGGCCTCTGTCTCACTCAGGTGCTGAGTAACCTGGTGATGGAGGAGCTCCTGCCAACCCTTCAGACAGACCTGCTGCCTAAAATGAAGGGGAAGAAGAATGACAGAAAGAGGGCCTGGTTCAGTGTAAGCAGTGATGTGGCTCTACAGCTGGGCTACTCAAAACAAACATTCCCTTCCCTTTTCTTTTTGGGGCATTTGTGGTCATTGTTTTTAAATAATTTCTTCTTGGGTGGTGGGGGGAGACATGCCTACCTCAAGCCTGCTCAATCTCACTTACATAAGATAAGAATGAATCCAAACAGACTTGAACTTTAAAAGAAACATGTTTTGATTATGTTCTGGGAGTTTGTGACGGAGCCACCTCCTCTCCCTGCTTGACTCCCTCACGCACTTGCCCACAGTACCATGATCCTTGTGCTGTTCCCTCTTGCAGCTCCTGGAGGAGGCCTATAATCTGGTTCAGCACCAAGTTTTAGAAGGATTAAGTGCCCTGAAGGAGGAATGCAGAGCCCTGACGAAGGGCCTGGAAGGAACAATCCGCTCAGACATGGATCAGATTGTGAACTCAAAGAACTTTCTAACTGGAAAGATCAAAGGTCAGTGGAGATGCTCTGCGCTCCCAGTCATTAAGTAAGCTGTCCCTTTAGGGATCCTCACAGAGGTAGAGTATGGTTGCCCCTCTATCTTCAGGTCCCAGGTCTCTGGATTCAAGTAACCACCGATCAGAATATTTGGGAAAAAAAATTGCACTGAACACCTGCAGACTTTTCTTGTCATTACTCCCTAAATAATAGGTTGTAACACCTATTTACATAGCATGTGCATTGTATTAGATATTATGAGTAACTGTCCAGAGGCCTGGTGATGTATCTGAGTGGTAGAGGACTTGCCTAGCATGTATAAGGCCCTGGGTTCAATCCCCAGTACAAAAAAAGAAAAGAAAGGAAAAGTAGTGTAGAGATGACTTTAAGTATACAAAGTATATAGTTGTCTGTAATTGTTGTTGTTAGGTGCCGTCAAGTTGAGTCCAACTCATAGTGATCCTATGTATAGCAGATCGAAACACTCCCTGATTTTGTGCCAGGCACATGATCTTATTTGTATTCAAGCCCATTGTTGCAGACACTGTGTCAATCCATTTAGTGGAGGGTTTTCCTTTTTTTGTTGACCTGCCACTCTCCCCAACATGATGCCTTTCTACAGGCACTGATCTCTCCTATCTACATGTCCAAAATATGTAAGACGCAGTCTAGCCATCCTTGCTTCCAAGGAGCACTCTGGTTGCACTTCTTCTAGGACAGATCTGTTGGTTCTTTTGGCAGTCCATGGTATATTCAATAGTTGTCTCCAGCACCATAATTCAAAAGCATCAATTCTTTCCTGTCTGCTTTGTTCGATGTCCATCTTTCACAACCATATGATGTGACTAAAAATACCATGGCGTGAGTCAGATGCACCTTCGTCTTCAATGTGATATCTTTGCTTTTCAGTCTGTACATTGGCTATATGCAAATACCACACCACTTTATATCATTGAGTAACCTTGTATTTTGATATCCTTAGAGGTTGGGCAGGGTTTGTGTATTAATAAGCTGGTGTGTCTCTTTGACAGAGAAACTGACTGAAGCAAGTTTATGCTGGGAAATATTTATTGGGGACTTATGGTTAGAGGATTTTAGTCCATAGAGGTGGAAGGCGTGGTGGCAGGACAGGCATGTCCAGGCCCGTGGCATAGAAACTCACATCTCAGCAATCAGGAAGCAGAGAATAGAGAGTGACCAGAACCAGGCCTGGATAAAAATCTCTAAAGCTGGGACCCTGCCTCCCAAAGTTTTATCACCTCCCATATCAGTGCCACCAGCTGGGGCCCCAGTGTTCAAACACATGGTCTTTCAGGGACATTTTAGGTTCAAACCCTGACAGGGTGGGCCTTGGAACCAATTGCCTGCAGACACTAGGGAATGACCATCCCTGGTTTCTGAGAAGAATTAAACTGAGGAATTGGGAGGAGGTGGTAACTGTTGTAATTGGAGCATGCCACGGGGACTATTAAGGGCCCAGACCTTTCCATGGAAGCTTCGTGCACACAACGGGGAAGAAATCTTCCTGCTTCATGATAGCGCTGTGTATTCTGTTGCTGCCTGGACTTCCCCAGCTGTAGGATTTAGGCTGGATTATAATGGCTTCTGCCTGCCTCCTCTACTCTGTAAACTCTCAAAGAGAAGAGTTATGCTGCCTTGGTTTACTCAAGAATACCCAGTACCTAGTAGTGCCCTGCCACTAAAACAAGGAAGGGGACTTCAGGCGGCCTTGATAAGGGCCTTTGGATTTCGGAAGAACTTTGGGAGTGAACTCCCCATTTCCTCCCATGTGACTCACAGGAGTCTTTAATTATGCTCCACAATTATTTATTCATTCAAAATAAGTATTTATTCTGCTTCTGCTGAATACAGAGGTGATGAGGATTCAGAGATATGATTTTATGTTAGAAGAGAATTTGAAGCACGCCATAGATACTGAGACAGAAGGAAAAATATGATAAATGCCTTAGGAAAGGACAGAACAAGACGGACATGGATCCCATTTCGACTTAAAGAACAGTGGGAGCCTCCTAAGGAGGATTTTGCCTTAGTGTTAGGTGCTTAGAGAGACTGACAATGTCAACAGGTACAAGAGGTAATAGCAGTGAACAAGTGCTTACAGTGTGCCATGTCTGTGCCAAGCACCTTGGAAACAGAAAACTCACTTAACCCCCTCCATAGCCCTGAGATGTACCGTAATTACTCTTATGATCTCCATTTTACAGATAAGAAAACTGAGGCAGAGATTAGTGAATTTACCTAAGGTCCCAAAGTGTGTGTGTGGCTGGCTCTGAGTGTAGCCCATCTAGCCCCCATCTTTCAAGCTGTGTTGGGCTGCTAACTGCTTCTCAAAAGTTTCTGTAACTTCTGGGATGCTAATGAGTTGATCTATCACTACACAGTATTCCCCACAACAGCATCTCTGCATGCTTGAAAACAGCAGAGCATACATACATACAGGATGTGACATTTACTCAGTCCATAAGGAAACACCTGCAGACCAGAGTTCAGGAAGTTGGATGGTGGTTCCAGGGCATGAGGCTCCCAAATGGGAGACATTTGAGCTGGGCCTTGAAGGCGTGAGCAGGATGTTTACAAGCAGAGGCAGAGGAAGGAGGCCCAGGTAAAAGAACACTGAATGAAGGCACTGAACCAGGGCTGGAGCAGGCTGTAGTCAGTAGGAGGCAGGGGAGAGCAGGTGGAGAGGAATGCTCCCTTCCCTGCCCAACTCTTCTGTGGGGATCTCCACCCCACCCTGCAGGTGAGGTCGGCCAGCAGTGCTAACTAAGTCTTTATTGTAGGTTGTCAGTGCTCAGGATTATTCTGAAATTTTGATTACATGCTTTTCACTTAGTTCTTCTCACAAAGTTAACTAGCTGACAATGAATTTATTCTCTTGGCAAACAGGATTTCATTGTGGTATCAGCTATGTGTGTGGTTTTTTTTTTTTTAAGAGTTGTAGGTTGTTTCATATTTGAATCATACACTTGAAAAGGCTTTTTTCCTAAGAATTCTATGTCTTGTTTAATATTTTACATCCCAAATAATTATAGGGTTGATCATCTCAGATTCTCAAAATCAGAGACAACATCTCATCCTCCATGTCTCTGACATATGTCTGCAGTCTGAAATAAGAATGTGGCCATTCTATAAGTGAGTTATTTGCCAATAAGAATTTCAAAAACAGACGAGTCATAGTCTCACTTTTGTAAATGGTAGTCCTTCTTTTGCAAATTAATATTTGCATCGAACATTTCCAGTCCTCTCTTTTTTTTTTTCCATCTGTAAAAAGGGGTTGGACATTCACGTTAGTTTGTGCTTCTCTTTTCGCTTCTGTGATACTGTGACAATATAGTATGATGACTTGCCTTGCTCCACAAAACTGGCCTTCCTAGACCATGGATTGAGCTTAGCCTCTTCCACTGCATTGATGCTACTGAACCTGGCTGATCCTGAGAAACCCCTCTGCACAGAAAACCATGCAGAATCCCTGTCCTACCCAGACTCACTGGGTTTGGATCTTTT
Source organism: Pedetes capensis (assembly GCA_007922755.1). Classification (NCBI taxonomy): domain Eukaryota; kingdom Metazoa; phylum Chordata; class Mammalia; order Rodentia; family Pedetidae; genus Pedetes; species Pedetes capensis. The sequence continues at coordinate 128,285 of VMDO01001920.1, forward strand.
TTCTTTTCTTTCCTTTTCTTTTCTTTTCTTTTCTTTTTTTTTTTTTTTTTTTTTGTGGTACTGGGGGTCGAACCCAGCGCCTTGTGCTTGCACACTTTGCAAGTGCTGGACCACTGAGCTGTACTTCCAGCCCATTTTTTTACTTTTTGAGACAAGGTCTCGCTAAGTTACACAGACTGCCCCTGGTCTTGAACTTCCAATCCTCCTGCCTGCACCTCCCCAGCCGATGGGATTATAGGTGTGCGCCACCATGCCCAGCTCTGGTTTGGATCTTTACTGTGCTTTTCCTCCAGTAATCAGAGGGCAGTGTCTATCTCTGGGGAGTGGAATTACTGTGACACTTTTTCATGCTCCTGATGTGTTTCTGTATTTTGTACATTTTTGTCACCAAGCTTATGATCCTTTTCAGAAAAAAAGACTGTGTTTTTGTTTTGTTTTATTTTAATTGGGGGTGGGGCCACAAGAGGGAGTGAATGGAATTTGGTTCCATTTGCCCAGATTATACTCGAATTTTTGAATATACAAGATTATATTTGAATTTTTTAAAAGTCTTGGTGGAGAAAGGAAGTAGAATTATATTGACCAACGGACTCTTAGAGAAATAAATTAAAACTTAATAAATTAGGTTTTTAGAAGACAAACTATGCATATATGATGCTGGTGATGGATCGTGGACAATATTTTCTTCTTCGTATTAGCCATTGCCTGTTCACAGAGACCAAGCAAACAAATGCATTCATCTCAGGACAAAGGAAGGCTTGGGGAGGAGGGGAGGAGAGATTCTCAGAGCAGCCAGTGGGTTTCCATTCTGGTGAATGCTGGCCTAGGACCCACTGTGCTCGTCTGTCTTACTCATTTGAACTTACATTGGCTGTTAGTTGGCTCCGTGGGGCACTATCTAGCTCTGGTCTGGTTCCAGTGCCTCCAAATCCGATTTTGCCTTAATTCATGTTTTGTTTTGTTTTGTTTTGTTTTGTTGGCTGTTTCCTGCCTCAGCAATGGTGGCCCAGCCTGCGGAGAAGAGCTGTGGGGAGAGTGTGCAGCCTTTCCTGGCATCCATTCTGGAGGAGCTCATGGGGCCAGTGAGCTCAGGGTTCAGTGAAGTGCGTGCACTCTTTGAAAAGGAAGTTGAGGAACTCAGCCAGAGATTTCATGTCACCAAAGACAGTGTTCAGCTGAAGGAGGTGAGAGACCAAGCTGAGGAGCTGAGTTCAAATGGGCTACTGGGGCTGGTTTTGCCATAATGCTCTCCCTCCTTGCTTCCCTCCCTTCTTTCCTTCTCCCCTTCTGTCCATTCATCTAGCCTTTATTCCATTCATCCAGATAGCTGGTTTGTCCATCCTCCATCCGTGCATCCCTCTCCTTAATTTTCTTTATTAATGGTTTTCAAGTTGCAAAAATGTTTGTATTAGTAGAACAATATACTGTATTCAAACACATACATATTATATTCCATATATAAGCAAAATTAATCGCCACCACTCATACTTACTGATCTTAGTCCACCCTCAACTCCTAGGCACATCTGTTCCCAACTCCCTGAATTAACTAATATAAATAGCTTAGAATGTGTTTTCCTATACTTTTTTATACAAATATATAAACATATCTTCTCATTTAAAAAAACTTTTGTTTTCAGAACTATACACTTATTATATAGACCGAAGGGCGGTCCATTGTCTCTGTCACCTGGTTGAAATGCAAATCCTCTGGCACCTCAAATCTGTTGAATCAGGGACTCTGCAGGGTAGGGCCCTGGTGTCTATTTTAACAAGAGCTCCAGAGAATTTGGTCTACTCTAAAATTTGAGAGTCACTGACATAGATATAACTTGGCAGTTTGGTTTTATAGTTGACATGTCATGGTGAAATGACTTGTAGGATACTCTCCCTCCCTCCCTCCCTCTCTCTCTCTCTTTCTTTCTTTTTTCCTTTCTTTCTTTCTGATACCATTAAAATCTAACCCTATTAAATGACACATAATAATTGTACATATTTATGAGATATGGTGCGATAATGTGATACACCTACACAAAGTATGATCAAATCAGAGTAATTAGCATTTCTATTTCCTTAAACATTTATTTTTTTGTGTGTTGGGAACCTTTGATCTCTTCTCACTCTTCATAAAACATATAATAAATTGTAAGCATAGTCACATTTCTGTGCAGTACTTTTCTTATTTCTTTATATATACGTGCATGTGTATAATTGTACAAAACAAAATTTCATAAGTGCTTTGAGGTTTCTTATTGCAACGTGTTTTTCTTTCTTTCTCTTTTCTCTCTCTTTCTCCTTCCTTCCTTTCTTTTTCTTTTCTTTTCTTTTCTTTCCTTTTGTACTAGTCTTTAGTCTACCTTTCTCCCCTCAAATAACCAGGATCACCAACTTAGCATATGCCATTCTTCACTTTTGCCTGCTTCTATAGTACACAAAACATGTATATTTATAGTCTCTTTTCTTACATTGCTTGCTTTTAGAAAAAATGGAATTATATATATATATATATATATATATACATATATATATATACATATATATATATATATTTTATATACCATACTGCTATATCAGTTTTCTTTTTCAAAAACACATCATGAAGCTGTTTCAAGATAACTAGTTTAGCTCTAATTCACTCTTTTAACTGGCTGCATAATATTTCATGTATGGAAGCACCATAATTTATTCAGCCATCCCAATATTATTGGCACCATGAATAAAACTGCAATAAATAATCATATACATACACACACACACACACACACACACACACACACACACACACATATGCGCTTATATCTTGATGCTTTTCTTTCAATGGGATAGATTCCTAGGTTGAAAGATATACTTTTCATGTTAACAGGTGTTCCCTTTGCATTTCAAAAAAAGAATTAAAATTTTACATTCTGCTAATTTTGTTTGGCAGGGAGCATTCTCATATTATCATCAGTGATAGTTGTTACCACTTGTTTAAGCTTTCAACAATCTGATACCCATTTTCCTCTCCTTCCTGCCTAATTGATATATTTTAAAATGACATATTCCTTATTGTAGGACAAGGGGCAAATTCAACATTGTGCTTTTGACCATTAATTCCACATCAGTGGCCCTCTCCTTAATCACTTCTTAAAGGACAATAGGATGGCCCCTCTTAAAATTCTTATTGGTGCAGCCTGTATTAGTCACACCCACTTTGCCTTTCTCTAAGTTCCCTTGAGCCTCCTTTCTATCTTTTCCTTCTCCACCCATTCTCCTGTTTATATTAAACCACCAATATTCAGTGTGAAAAATATTTTAGAATAAGTTTAAAAAATAGAATGCCTTTTATTGCAACAACATTCATAGTGTGAGAGTGTTGAAAACACTGTGAGCTTCAGCTGAGGGCTGATGTGGGAGCCTTGTGCCTCGCTGACTATCAGTGGTGCAAACTGAGTAGGAGGGACTTTGGCCTTTAAAATTGGATGCCTCTCCCAGGCCAAGTCTCTTTGCATCCAGGCCCCACACGCTGGCACTATGGAGCGAGACCCTGTGCACACCAAGAGCCAGCTCCCCTCCCAGAGCCTAGGAGTCCAGGGAGCACCCCCAACTTCCCTGGGTTTATTGAGAGGGACATCATCCTTCAGGAAGGTTCCTGAATTTGAAGATGCTTAATTTTTCCCTTCATCAAAATGCAGTGTCTAGAGCAGCTTATGACTCTTCCCCTGGATTCTGTGAAGATGGAACCTTGCTATACTAAAGTCAACCTGCTTCCAGAGCGCCTGCAGGATCTCCAGAGCCGCTTCAGATTCCCCCATGTTGATTTGGTGGTCCAGAGGACGCAGAACTACATGCAAGAGGTGGGAGCCGCAGGGTGTCCACAGTGGATGAGGACGGAGAGAGAGAGAGAAACAGAAATGGGTGCTGGCAGATGAGGCAGGGTGCTCCTGCAGCTCAGGGAAATGAGACTCATGTCTTAATTAGGTTGCTGAGGACAGACTCAGGTCCTACTAGCTGGCTTCATCTTTCCTCCATGTTGATGAGCATCATAGAGAAGAAATGCCTAGGGAAATTAAGTAGCATGAACTGATAAATTAATTGATTGGTTGAGTCAGTTCTTTAAACTTTGGCTGCACATTAGAAATACCTGGGAACTTTAAAAAAACTGCTGTTGCTTATGCTCCATCCCCAGTAATTCTGAATGTGTGTGTGTGTGTGTGTGTGTGTGTATACACAAATATATGTAATTTTTAAAAAATTCCTCCCACTAAACCAGGCACAGTGGCGCACCCCTGTAATCCCAGCGGCTTGAGAGGTGGAGGCAAGAGGATCGCAAGTTCTAGACCAGAGGCAGTCTGCATAACTTAGCGAGACCCTGTCTCAAAAAGTTAAAAAATGGGCTGGGGGTGCAGTTCAGTGGTACAGCATTTGCAAAGCATGCAAGCGCAAGGCCCTGGGTTCAAACCCCAGTACCACACACACAAAAAGAAAAAAAAAAATTCTTCCACCCCCATTCACACTGCTTCTCATATGCAACCAGAACTGAGAACTGCTGGTTTAAGTTAATTCTCTATCTTAGTTAAGAGTAAATCAATCAGTCACAACTTCATATTTGATTTCTTGAGCTTACTTGATTTATGTTTTTTTTTTCCTTGTAAGGATTTTTTCCCTCCAGGAACAGGGATGAACACTATAGACTCTTTCCATATTATATATAGTCTTCCACAGATAAAGAAAATGTGTGATTGGACACAATTTTACTTCTTAAGTGTTCTCAGGAGAGCTTACTGTGGTCTGGATACTACTGGATCTCATTTCAGAGATCAATAGTGAGACAAATTCTTAGATAAATTCACCACAGTGTTGAAAATGCTATCATAAAGATGCGTGTTGGATGCTTTGGGATCAATCTCAGGCTTGGGAAAGAAAGAAAGGTTTTCCTCTTAAAAGTTGCAGGCAGGATTAAGTGCTATTTCTGACTATCTAACCTAAGTTGTGAGGGCTAGGATTTACCTCAGCTGGTAGAGTGCTGTTCTGCAGTCTCTGAAGTCCTGAGTTCGATTCCCAGCACTGCAAAAGTGGGAGAAGGACATGGCAATCCACTCCCAAAGCAATCCCGAAACAATCAGCCATTGAAAACCCTATGAGGGTCACTATGAATTGGACTTGACTACACAGCGCCTAACAACAACAACCACCTGAATTGTGAGGGACAAAATTGGGCCACAGTTTAACAGCAGTCACCTTGATAATCCTGGGCCCTGGAGAAACAGATACAGGGACAACTGCTGAGAATAAGCCATTTGAACTGTCTCTGTTTCCTGACCCATATGTCACCATGACAGGCAGTAGTCGTACTAAGCCATGACTCTGCCTCCCCTCCCAGCCTTCCAGAGAAAGGAAGGGATGTGAGGTGGCAGGAAAGAGAGAGAGGAGGAGGAGAAAAAAGAATACTACACGTACAGGCAGGCTGGGACTTAGCTCAGTTGGTAGAGCACTGCTCTGCACTCTCTGAGGACCCTGGTTCAACCCCTAGCACTGCAAAAATGGGAGAAGGATGTGGCAATCCACTCCCCAAACAATTAGCTATTGAAAACTCTGAGACTCAACTGCACCTAACAACAACATATGTGCAGACAGACAGACAGAAGTGGGCAGGGTGTGGGGGTGAGGCTGGGGAGCGGGTTCCCAACCTCTGATTCTGCAGTGGCCACAGGGCTGATGGCTCTACTACAGCAGGTGGGAGGAGGCCCTGCTGCCCTAGGTTTGCCCCAGAGCAGTGCCCAAGGCCTCACTCGTGGCTCATCGCCTCCCTTCTGTCCCGGGCGAGCCACAGAGGCTGGGGCTAGTGATCCCAGGCTCTGACTGGGGCCTGTTTCTGTGTCGGTTTGGTTTCCAGCTGATGGCGAACGCGGTGTTCACTTTCGAGCAGTTGCTCTCCCCACATCTCCAAGGCGAGGCCTCCAGAACAGCAGCTGCCATTGAGAAGGTTAAGCTCCGAGTCTTAAAGGTAAAACCTTTACCGTTATTTGGACGTAGGATCCAATAAGAACGTGTTAAGTGGAAAAATACCCCATTCTCCCTTTCATGTTGATCTTTTTCAGGTCTTCCTCTCTGAATCATCCCTAACAGTTGTCCCTCAGCAGTTTCCCCAGGCTGACTTTCAAGCATGTTCTGCCATCTAGTGGCCACTTCAGGGACCACAGGTCTCCATCATTGTCACCCAGTTAGAAGTGACATGGTTGTTAGGTGCTCTTGAGTCACTCCAACTTATAGCGACCCTATGTACAACAGAGCGAAACACTCCCTGACACTGGGCTGTGCACATGATCTTTTTTATGTTTAAGCCCGTTGTTGCAGACACTGTCAATCCATCTAGTTGAGGGTTTTCCTTTTTTTCACTGACCACCCTCTCCCAAACATGATGTCTTTTTTCCAGGGATTGGTCCCTCCTGACAACAAGTCTAAATATATATAAGGTGCAGTCTAGCTATCCTTGCTTTCAAGGAGCACTCAGGTTGCACTTCTTCTAGGATGGATTTGTTGGCTCTTTTGCCAGTCCGTGATATATTCAGTATTCATCTCCAGCACCATAATTCAAAAGCATCAATTCTCCTGTTTCCCTTATTCCCTGTCCACCTTTCACAAGTGTATGGTGTCACTGAAAATATCATGGCATGAGTCAGGCACATCTTCGTCTTCGGTGTGACATCTTTACTTTTCAGCACTTTAAAGAGGGCTTTTGCAATAGCTTTTCCCAAAGCAATGTGTCTGCTGGGCGTGGTGGCGCACGCCTGTAATCCCAGCAGCTTGGGAGGTGGAGCCAGGAGGATCACAAGTTTGAGACCAGAGGAAGCCTGTGTAATTTAGTGAGACCCTGTCTCAAAAAGTAAAGAAAAAAATTAAAAAGGGCTGGGGACTCAGCTCAGTGGTCCAGAACTTGCAAAGCATGCAAGTGCAAGGCCCTGGGTTCAACCCCTAGTAACAACAACAACAACAACAACAACAACAACAACAACAACAACCAAAGCAATGTGTCTGTTGATTTCTTGACTGCTGCTTCTGTAGGCAAGGTGTGGGCTCTGCCTTCAAGGAGTTTACAGTATACTAAAATCCATTCAATTGGCCAACATTTTAAAGAAAAATCAAAAACTCAAGGCAAAGAAAATACCCTACGGGAAAGATACCTGCCATATAAATTATTTCAAATGTGCTTCACGTGTTAAGTATATATTAAAATGAATGCAATAATAGGAGCTTGCACATATGATATTTTTAAGGCTTATAAAATCTATTATGTTTTATTTGATCCTCACAAGCACTTGTGGGATGATTAGAATATATCCCCATAAAGACATTGACCCTCTAACGGCTAAAGTGACTTACTTTAAGCCCAACAGTCAATGGTGATCGTAGAGCTAAAACTATCCTTAGACCATGTTTACTAAATTTTTTTACCACTTCCTGTGTCTCCTAAACAGAGGATCAGGGTCCCACAGAGCCTGGGTATGGTCCTTGAGTTTTAGACTTGATCTTGATGCCTCGTTGTTGTTGTTAGGTGCCGTTGAGTCGAGTCTAGCCCATAGTGACCCTATGTACAGCAGATCAAAACACTTCCCAATTCTGTGCCTCACAGGCAAAAGGAAAGTCTGGCAACCAAATTATTGAGATTAAAAGCAATGTTGATCATGGTAACACAAATAATAATGCACTAGCAGTTGAGCTAAAGAAAAAGATAGAACCATTGTCAAGTGCTTCAGAAGACAGGAGAGGAAGTAAGCAAGAAGAAAGGTGTCCCCATTCTTAGGACCTCAGGTTTGAAAGGGACTTGGAGTGTTGTTAATACAGGTTCATACCAGTGTTAAGAACATTCCTGCCAGGGATGGTCCCATTAGGACTTGGATATCTTCAGTGTCAGGATACTTCCTGACTGTCCCGACCAGTGTCCAGGTAGACTTCCTGTCTACCAGGACAGCCCCTTCCATCTCTGACACTTAAAACATGTTTTCTTGTGTTAGACTAAAGTTCTTGCCCCTGGTAATTCTCATTGTACCATCCATCTTCATATCATTTTCCCACATGGTAGCCTTTGTTTGTTTGAATAGAGCTATAATTTTTCCCTGAGTTATTATCTCCAGTATAAATGCTCTCCTTTCTTTAACTATTCTTCATTTTGTCTGGCTATTCTGTTCACGTGCCTGTGAATGCTGTCCAGAACATCTGTAATCCCCTTGGAGTGACATCTAACATCAAACCCTGCTCTCCAGGTTTTGATGCTTAATGCAGAACAGAGAGAATCATTATCTTTCTTGTTCTAGATATGAAACTTCTTCAGATAACAATCACAGTTTTGATGGAATTAGGAGCCAGCCCTTCTCTTCCCACCGACTTTACTTGCAGAATGGAGAGTAATAGCTGATTATAGCTCCCACCTGCCTACCCCACACAGGAATGACAACGTACAAACTCACTCCCTAGTTCTATCCCCAACTTCTTTATAAGACAGATGTCATCTCTATTTTGATCTTGCCTAAGTTTCCATATGTATAAGATGGTAGGGTGAGATGGGTCCTGATGTCACAACCTACACAGAGTGTGAGCAAGAATTACAAGGAAAGATCTTTGAAACCTTGGAAATGCAAGAGTCCTCAGAAATTGAAATGGGGAGGGAGGTGACGTGGGTGGCTAAGATTTTTGTTTAAGCTAAGGTGAACAGATTATGATGTTAATATTTAGCATGTTTTTCTGTATTGACAGCAATATGATTACGACAGCAGCACCATACGGAAGAAGATCTTCCAGGAGGCACTGGTTCAAATCACACTTCCCACAGTGCAGAAGGCTCTGGCATCCACATGCAAACCAGTAAGAGGATGGGTTCCTTCAAAGAACCTGTTCTTACTGCCTTCGAAGTTTGGACATGTTCTTTCATTGGGCTGTTCTTACAAATAGGCTAGAACAGAAAGTGGTTGGGAAACTGTTTTGTAAATGGTTGTCGTTGTTGTTAGGTGCCATTGAGTCATGTCTAACTCACAATGACCCTTGTAGAGTTTTGAATGGCTGATTATTTCAGAATTGCCTTGGGAGTGGATTGCCACATCCTTCTTCCATTTTTGCAGTGCTGGGAATTGAACCTGGGACCTCGGAGACTGCAGAGCAGTGCTCTACCAACCGAGCTAAATCTTAGCACTTGTAAATGGTTAGACAGTAAATATTTTGGGCTTCATGGGCTATTCTATTTCTGTTGCAACCACTCAACTCTGCCGTTGTAGTGCAAAAGCATCCAGAGACTGCACAAACAGATAAGTCCATGTTTCAATCAACTTTATTTACAAAAGCTGCCAGGACTAGAGGAAATTACAAAGGGTATAGATCTGAACTTGAGCCAAGCTAATGGTTGACATAGAATGCCTAAGGAGACCAGATGTTCCCCATGATAATGTGACTCATTGGTCCAACATGTCCTCTGAAATTTGATTGCTACGTCCAGAAAAGGTCCTTGTGTCTACAGAAGGATATTTGTTCTGTTATGTTCAATAACGTTTGTTTGCTGAAATCAGTGGCACCATTTAAACTGCTAGAAGCATCAGGCTTGCAGGAACAGTCATGGTTATAAAAGTGTGACTTAGTCTGTAGAACAATGGGCAAGCAGAGTCTGGAGGCTGGTTCAAGGCCTGTATTCAAGTCCTGGCTCCTCCATGTTTCTGCTTTGTAGTTCTGGGCAATTCAATTTTCTTCTTTTGGTCTGGATTTCATCTTCTATAAAATGCAAATGATAATTTTTTTGCAGTATCTTAAGATTGAGAAGACTAAAAACAATTGACATTTGATGACTTCTTATAATGTGCTTGTTGTTGTTGTTAGTTGCCATCAAGTCATGTCCAACTCATAGCGTCCCTCATAGGGTTTTCAATGGCTGACTGTTTCCCGATTGCTTTGGGAGTGGATTGCCATGTCCTTTTCCCATTTTTGAGGTACTGGGAATCAAACTCGGGACCTCAGAGATTGCAGAGTGGCGCTTTACCAACTGAGCTAAATCCCAGCCCTTATAATATGCTAGAGACTATTAAACATTTGCCTGCAGCCGTAGCCCTGTGGCATCCAATCCCATCAGATCTTGGAAGCTAAACAGGATTGGGCCTGGTTAGTACTTGGATGGGAGACAGCCTGGGAACTTCAGGTGCTGTCGGCTTGGGAGAAGGACCTGGAAATCCACTCCCAAAAATCAATCCACCATTGAAAATCCTATGAATAGCAGAAAAGCACTGACAATAGTGTTTCGCCTGTTGTACGCAAGATTGCTATGAGTCGGAGATCAACTTGACAGCACCTAACAACAATTAAACATTTTGTATGGCTTATCAACATAAATTTCACACCAGCCTTTTGTGGAGCTACTACTTAGAGCCTCAATGTGCAAATGAGGAAATTGAGCAATTAAGTAGCAGGCCCCAAGTCCAGAGCTGGTTACCACCAGTGTTTAACCCAGTTCAGCCTCACCTACAGCACAGTAGGTGCTCAGTAATTGTCATCAACCTCCACTACCACTATCACTATTCCTACTTCAACCTTTCAAAAATGATTGGCAAGCTTGGACTTTTTCAAGGCCTAATTCCCTCTTGGAGTCAGTGATAAACGGCTTCTTGGCAACTTGGAGAATCTCCAAGCATTGGAGAATTAAAATCCTTTGTGTGAGTTATTTTACTGTGCAAATTACTTTGGTTATTTTTATAGTCTGTAAACACTATTTTTCTTCAGATAGTCATTGGCATATCTATTGTTGGTATTTATCTCTAGGGGTATATCCATTTAGTAGAAAAAGATTCAGTTATGCTAAAGGGAAAAGAATTGGTCTCTGTGATTGTCCCTTGGCCTTATGGGGCGGAACAGTTCAGCAGCCTGAGAGATTACTGGGTCCACCTCAGAACATGTCTGGATGCAGAAGTTCTGCTTAAGATTTTTTTTTTTCAATCTCAAAGGCAGTTTGGAGGCCTCAGACTCAGCGTGTCCAGGTGAGGAAAGGGTAAGGAGAGGTCCCCCCTTTTCATCTATGCCCCTCTTTCCAAGCATCAGGAGAGTGAGTTGTGCCCAATCTGTAAGAGGCCCTTGCCATTTTTAATCCAGAGAGATTGCTTTCAAGAGAACTTGTGGCCCCAGTTTTTCAGTAATAAAGAATATTGTGTGTCAAGAGCTTTTAAAATTTTTATAGTTATATAATAAGTAAATCAGCGAATTGTCTGCTTCACAGAAGAGGTCTTTAAAATCCTTACAATTAGGTCAGTATACAGCTTCATGATAAATGGAGAAAAGGTTGAGTTGTCCAAGATTTTGCTTTAGTTGGTCCTACATCAACACCTGTGGAAGCAGGTGTTCAAGAAATCAAAAGACACATTGCATTGGGTAAAGCTGTTGCAACAGACCTCTTTAAAGTGTTGAAAAGTAAAGAGGTCACATTGAAGACCAAGGTGTGCCTGACTCATGCCATAGTATTTTCAGTCACATAATATGGTTGTGAAAGCTGGACGTTGAATAAGGGAGACAGGATAAGAATTGATGCTTTTGAATTATGGTGCTGGAGGTGAATATTGAATATATCATGGACTGCCAAAAGAATAAGAAGATCTCTCCTAGAAGAAGTGCAACCAGAGTGCTCCTTGGAAGCAAGGATGGCTAGACTACTGCATCTGACATATTTTGGACACATTAGGAGGGACCAATCCCTGGGGAAGGACATCATGTTTGAGAGAATGGCAGGTCAACAACAACAAAAAAGGAAAACCCTCAACTAGATGGATTAACACAGTGTCTTCAACAATGGGTTTAAACATAAAAAAGATCGTGTGCCTGACATAGAATCAGAGAGTGTTTCACTCTGTTGGACGTAGGGTTGCTGAGTCGGACCTGACTTGACAGCACCTAATAACAACAACAAGGGGTCTTTATTGTGCTAAAGTGTGTTTTCCTTGGTTCTTTAAGTAGCAACTTCCTAAATTGGTGACACCCAACCCTGCTATAGCTGTGTATTAGAATTGATTGGGAGCTTTTATAAAAGTACTCCCCAAGACCCCACTCTCAGGATTCCAATTTAATTGTTCCAGAGAAATAAGCCTATGACATTGTTCAATCAATTCAATATAGGAAGGCCTGCTTTGTAAAAGTGGACACATCACAGTGTTGTAAATGTCCCTTGATTATTCCTTCCCACAGAGTTAAGTAGTTGAAAATTTAAAGGTCCTCTATTTATTCAGCAAACATGTATTAAAAATGTATCCAACATGACCCAGGGTCTCTGTTCCTGCTCTCCTGGAGCTTGCAGAGTAGAGGTGAAAGACAGCCACACAGGACCCTGTGCAGCCAGCAAAGCAGTGGCCTTATGGGGAAGAATCCAGGCAAGGTGCTGAGCTCTGCTTATGGGCTCAGGGAAGACTTCCCAGAATCATGCTTTCACCCACTCCTGGGGAATGAATGACAGTCAGGGGAATAAGGCTCAGGAAAGGAAGATAAAAGTGTGTTCTGGGCATGAGCCTGTGCCCTTGTTTAGCAGAGGAAGAGACAGAGGTTCAGAGTGGGAGCATGGCTTACCGTGGGTCCAATGGCAAGTCCTAGGCTGTGCCATTTCTGTGTCTATGGATCAGTCCTGTCTCATACACCTCCTAGGGATCATTGAAGCTCTTGTCTCTTCAGTCCTTTGGTTCTCCTCTCAGGTAGGTATAAAGGGACCCCATTATTTCCAGGCAAAAGGCATCAATCTACTGCCAAGTCCCTGGTTCTCTAAGAGCCTCAGATCAAGAGCCCTCCCCCAGATCCATCCGATAGAAGGATTATTGAATTAATCACTGGGGTGTGATCTGGTACAGGCAAGCCATTTGGGAACCCTCAGAAGGCAGGGAAAGCTAAGGCATTTTGCACATGCATGGGCTGACTTAGGGTGAACCACTGAATGTCAAGGCCAGCTGGAGGGAAAGAGGTGAATATTTCTGAAGAATCCTTGACTAGAGACTCTCCAACTGGAGAAAGGGCTACATTCTAATAATGTCAAACGTACATCTATCCCATGACCCAGCAACCTCACTTCTAGGTATATACCCAAAATAAATGAGTACAAAATAAGTATAAGTACAAAAAAACTTGTGCAAAAGTGTTTGTAGCAGTTGGGCACCATGGGCCACACCTGTAATCCCAATGACTTAGGAGGCTAAAGCAAGAAGATCACAAAATCAAGGCCAGAGGCAGCCTACACAACTTAACAAGACCCTATCTCAAAATAAAAAATTAAAAAGGGGCTTGGGGTGCAGCTCAGTGGTAGAGTACTTGCGTGGTGTGCCATGAGGTCCTGGGTTCAACCCTCCAGTACTAGGAAAAAAATGTTTATACTTAAATTCATAACAGTCGAAGTAGAAACATCACAATGTCAAAGGAGAATGGAAGCAATTTTAGTTTGTTCATATAGTGAATGCTACTTATCAGTCAGAAGGAATGAGCTGCTCGTCCATGCAGCAACATAGAAAAGTCTGAAAAGCAAACACAAAAGAACCTATGATTTCCTTTATATAAAGTTCATCAACAAGGAAAAACTAATCTGTTGTGTCAGATGTCAGATCAGTGCTCTCTCTCAGAGGAATATGTGCAGGAAGGGGGCCTAGGGAGCCTTGTGGGTGATGGAAGTATTTTCCATCTTGATCTGGGCTATGGTTATGTGGGTAAATTTATATATTTAATGTCATGGAGCTATACTTTTAAAATCTGCATTGTACTGTGTATAACTTATACCTTGGTAAAGTATTTTTGGCATTAAATAAAAAAGGATGAAGGAAACACTTTGGTTCAGGTAGAAAAAAAAAAAAAAAAAAAGGAGCCTCCAGACCTACTGATAAAGCTTTGGGATTATCAGACATCTCTGCTGTCTTCCCCCTAGAAGTACATAGGATGTGTTCCCAGTATAAGGAAAGGGAAGGGAACTGCCGGTGGCCGAGGACCACCTTATTGTGCGAGGTGCTTAGCACAGTGGCTTGGATTGATATGAACACAGCCAAAGATTATTGATCCAAGTTGTTATTTAAACATGTTTTGCCTGTGGGCCACCATTGCCCTCCTCCCACGCTCAAGGAGAAGGTCATGAGGGGGGAGTCTTCTTTTCCCTGACTCCTCTGAAAACAGGCATCTTATGCCTTTTCCTCTTTCTCTTCTTAACTCTCGCTCTCCAGGAGCTCCAGAAGTATGAGCAGTTCATCTTTGCAGATCACACCAACATGATCCATGTTGAAAATGTCTACGAGGAGATTTTACATCAGATCCTCCTTGACGAAACTCTGAAAGGTAAGAAGGGTTTGCCTCCCCCTGGAGGGACCTCTAAGAAAGGGGAAGAGGAAATTGGCGTTGGTGTGCTGGGGAGATAGTGGTGAGAGGGAAGGAAGGAAGGAAGGGTGTCAGCCTCCATTGAGCATTCACGATTTACCTTACACTGTGCTGGCCCATTATTTTATTCCTCCTTCAATACAAACGTGAGATGAGAATGTTCCATTTCATTTTACAGATGAAGAAACTGAGGCTTAGTGCGATGAAACCTAGGGTCTCTATGAAGCGGTATCTGCCCCATGTTGTGCTAGACAGAACAAAGGAGAAGGGCTCCTCAACACAGACTCCAGGGCTGGGCAGTGGCCACTCCAGCTGCAGGGGCTGACCACTGCTCTCTCAGCACATTCCTCACCTCCACTCAGCCAGACAGAAAAAGACATGGGGTGATGACTCAGTGCCCTGTGAGCCTTGTGAGGGCGTGGGCACCCCATGTGCTGTGTATCTAGGCTTTGTCTGGGGTTAGAGTCTGAAGGGGAAAACTTTGATAAAAATATGCTGGAAAGAGCTACCACCCAACTGAAACATGGGGGAGGGCTTGAGTATCACCAAAATGTCTCCACAGAGAACAATGGGCCACGCACAAGCCCAGGTCACAGTAGCTAGTCATGGGATCCAAGGAGATAAGAAAGGCAAAAGTATCTGCATGGGGTCCACGCAAAGAAGGGGCCCAATCAAAGCCACCCCCAGCCTGCTGTGGGCACCTTTGGGTGAATTAGAAGAAGACCGTTTTCCTACAAACAGAAAATTGTCACAATATACTGACTTTGGTAGAGCAGGACACTCTACTGCTGGCTGCTGAAAAATTATGAACACACAGACCTGTGATAGGAATGGTCTCCGATATGAATGGCACCACCTCGGATGTGGCACTGCTGGATGCTACAGCCTTGTGGAACTATAAGTGGAGGCCTGTGGTCAAACTGTCAGCTCCAGTTGTTTCTGTTGTTACTATCTTTGCAGCTCCGAAGGCTTTGGGGCTGAGCCACATGTCCCTAGAACCTCACTTTGGATACTACAGACATCCAGACTCACAGCTGCATGCTTAGTAGGGAACATGTAGTCATTGAAAACCCTGTGAATGTTGCTGTGAGTCAGAGTCAACTCAAAGGCACATAACAACAACAACAAACAACTACACATGGGGGACGGTACTGAGAAGGCTTGCCCCTGCCCTAGAGGAGTTCTAGTCTAGGTGGCAACCTTGCAGCTTGTGAAATGTGATGGAGTCCTCCCTGAGTGAGACACAGGATACTTTTGTAGACTGTGAGCTCTTTAAAAACAAAGGTCACTTTTTATTTGCCACTAGAGTTTTGGTTCTGCTTCTGTGTTGGATGCCTAGCAAATGTTCACTATTTGAGTAAATGAATGAATGAACCCTACCAAGGCTTGGAACCTTGGAAGGAGTCATCAGAGAAGGCTTTGAGGAAGAGGGTGGACATAAACAGGGTCTTAAAATTGAGACGTTGGGTAGCCAGAGAGGCTGACAGGGGAGTTTCACTTCTGGATAAAATCAGAAAATCCAGGTTTTCGGGGGGGAGTGTTAATGTCATGTTTGTTTGTTTTTGTTTGTTTTGGTATCACTCAGTGATAAAGGAGGCTGCTATCCTGAAGAAACATAACTTATTTGAAGACAATATGGCCTTGCCCAGTGAAAGTGTGTCCAGCTTGACAGACCTAAGAATCCCCACAGGATCAAACCAGGCCAGCCCAGCCAGGAAAGCCTCTGCCACTCTGCCAGGAGCCCCTGAGAAGACTTCAAGTGACGATGTGTTCCAGGAGCCAGAAGAAAAGCAGCAGCCAGGGAGCCCTAGTTCCTTGGCCGGAGGAGAAGGCCTTTCTGCCCCTGGGCCCAGGCCTTCCACAGGCAGGGACAGCCCTACTGTGCATCTCACGGCCAGTGAGGACACGGCAGGCCCCTTGGGCACACAGGCATCTGAGCTGCCCTTTGGAGAGACCTCCGAGGAGGAAGAGCCGCTCCATGACAGGCCAGAATCCATCCCTGTGTCCGGATCTTTAAAGGAGCTCAGAGAGCTATTGGCTGTGACTGTAGAAGTCCCAGAGGAGCCCACGCCAGCGATTGAGAAAGACACAAATGAGGTGATGCTTGTTCCCCAAGAAAATGAGAAAGAAGAAGAAAACCCCCACAACAACCCAGAGGCCAGCCAGGCAGCAGCGGCCCCGCAGGACAACTGTGAAGAAAGCGAAGTCAGAGAGAGGGAGGCCCAGAGGGAGGCCCAGCCTCCCCTAGCCAAGGCTGAGGCCCCTGAGGCTCGTGGCCCTGCCCGAGAGCCTGGCTATATGGAGCCCACTGAGGGCACCGGCCCCATGGAGGAGCCTGCAGAGCCCTGGCCAGCAGCCAAGGCCTCCACCCCGGACGCCCGTGGGGCAGGCGAGGCTGTGCTGCCAGGGTCAGGCGCTTTAAATCCTGAGCCCAGCTGCCCCACCGAGAGCCAGGTTTCCAAGGAACAAGAAGCCCCTGCAATGGCCGAAGTTGGTACAAGGGAGGTCAAGGCCGCCTGCCTTCATGAGTGCCAGTGGGTGGTTGAGAATGCTCCAAGCCCTGACCTCCTAGCTGCACATAAAGATGATGTTGAAGAGCGAGAGGGGTTCCCAGAGGGCTCCCCAGAGCAGCCCTCAGAGGAGTGAGAGCCACAATTGGACAGCGGTCTTTCTGGCCAAAGTCAGTCCAAGGGTTATAGTGACTGGTGATACCTACGGGTTGCATGTGCTATCAAAAATTCTGAAATATTTCCTTAATTTGAATAATGCAGCCAGAGGCTTTGAGCGCCAAGGCAAACCTTTGTGTGATTGAACTGCTCCACCAGGAATTACTGCTTTCGCATGTTAGTAAGAATTAGAAAGTCACCAGAGTGTTTGGCATGAGAAGTAGCTGAAGGGGACCCAGCGAGGGGGTCATAATTGCCACCAGGGTGGAAAACAGGAGCACAGTTCACCAGTCTCTGCACATCTCAGTGGGGCAATTTTCTACTGCACTCGAAGGCTTTTTAATTTTTCGTAAGAATACAAATGTGTACTGTAACTCTAGCCTCACAGTGACTCTATCAACTTCACCGTTTCTTAAGGACTCTGCATTTGTTCATAGAAAGAAAGGGAAGGTCACGAACACCAGTGGCCCCTGCCCTGTGTGGTCCCACAAAGCCAGTCATGCCTGGCAGGTCTCAGGAGAAGCTGGACAGAAATTAAGGGAGGAAGGTTGTGTCTGTGGGACTGTCTGGGCCTGTTACTAATTCTGCTATCAATTTCTTGTTAATTAATCTTATTGATTCTTATCAATGAATCACCTTCTAAAGAAATTCGGATATGGCAAGGCAATTTTATTGCTGTGTGTAAGACTGAAAACATTCCAGATTAGCCTTAGACTGTGCAAAGAGCTCAGCTAAATGATCAAGCACAAAGCCTACCAATTAAATAGACATTATTTGAACAGCTGCTGCATGGGGCACACTGTGTTAGGCATAATAATAATAATAAAATAAAAGATAAGGTGTTTTGTCTTGTATAAACTAAAAGGCCCATGAGAATTTAGAAGAAAAAAAATGTGTTCTTCCAATTTTCAATTTTCAAATAATGACAGCTTTTTCCCTTTCCATTCAAACAGTCCTGTTTCATGCTCAGAAGGGGACAAATGAATGAATGAATGAATGCATACATACATACATACATACATACATAGAGACAAAAGTCAAGAAATATACCACGAACTTCCAAAAATGTTATAAAAGGTAGAAATCATTTGGTCGTTCAGCAAGTTAATCAAGTTCTTGTTAGGTACTAACCACTAATGATACCATGATAAAAAAAAAAAAAAAAAAAAAAAAGCTGTTGTTCCTTCTTCCTGGAAGGAAAGAGAATCAGATACATCTTTTAAATGGATCATAATCAGTAACCATTAAGGTTAACATGAAATAGACTTACTTGCAAAAGATTTAAAGATATGTTCTATAGTCTTTCAGAAAAATGCTAGATTATTCCTTAAATGTTTCAGTCCCAGGTAGTGGGAAAGAAATTTCTTTCCACAATTTTTTTTTTCAGTATTGGGGAGTGAAGGTTGAACCCAGGGCTTTGCATATGGTTAGACAAGCATTCCACCACTGAGCTGCACCCCACAGCCTCTCTGCCTCTTTTTATTTTTTATTTTTATTTTTGAGATAGAGTCTCAATAAGTTGGGTGGGCTGCCTCTGGCCTTGAACCTGTGATTCTCCTGCCTCAGCCTCTGGAGTTGCTGGCATGCACCACTGTGGTCCAACCCCTTCCATAAATTTTAATATTAGATTCCACCATATTTGTCCTAAGAGCTTGTTGTGCTCATTATCATCAAGTGCATCATTTAGCGTTGTCCCACTGTTCAACCATTTAACCAAGAATTAAAATATTTCTGTCTTCAACCCTCCCAGGAGGAATTTCTAGGCTATCTAGGTCATCAAGGATGAATAACGTGTCAGCATGGTCTTATATTGAATTGTTGCCAGTATTCTTATTTAGACCCCCTTATTTAGATCCTATGAGGGATCCCATCATAGATGAGGAAGGTAGAAGTCACTTCTTCCAACACCCCTGCTTACCTACTGCTCCTTCCTAGCCTGGCATTCAGCTTGGTATAATGAAATAATGTTACTTCCCGCCTCTCCCAGAAGCTCCTTTCTTCAAGGACAGAAACTAGGATTAGTCCTCCCATGTGCTTCCTGCTAGAAACCCACAGCCCTGAAGAATGGCTTCCTGCATGTCAAGTGACTTTAATATCCTAGTGCCTAGCACAGGAGCTGGCAAGTGTCACATTGCTCAGGAAATGTGGGAACTGACCACCCAGCATACTGCTGTGCAGGGCCCATTTGGGACTTGCTGTTAGGCAAGGAGATGTTTTTAATGAGGCTTTCTTCCCTCATTGAGTCTTCCTATAAATTAAGCCCAAAGTCCAAGGGGCAGATGGCCAGATGGGCAGAAGCACAGCAAGGCAGGGAGCCAAAAGAGCTTTGGCCAGCCCCATAAAGGCCGTCTTTCTCTCTGGGAGAATCATGGCCAGTCCTATTGCCAAGGTTCCCAGCTTCCTGCCTGTGCTCACTTCAAGGCTTCTTGCACCCCTTGGAAAGCTACAAGTTTTTCTAACCCTGAAAGAGAGTTCATTCCACTGCATCAGACGAGCGAGTATCAGTGCCCTTCCTTTATCCCTCCTGAAGGCCAGAGAGGACTAGGCGCTAGGTTGCAAGGTATACTGGAAAACACAAAGAACTCCTCTAAATATTTCCCGAGGACAAGTTCCCTTGAATGAACGGGACAATTGTTACAGTTGAAGGTGGAGCAGGACACTGAAGTGCATCAAAACGTTACATGCTTATTAAAATGTTAACATGCTAAAGGGGATAGCTTCCTGTTACCAGGTGTTTGCCTTGCTTCTCATACAGATTTGGATGTGTTGCTCTAGTCATTTCCAGGTAGGAGGAAGGTTGCTTGTGATCTGGAGGAGCAGTGTGAAGAGCCTCTGAATGCTGCTCTGGGCAAAGGCATCGGAAATGCATATAATCACAAGACGTGGTATTTGGCCAAAATTATGTGACTTTAAACTAGTTACGTTACAATTGACCTTTCACCAAGAAAGAATATGTTCCTTAAAAAAAATAGCTTGGGGCATGGTGACACACACCTGTAATCCTAGCACATGAGAAGCAAGGCAGGAGGATTGCTGCAAATTTGAGGCCAGCCTGGACTACATAGCACATTCTAGGCCAGGCCAGCTAGGGCTACATAGCAAGATCCTCTCAAAAAAAGAAAAGAAATGGCCTATCATTTTTTCTTATGTAGCTTGGAGCACAGACAGTAGTGCCTTGCATTATGCAGAATAAACTCTTCTCAAAAAACAACAGCCAGGCACGATGGCACACGCCTGTGATCCCAGCGGCTCAGGAGGTGGAGGCAGGAGGATTGCAAGTGTGAGACCAGAGGCAGTCTGTGTAACTTAGCAAGACCCTGTCTCAGAAAGTAAAAAAAAAAAAAAAAAATGGGCTGAGGGTGCAGCTCAGTGGTCCAGCACTTGCAAAACATGCAAGCGCAAAGCCCTGGGTTCAACCCCTAGTACCGCAAAAAAAAAGGTATTTTGAAGACCATAAGACTATAATGCCTCCAGCTTTACAAGAAGCTGAGTGGGAAGAACTATAGGTTTTTAGGTCTGACCTACTATATTTTATTATTACAAAGATTCTCAAGTCTGGTTTTGTAATTCTCCACATTACAGCCAGTGATTTTTAGAGGATTTCACAATTATCCCAGACAAAAATGATTTTAATTCATATAAAAAGTGCTAAGTGGGCTGGGGTTGTGGCCCAGTGACAGTGTGCTTGCCTGGCTCTGTGTTTAGCCCAGCACCGAAAAGAAAAATTGCTAAGTGGTATGTGCTGTGTAGTGATTTTAATATGGGGAAGGAAAGGACATACTGGCTTAAACAATGATAATACATTTTCACTAGGAAAGAAAGTTGGCAACAAATGACTTCTTTGCCATCAACAGAAGGGTTTGGGAATTTGCTTTCAGAAGTCTGAAATTTCAAGAAAAATAAAATCTACACTGTAGTTTTATTTTTGTGGTCACTATATAAAGCAAATAAACTGAAAACACTTTGTAACCATGTATTACTCTGCCAAGTGCCTATACTCCAATAAAACACTCATGCTGGAAGAGTTGTCCAGATGTCATTTATTTGGAATGGGGCTGGTTTCATCTTTTAAGCAAATGTCAAACTTAAGCCAGAAGGAAAATCCTTAGAATTGAAAAGGTGAATCACTCTTGCCATATTATGGAACTTTTACTTTTCTGGAAGGAAACTACAGGGAAACCACTTAATATCAGCTGAAATTATGCTTTGATAATGCACATGTTTATTTCTCTAGGAACTGGGTCACATCTGTAATACAGCAGTGGACAATTAGTCTTGATGTACTTGAATGGCTGTTCAAACTTTAATGTATTTTCAGTGGGTAACACTGAGCAAAACATTCATTCTTTGTCTAATTATAAATGAAATAGTGTTTACTCAGCAATATTCTTAGTTGCTGCATGAATTCATTCATAAAAAATAATGACTGTCTATTATACACAGGGACTATAGCGAGTAGTGGAGAATAGAAGTGATCACAGTAGACCGCAAGCTCAAATGCCCTGGGTGGACACAACCAGGGAGAGCCTAGAACATTTATTTCCCTCATCTCCTGACATAAGTCTTATTTGTGACCTCAGCTTTAACTCTACACCAACAACTTTAGGCAAGGGAGAAAGAAAGATTGGAGAAATCAAGTCCAATAGTGATGGGGACACACAGTGTGGCATAAACTTTATCGCTCCCTCTCCTCCTTCCATACCAAACTTCTAGTACACAAGAATCATTCCCAGAGTGACTCCTTCCATCTTCTACTTGGCACCAATAATCAAGTAGGAATTGAAGGTGAGTTGATAGACATTCTGTTTGCAGAGCTTTTCTTAGATTATATGTTTATTGGGTGTGACTTAGGACCGAGGTCTTGGGAGAGGTGGATGAAAGCTATTCCTTCCTCAGTCACACTCGGAGCTGCCTCTGGCTGAACATCTCAGAATCTTTGCCATATTCTTCATTTTACCAGAACCATCTGACTCTCCCTTCTCCATCTGGCCAATTCCTACTTTTCCTGAGTCAAGACAAGTTGGAATATACCACCCACTCTGCCCCCACACCCAATAATATGCTCTAAACTCTCACCATAACTTACTTGCCTACTTCTGGTTATCCTCTCTCACTCCACTCCCTTCTACCACAGCCATCTACTTTCCCTCTGCCTTTGGGTCAGGGACCCTGTCTTCAATCTTTGTGTCCCTAGTAGAGCAAAAATCCTTGCATATAGCAATACATATTGAGTGAGTGAATAAGTAAATATCACCCATCCCATATGTAGGAGACAAATGGAGATATGGCTGATGATCGTTTAGCACACCATAAGGGACTGGGAGACTGGGAACTTCACTCATCCTCAGCCTCCTGAAGCAGTTGTAGTGGTGAAATTTGACCCCCATACTCTTGAGAGGGAGCTACAGAGACAAGTTACCCCCAAATCAAGCTAGATACTATGACATACCCTGTTTTTCAGGGTGCTAGCCACCACTGGATTTTCCTAGGGTCCCTATGATATAAACTATGCAAAAAGATTAAGAAGTCCACCCTTGCATTGCAAAACACCAGCCAATGTTCATGTTCTGCTCTCTGGCCACTCTCCTCTTGTGGAGAGGCAGGGAGCAGGGAAAAGATGTGGCCCCACTTTTTAGGGAGTTCAGGCTAGTTGGGTAGACCTAGAAACGTGATGATCCTACAAAAAGAAGAGGAAAGGTTCTGGTGGCACAAATGAAGGGCAACTTCTGACTCAATTCAAGAAATTTCAAGTTTGATTATTGAACCTATTCCGACCGCCCTTTATTCTTGCCTCTTTTATTTCTTCTTTGTTGGGGTTAGAATCCAAAATCCATCTACCAAAAGAAACCCTGACGAAACAATTTTATCAAGCTCCCATTATTGAGCCCTTACACATTGTTTCCAGGAATCTTGAGTCTTCTGTGGATGCCGCCCTGGACCTTCTATGGACTCTGTTGTTTTCCCCTCTGGTCTACACAAAGCAGCATAGATAGGTGGTATAGAGGGCCTCTCTTTGTACTAGCAATTCCAAGAGGGGTGGGGGGCCAGATGCAATTAGGGTAAGAAAGTGAGTGCATGTGCTGAAGAATTCCTACAAGGCACTGAGGAGACTGAAACTAAGGGGTGGTTTTCCCTTGTAAGACTTCAACTCTCCCCTCCCCACTTGCTGCACATGATGTGCAGTGCCTGCACCAGGCAGGGAAGAGTTTTTCTGTACATTAAAGAGAGATCGTGTGGGAAAAAGAAGGCCTTCTTATTTCTGTCTGGTGGGGGCTTCCAGTTTCCAACTCTTGAATTTTCTATTTGGGTATTAGAATAGATGATGTTTTCAGTGCACCATTATTCAATCAGTATTCATTAATGGTCTATTCCTTTCAAAAAGACTTACTGATATTTACTAATGTGTCACATATTCTGCTAGGCCCCAGGAATAGAGTATCAAGCAAAATAATCAGTACTTGCCTTCACGACATTCAGACTTGTGAGCTATCTTTTCTGTGCTGAAAATTTCAATCATTTAACTTAAGGAAGATATTCTTAATTATAAATGAACATGATCCCTTTTAAAATTGCATTTGTGAATACTTCATTAAGTTTGCTTATAAATTTTTATTACTTCCTCTTCCCCTTCCCCCCGCCCCCCCCAGTACTAGGGATTGAACTCAGGGCCTTGCACATGCTAGGCAAGTATTCCACCATTAAGCAATACCTCAGCTCCTTTGTTATTTATTTATTTTGGAGTAATTGGAGGTTGGTCCCAGGGCCTCACACATACTTTGCAAGTGCTCTACTACTGGACTGCACCCCCAGAACAAGTAAATATTTTTGTTTTGAGTCAAGATCTTTCTAACTTGTACAGGGTGCCTCTGTCTTGAACTTGTGACTCCCCTGGCTCTGCCTCCTGAGTTGCTGGGATGACAGGTATGTGCACCAAGCCTGGTTCCTTTGTTGTATTTTGAGACAAGGTCTCACTAAGTTGTACAGGCTGCTTCTGGCCTCGAACCTGCAATCCTCCTGCCTCAACCTCTTGAATAGCTAGGATTACAGGCATGGGCAACAGCCCTCAGTTTGAAATCCTTTTTTTGAGGTTCTTTTTGAGAAAGTTGCATGGCTATCAACTCACTGTGATAACTCAGATAGTCACTTCATCTTTGCAAGAATTCATTTGTTTGTAAAAAACAGGAATAAAATCCTCAGAGCACAAGATTATTGAGAGGGTTAAAAGGAAGAGTAGTGTATAATAGACATTTAAGCACAGAGGAGGAAAATGAGGCTCAGAGAGGTGTAGCAACTTCTTGAAAGTTAATTGATAGCTAGTAACTGGTTGAACCAGGTATATCATTTTGCAATTGCTACAAAACAAACCACTCCAAAACTCAGTAGCTCAAAGAAGTAAGCATTTATTATTGCTCAGAAGACTATAGGTCAGCACCAGGTAGACAGTTCTCTGATCTTGGCTGGCTCTCTCAACAAGTTTGGGAATTGGCTGGCTATATGTTGCTCTAAACTAGCCACAATGGGGATAACTGGGCTCAACTCCATGTGTTCTTCCAGACTTCAGCAGGCTAGGAGGGAAAGAGAGAGAGAGAGGGAGGGAGGGAGGGGGAGAGAGAGAGAGAGAGAGAGAGAGGAAGAAGAAGAAGAAGGAGGAGGAGCAGGAGGAGGAGAGGAGAGAGAAGGAGAGGAGAGAGGAGGAGGAGGAGGAGGAAGAGGAGGAGGAGGAGGAGGAGGAGAGGAAGAAGGTTTTGCAATCTGAGCTTAGAAATGGTGTGCCATCACTTCCTCCATATTCTATCAGACAAAGCAAGAAGCAAGGCTGGCCAAATTTCAAGGGATGAGAAAGCTGCAAAGTCACATCACACTGGGCCTGAGTCCAGGGAAACCATTAACTGAGGCCATCCATGCCACCTGTCTACCTCACCAGATTCAACTGACTCTTGTTTGATTCTAAACCCACCCCCTTCCCTCCATACTGCACTAATTATAGATACTCAGCCAGCCCTGGTCACTCACACACTTTCCCAATGGCTGTGTGCTGCACTAGTAAGGATTATGATTGTGTGAACAAAACACGATCATTTCCAACTTCAAGCATTTCATCTGTCCACAAACCTTTATTTTTGCATTACTTCTGAAAAATGAATCTTCTATTGAAAATATCTTTTAGAATTTATACACCTTGTAAGTGTAGAAGAAAGATCTAAAAGATTTTTTTGAGTCAGGTGTGATGGCACACACCTGTAGTCCTAGCTATGTGGGAGGCTGAGGCAGGAGGAGCACTTGAGCACAGGAGTCTGACTGAGACCAGCCTGGGCAGCATAGTGAGACTATCTCAAAACAAAAATAAAATAAGCAAAAAAAAAAAAAAAAGTAAAATGGTAACTCACTTGGTTAGTATTTAAAAAAAATATATATATATATATTTTATATATATATATATAAATATATATATATTTATATAAATTATATATATAATTTATAAATTATATATAAATTATATATATATTATATATAAATATATGTGTATATATATATATATATATATATATATATATATATATATATAGAGAGAGAGAGAGAGAGAGAGAGAGAGAGAGAAATTTCCCCAACTTAGCAACAAAATTCACATTATTTATATACTGCTTAGGTTAATTGTAAGATCAGAGGTTAGGGGCAACATGTTAACTCTCTCAAGATAAGTGACAAAACATCATCCGTGGCACATACAGTTTATAACTTTAGGCAAACAAGTACACTTGTCTCTCTGAATAGACGTGTTCTGCTCTAGGAAATAATCATCATCTTCAGAAAAAATTACAGTCCTTGCTGAATTACTACAAACACGGGCCCACTTTTTAAGGAAGCTCTTTTCTTTTCTTTAAAGCAAACAAAACAAAACAAAATAAACCAAAACCAAAACCAAAACAAAACAAAACAAACTAGAAACTCAGTTGTCTGCCCACCCAACAATCCAATAAGGATCTGAGGCATAACCTTTTTCCCATCTCATTAGTATTCTTTATTGTTTATAACCCTGAGGTAACTGATTTGTTACTCTTTTCCTTTGCCTGTTAAAATATGGCTTCCGGGATACAATATTCTTAAAAGCACTTTATTCAGATATCGCCTCTCCAGTTTTCTCATTGGAATATTGTTGTGATTAGTGACCTACAGTCGTTTTTAATTAATGAAGACTGAATAAAAGGTTTTGAGGCCTATCCAATTCCACATCTCGAGAATGCCATCTCACCAAGAATGCTCTTTTTTTTTTTTCCATAGGATCACATCAGGACTCCCATTTTGCTCCCCGCATCATTTTAAGCTTTCTTTCTATGAATTCTCTTGGCTATTATTTTGGAAAACATTGATTTTGGCATTTAACTACATGTTACCAAGAAGTTTTTAATGATTTCCTATGTGTTTTGACTCATATCCAGATGGTAAGCTTTTGGAGGAGAGTTTTCCCTAGATGTCTGGACACCCAATATAGTCATAGAATCATATCCTCTTAGGGTTGGGAAATACCCTAACGTTCATCTGTGGCGAATGCATCTGTTGTGCTTGCATTTCCTTTCTAAAGACTTCCTGTATGTGGTCATGTGCCAAGGATGGGAAATTTCCAGGTAGCTCTCAGAGTTACAAAGCAAAGACATTGCCCTCCATTCTCAGACAACAAAGATATTGCCCTCCATTCTCTTCTCTTTATTCACCACCACCCTCAACCACAATTTCCATCCTTTGGGTACAATTCTGTCCATTAGGGCTGCACACCACTCCAAGCCCTTTTCCACATAACAGCTTTCAAACACCTCCAAACAACTTCAATCCCTTCTTCTGGCTAAATGTTCCCAAATATATTCATATTCATTCTCATTCTCTCTCTCTCTCTCTCTCTCTCTCTCTCTCTCTCTCTCTCTCACTCTCTCTCGGCTTTGGAGTCCTATGGTAAGTCTTTATGCAAACTTAATTTCTTATATTTTCCTTTTTAACTTGAAGCAAGCTCCTCAAAAGCCCTTGCTCCCTGGTGGTAGCCTCTACCTCACAGTCTCTTGAGCACCTTCTCACCTTTGCTCTTGAGCATCTTCTCTTCATAAACCCCACCCAGAGCAAGGCGCCTTCTTTCACTTCCTACCTTCCTTGTTATTTTCAAAAGAATGCAAGAAACAATACTTTTTGTTAATGCTGAAGCTTTCATTTTTAAGCACCATGGGAAGATAAATGAGATAAAAATGATTGTAAAATCTCTACAAAATTACAAAACTGATGTTTTTACATTCATTTCCAGATCCACCATTGTTCTCTCCTTCTGAGGAGACAAAAGGAAAAATTGCTGGTTATCAAGCTGGGCGCAGTGGTGCACACCTGTAAATCCAGCAACTCAGGAGGTGGAGGCAAGAGGATCGCAAATTCAAGACCAGAGGCAGTCTGCATAACTTAGCAAGACCCTGTCTCAAAATAAAAACAACAATAAAAAAGAATTGTTGGTTATCAGCCCACTAGTTCTTTCTAAAATTGGAGCTCAACTATATGCCCTTTTCACTTCTGACATCAGATTGTAGAAGGTTGAGTGAATCCATCCTTTCAAGAAAACACGTCTTCTCAGAATGCAATTCAGCAAAACAACTAGTGCTTCCAGGGCAAATGCTATTTAGAGGGGCTTCCATGTTATAGTTGTCTGGCCAATTTCCTGTGGCATTTTACCATTTCCCTTTGAGTCTTCTTTGCTGTCTCGTGGGCATTTATTGATAAAATATTTTTACCCTTTAAAAATCAGATATATAGAACAAGAGCTAAAAAAAAAAAAAGTCAAGGCTAGAAATAAAGATTTGAGAGTGAATGGCAGATATTTGGTGGTTAAAGCTCTGGGAGTGGACAGAAAGTCTCCCTTGGAGAATCTGTACAGAAATGAGCTAAGAAACTTCCAGGGGAATTAGTGAGTTTGGTACTAAGAGTTGTTCAAGGGAGGAAGGGCAGTGGAGAAGGAGGTGCAGAAACCAGGAAATGAGCCAAATCATACCATACACAAGCTGGGATTACAAGCCACTGTACTTAGAGGCATCAATATTATTTTTAACATATATTCACTATAGCTAAAAATAAAAACGAAATTGAGTACTGGTGAGGCTACAACAGGGACTTTCAGTTGCTAGTAGAAATGCAAACTGGTATGGTAACCTTGGTAAACAGTTTGGCAATATCTTATAAAGCTAAACATACCCTTACTATGTGACCCAGTAATACTACTCCTACCTATTTACAGAAGGGAGATTAAAACTTTTGTTCACACAAAAACATATGCAAATATCTACAGCTGCTGTCTTTGCAACTGTCAAAACCTAGAAACAATCCCAATGTCCCTCAGCTGGTGAATGAATAACCAAGCTGTGGCATATCTATATGACAGAATAGTACTCAACAATAAAAAGGAATGTTCTGCTGATCTACAATAATATAGATGGGCCTCAAAATAATTAGGCAGAATGAAAAATGCTAGACAAAAGATTTCATACTATATGACTGCTTTTATATGGCACTATAGGAAAGAAAATGGGAGAAGGACATGCCAATCCATTCCTGTGGTAATCCCGAAACAATCAGCCATTGAAATCCCTATAAGGGTCACTATGAGTCGAATGTGACTCGATGGCACCTAAGAAGGTAGGAATGAAAAACTATAAGGACAAAAAATATATATATATCACTGGCTGTCATCAGTTGGGAATAAGGGCAAGGATTTCCTGTGAAGTGGCATAGGAGAAATTTTGAGAGGTGATGGAACTGTTCTGTATTTTGATTATAGTGGTTGCTCCATGGCTATATGCATTTGTCAATACTAATATACCATATACTAAAAAGGATAAATGTATAAAAGAGTCAATGTTTCTTTTATGTAAATTATACCTCAGTACATCTGACTAAAATGTTTTCTTAAATGGCTGAACAATAAGTGGATTACTAAATATACTATGAAACACTTATATAGTCAAGCATTACATATAGTTGTGTTGGACTTTGTTATACTTTTTGTCTTCCCAGCGGCTTATGCATAGTCTTCCTACAAGGGGGAGATTTCTCACTTTGTAAATCTATCTACTCTTTCTTATCTTTTAGTTTAATTAGTGTACAACACAATGGGTTTCATTATGGCATTTTCATACAATTGTATACTTTTTTACCCCATGACTCCCGTGTTTCTCCCTCTCTCCAACTATTCTCCTCCCACCTCCAGAGAGTCCCCCTTTTACTTTCAAGTCTCATACATACAGGTTTTTTGTTGTTGTTGTTGTTTCAAGTTTAGAGTCTACATATGAGAGAAAACATGCAGTATTTCTCTTTCTAAGTCTGGCTTATTTTGCTTAATATGATGGTCTCCACTTCAATCCATATCCTTGCAAATGACGTAATATCATTCTTCTTTACAACTGAATACATTTCCATTGTGTATATATACTACATTTTTTATCCATTCATCTGTTGATGGATGTATAGGCTGGTTCCATATCTTGGCTATTGTGAACAGTGCTGCGATGAACAGGAAAGTGCAGGTGTTTCTGTGGTATGAAGACTTAGATTCTTTTGAGTGTATGCCCAAGGGTTCTACTTGTTCTTCAGTTAGAGGTCATCAACTTACTTTTCCACTCTCTTTTGCATGGGTATGGGCATGTGATGTATGCTCAACCACTCAGACTTGCTCCTGAAATTTCTATTCAAAAGACTGATAGGAATAAGGAAGTACCTATGAAAAAGCCACTCTGTGGTGTGTGGTTTCTTGCCAAAGAAATATCCAGCTTTGTAGAGTGGCAGTAACAGACATCTAGGGGCAGTATCTCTTCTCCAGAGTCAGTGGTATAGATTCTTCAAACCAAGTCCTTGGGCATTCCAAAAGTACACATTTACATTAATTTAGATTTGAAATTAGTTTCTTAAGTTATTTAGAGTATTGTTTGCAACCAAGAACTGGGACTGATAGAAGAATCATTAAAAATTATGTTCACATCAGATCATTACCAATGTGGGCTATGGCTGCACCATGAATTTAGTGGCTTAGACCCACACTGAGACATATGGCTTGTGCCTGGTGATGACTTCCATAGCCCTAGTGCACGTAGGAGGTGAGAGCCATCACTCCCAGCAAGATACAGCCCGTGTCACTCATTTAATGAAGTGGATTCAAACAACCTCCATTCTGACTGCAGGAAGGGAAAAAAAGAACGAATTGTCTTCTCCACTTGCAGGTCCACAAACTCACAGTTAGGAAGAACTTCAAAACATCCAGAAGAGCCATTTGAATCTTTTCTGCTGTGCTATTTTATTTTCAGTCTGTCTGAGTATAGCAACTTTGAAAAGAATCATTTACGAATTGTAACAATGTGGGAAAGGCTTAGCTATGATTTTGTATTTTCAGAAATATAGCCACAAAAAAGATCACACACACACACACACACACACACAGGCAAAATGAAGCTTGGAAGAAAAGTTACTGAAATGGAAAGAGTTGCTTGGCTTAGGCTGGTGGGATTTTAAATGGTTATACTTGTTTTTGATATCTGCCACTCTATCCCCCATGGTTAACAGTGAAGATATATTACTATCAAGTCAGAAAAAGTGAATTTAAAAATAATTGAACTAGAATTTAAGCTCAGGAAGAGGGATCTCTGTTTTCTCAGACTGTCATAAGTTTAGGGATTCTTTTTGTGGATTTACTCCTACCCTTGGGCTCAATAACAATAATGTAGAATTGGGAATGATGTATAAGTGAAAGAGAAGTCAACAGGAACCTTTGCCAAGTTAAAATTGACTCCCTAGGGCTGGGGATGTAGCTCAGTGGTAGAGTACTTGCCTAGTATGTGTGTAGCCTTGAATTTTATCCCAGTAACACACATACAAAAAAATGGGTTCCCTCAAATAACCATATGATAAGGATGGTTCTGAAAGGGCTCTGGGCTCTGTTCTTTAAAATTCCAATCTGATCTTGACTTACATCTTCTCCATCAAAATTCCTGGCACCTGCCAGGCCACTTTATTTCCACAGGCGAAACCAGGCATTGGGGTGTGGCAAGATGGGAAAGACTGCCCAGGTGGCAATTAGGAGGTCCCAAGTTATATTTTCAGCCATGTTATTGTTAGGTGCCATTGAGACGGGTCTGACTCATAGCGACCCTATGTAAAACAGAACGAAACCCTCCCCAACACTGTGCAATGCCTAGCACTATGTGAGTGCTTCTCTGCTATCCAGAGAGTTTTTGATGGCTGATTGTTTTGGGAGAGGGCTGTTGGATCCTTCTCCGACTTCTTTGCGGTGGTGGGAATGGAACCCAGGGCCTCAGAACACACAGAGCAAGTATTCTACCAAGTATTACTGAAGAATCCCCCCAAGAAGTCTAACATGAAAGATAACTTATTTAATCCCATTTCCACTTGCTTGACATGCCTTAAGAAATTACAAATATGAAAGAGATCGTACTCATTAAAGCACATTATGCTGTGCTGTGAAAAACACAACATATGGTTATTTGAAGCCTGAAAAGCCTACTGAGTTAAAAAAAATTCACCTGCATATTCTTTGATGTATAAATTGTGTTTATTTATTTTGCAAAATAGTATTCTCTACATTAAAATCACAGATAAAAACCTTTCTCTTTGGTGGGGAAAAATGACCTGAAGATAAAGTTACTAGATTCCATTAAGGATATGAGATTAAACACATGAGCACAGAGTGTTTTAAGCATTCCATGAGCAGAAACAGCTCATAATTACTCTTTAATGTTTAGTGAACCCATAAAAATCAGAAATACTTCTTTAAATATTTTTCTCCTCTAATTTATGTAATACTTATCATGGAAGCAGTGACTTTGTTCCATTTAATTAAAACCAATGATTCTTTATAAATTATATGCAGCTGCTATGAAGAACAAGAGACGGATGTGGCAATCCATTCCCAAAGCAATCCGGAAACAATCAGCCACTGAAAACCCTGTAAAGATTGCTATGAGTCAGACTTGACTTAATGGCACCTAACAACAACACTATCAAGAATCTATTTTTAAAAATATTTGTTCAGAATCAGCAATGTTGTAGTGAAATCCTTGAGAATAGATCTTGTGCACTAAAATTTACTTTTATGTCCTTGCTACAGCTTGGATCTGAAATGTCCTTCAAAAGCCAAAGAGGCAAACACAACTTGCTTAAAGTACCCAAATAGAGTATAATATAGGGCTGAGAAATTTGACATTTTGTAATCTTCAATCCAACCTAGATACCAGTAAAAAGGACAATGGCTACCTGGACAAAGGAAAGTCCCAAATCAAGGTGCCAGCAGGGCCATGCTTCCTCTGCTGGCATCTGGTAGCTCCAAGCATTCCTTGGTTTGTGGTTGAGTAACTTCAATCTCTGCTTCAGTCTCTTTTTTTTTTCCTTCTTCTTTTGGTACTGCAGGTTGAATCCAGGGCCTCATGCTTGCATGCTTTGCAAGTGCTGGACCACTGAGCTGCACCCTGAGCACTACCCCCCCCCTTTTTTTCTATTCTTTTTGGGACAGGGTTTTGATAAATTATGCAGACTGTCTCTGGTCTCGAATTTGCAATCCTCCTGCCTCTGCCTCCAGAGCCACTGGGATTACAGGTGTGCTGGCTCTCCTTTAGTCTTTCTGTGGCTTTAGGGCTCATCAGGATAATCCAGAATGATTCCATCTTGAAATCTTTAACTTAATTACATTTGCAAAGATACTTTATCTAGATATGAAGTTTACAACTTCAGGTTACGGGGATGAGGACACAGACATGTTTTTTGGGGCTACCATTCAAATTACCTTATAAGCTATCATAAAGCACTTAAAAGTATCAAGAGGGTGGCAAGAGGGAAGGGATGAAAGAGTAATGATTTAGGATTTTTTTCTAATAAAAGACAATGCAGGCTTGAGAAAGAAAATGTAATAGAATATCAAGAAAATATACTATCTCAGTTTCTTGGATGTAAAATTTACATTCCTAGGTATTCCTTGATTTATTGATTCCTTCATCTAACATTTTCTAACAAATATTTATTCGGTTAACTACAGAAAAATGATTGGGGCAAAATGTGGAAAGAACAATGTCAAACTTAAAAACTAAATATTAAGAGATAAATGCACAGTGAAGTATTGCCCCAGTGGGGTCACCCTCCTGCAGAGTTAAAGACTTAAGGAGGTGAGGGAATACTGGGGCAAAGTCCTTCAGGCTGGACTGACCTTGATAGGCTCTCCCACAACAAGCCAGTCATGTGTTTAGAGTGTGTTAGGGGGTGAATTGTAGGACAGAGCTCAGAGAGATAACAGAGTAAGGGGAGGTTGATTATGAAAACATGAAAATATGGGCTATTACTTCATCTGAATCAGGTTATCTAAGGTATCTATAGCAACATACCAAGTCATCCCAAAACTTAATGGCTTTAAACAACAAGGTTTATTTCTCATGATCCTAGGTCGCTATGTGGCTGTGATCAGCTGGGAGCCTAACTGGGGCTGGAACATCAAAGTGGCCTCACTCACAGTGCCGGTGTCATTTTCTTGGCAGATCCACTCTTCCTTTGTGGTCACTCAGAGATTAGCTTAGACTTCCTTCACCAAAGCAGGAGCATTTCAAGGGGTAAAAAGTGAAGCTGCAAGACATCTTGAGGTGAAAGTTCTGGAACACTATGCAAATCGGGAGTCTAGGTCAGACTCAAAGTCCTATCTTTTGGCGGCAGGAGATGAAAAATATTAGAGCCATGTTTTTCAACTCATCACACAACTATGCTGTTGTTTTATTTATAAAAACCTTTCTAAGCAAAAAACTGATAGTATGATATGAAACAACTCACATCATGTGAATTTTGTTACACCAGCATAAGAATCCCCTTTTAAGTGGCTTATCCATTTTCCCAGGGTGCTTCTCAATGGTTTGGTATTTAAATTACTCTTTTTGAAAGAATATCATTGTTGTTTTTAGGTGCCATCTAGCTGAGGGTTTTCCTTTTTTTGTTGACCTGCCACTCTCCCAAACATGATGTCCAGGGATTGGTTCCTCCTGACTACATATCCAAAATACATCAGATGCAGTCTAGCCATCTTTTGCTTCCAAGGAGCACTCTGCTTGTGCTTCTTCTAGGACACAGCTGTTGGTTCTTTTAGCAGTCCGTAGTATATTCAATATTCATGTCCAGCACCATAATTCAAAAGCATCAATGCTTCTTTTTTCTCTCTTGTTCATTGTCCAGCTTTCACAACTATATGATGTGACTGAAAATACCATGGCATGAGTCAGGCGCACCTTTGTCTTCAACGGAACATCTTTACTTTTCAGCAGAGATCTTTTGCAACAGTTTTCCCCAATGTAATGCATCCTATTTTTTTTTTTTTTTTTCAGTACTGGGAGTTGAACCCAGGGCCTCGCGCTTGCATGCTCTGCAAGTGCTGGACCACTGAGCTGTACCCTCAGTCCATTTTTTTTTTTTTTTTTTTTTTGAGACAGGGTCTCACTAAGTTATGTAGACTGCCTCTGGTCTCAAACTTGCGATCCTCCTGCTTCAGCCTCCTGAGCTGCTGGGATTACAGGCGTGTGCCACCTCACCCGGCACGATGCATCTTTTGATTTCTTGACTGCTTCTTCTGATTGTAGAAGCAAGCATAGCAAAATCTTGGGCAGCCTCAATCTTTTCTCCATTTATAATGAAGCTGTGTCCTGACCCAGTTGTAAGGATTTTTGTTTTGATGATGTTGAGGCACAATCCGTACTAACAGCTGTGTTTTTTGATCTTCATCAGTCAATGTTTCAAACCCTCTTCACTTTCAACAAGCAGAGTTGTGTCATTTGCATAACGCAGATTGTTAATGAGTCCTTCTCCAAGTCTGATGCTGCTTTCTTCTTCATAAAGTCCAGCTTCTTGGATTATTTCCTCAACATAGAAATTGAAGAGATATGGTGAAATGATACAGCCCTGATGGACACTTTTCTTGACTTTAAACCAAGCAGTGGTTTAAAGTGGTTTCCTTGTTCTGTTTGAACAACTGCCTCCTAGTCCATGTATAGATTCCTCATGAGGACAATTGTTTTTAGGTGCCATCAAGTCAGTGTCCAACTCTCAGCAACCCTATGTACAACAGGAAAAACACTACTGTCCATGCTTCTGTGCTATTCATAGGGTTTTCAATGGTGGATTGATTTTGGGGAGTGGATTGGTGGGTCCCCCTCCCAAGCCTATAGTATCTGGTGTTCTGAGGCAGTCTCCCATCCAAGTACTAACCAGGCCTCACCCTGCTTATGTTCCGAGATCTGACGGGATCAGACATCACAGTGCTATGGCTACAGGCCATGGGGACAATTAGGTGCTCTGGTATTCCCATACTTTGTAGTATTATCCATAATTTGTTATGATTCACAGAGTCAAATGCTTTTGCTTAGTCAATAAGACATAGCCATCTTTCTGGTATTCTCTGCTTTTGGCTAATATCCATCCAAAATCAGCAATGTTATCCCTGGTTTCCTGCCCTCTTTTGAATCCAGTTTGATTTTCCAGCAGTTCCTTGTCCACATACTGCTGCAGTTACTTTTGAATGATCTTTATCAAAATTTTGCTTGCATGTGATATTAATGATATCATTCGATAGTTTCCACATTTGGTTGGATCCTCTTTCTGGGAATAGGCACAAATATGGATTTCTTCCAGTCAGTTGGCCAGGTAGTTGTTTTCCAAATCTCTTGGCATAAACAAGTTAGCACCTCCAGTGCTGCATCTGTTTGTTGAAACATCTCTATTGGTATTCCATCAATTCCTGGAGCATTGTACTTCAAGACAGACCTCGAGATATCTTTTTTGATGATGAATGCAATCTCATTTCTCTTCAATTTGTCATTCTCAGCTTAGTAGCTCATATGATTATCTAATTCAAAATGGTCCATGCCAGTCCATTTTAGCTCACTG
Organism: Pedetes capensis; assembly: GCA_007922755.1. Lineage (NCBI taxonomy): Eukaryota > Metazoa > Chordata > Mammalia > Rodentia > Pedetidae > Pedetes > Pedetes capensis. The sequence continues at coordinate 164,217 of VMDO01001920.1, forward strand.
ATGCCTAGAATGTCAATGTTTATGCACTCCATTTCCCATTTGATGATTTCTAATTTTCCTGGATTCATACTATGTACATCCATGTTCCAACTATTAATGGGTGTTTTCAGTTGTTCCTCTTCATTTTGAGTTGTGCCACATCAGCAAATGGAGATCCCTGGGGCTTTACTCCATTTCCATCATTAAGGTAGATTCTACTTTGAGGAGGTAACTCTTCCCCAGTCATCTTTTGAGTGCCTTCCAACTTGAGGGGCTCATATTCTGGCACTGCATCTAATAATGTTCATAGGATTTTCAATGGCTGATTGTTTTGGGAGTGAGCTGTCGGGTCCTTCTCCCTAGTCTGTTTTAGTCTGGAAGCTCTGCTGAAACTTGTCCACCATGGGCTACCCTCCTGGTGCCTGTAATACCAGTAGCATAACTTTCAGCATCACTGCAATACACAAGCCCCCACAGTACAGCAATCTGACAGACACGTGATGGCTGAAAGAACATATTGTATTCTAAAGACAGTGGTGTTATGAGAGTGATTTTTGAGTGCAGGCTAAGTTTTTTTAGAGGTCAGTTCATTAGTGAGCATTTTTATCTTATAACGACTTACCTTCTTCCACAGATTTGTATTTGCAGAGTTTAAGAGAATGAGTTTTCTGATAAAAGAACTTCTGTTCACATGAGAATGTATCAAACATGAAAGAAATAACAAGGATTGTTCTAATTGGCTTACAGGAGAATAGACCTGAGCCGGGGAAGAGAGAGGGGCTGATAGCTGTTGACTGCTTCTTAAATACTACCTTTCACTTTTTAAATTCAATTAAACAGAAAGACTCATATAGCAAGTATTTTGGTTTGGATATGAAGTGTGTCCCCCCACCTTTCAAAAGGGTCTTGTATTGAAGGCTGGGTCCCCCATGCAAGCAATGGTCAGAAGTAGAGCTTTTTGGATAGTGAGGGCTCTGCCTTCCTCAATGGCTTAATACATTGGTGGATGCAAAACCTGAATAGACTTTTGGGAGGTAGCAGAACTGGGGAAGGTGGGGCCTAGGTGGGGAAGCAGGTCACTGAGCATGTGCCCTGGGAAAATAGACCTTGTCTCCAGCCCCTTTCTGTTATCTCTTTCTTCCTGACTGCCATGAGGTGAGCTGAGCAGCTTTTCTCTTCCACACCTTTCCTCCATGATGTTCCCACTTTATCATAGGCCTAAAAGGAATAGAGAGAGATGACAATGGACAGAAACCTCTGAAACCATGAGCCAAAACAAATCCTTCCTCCTTTAAACTGTTTCTCTCAGGTATTTCTCACAGTGATGAAAAGTCTGACTAACATAGAAGAGTTGTTGTATTTTGTGTTGTTGGGTGCCTTCGAGTTGGTATTCAACTCATAGCAACCATATGTACAACAGTCGAGATAATATTGTCAGTGCTTCTCTGCTATTCAGATTTTTCAATGGCAGATTTCGGTTTTCAGATTGCAGTTTTCAATGGCAGATTGATTTTTGGGAGTGGGTTGCCAGGTCCTTCTCCCAAGCCTACAGTGTCTGGTGTTCCCAGGTGGTCTCCCATCCAAGTACTAACCAGACCTGACCCTGATTAGCTTCTGAGTTCTGATGCCACAGGGCTATGGCTAAAGGCTCACAGCAGGGTTAGATTCATTTTAATTATGCTAAAGAAAAAAGTCTTCTAAGAAGCCAAAAGCACAAAGAATCAATTTTTTTCCCAATGTGAGGAAGAATTTTCTGATAGAAGAGTCCACAAATGGAAAGTATCATGATGCAGATCTGAAAAACATCCACTGTGAGAAACTTCAGCCCATGGCCAATGACCCTGGACACCCTAACTGTGATCTTGCGTCAGTTTGGAGTGTGAGGTAATTTAGGGTGAAAAGGGTCAAACCTCTGTAACCTTTGGGCTAAGACAAAATTGGCCACAGAACAGGCCAATTAGAACCTGGAAAAGTGATTATTTATCTTTTCTTTTTTGTAGTTTCTAAATTAGCACTGTCCCAATAGAAACATGATCCTAGTGTAATTTAAAATTTAATTCACATTAAAAAAAGTGAAAGGAAACAGGTTAAATCCTGTGATAATAGTTTATTTAACCGCATATATCTAAAATAGTCAAAGAAACATGCAATCAATGCTAAAAAATTATTATTTTACATTTGGTAACAAGTCTCTGAAATCTAATATCTTGGAAGAAAATCAAAAAGTCTATTTACACTTATGAATTAACCACATTTCAAGTGTTCAGGGGCTGGGATTTAGCTCAGTTGGCAGAACATCTCTCTACAGTCTCTGAGGTCTCAAGTTCGTTTCCCAGCACTGCAAAAATGGGAGAAGGACATGGCAATCCACCCCTGAGGCAATCCCCAAACACCTAGCCATTGAAAACCCTATAAGGGTCACTATGAGTCAGACACAACTCAACAGCACCTGATAACAACAATAAGTGTTCAGTAGCCAAACAAGGCTAGTGGCTATTGTATTGGACTGTATAGTCGTAGCACATGCCTTTAATGAAATCACTAATCAGACTTCTAGGAGTGAAAAAAAGCCTTCATAAATGCATAAAAATGGTTTAAAAAATCCAGATTCTCTGGTATCCCGGAGGGATGCAAATGATGAAGAAAGACTTCTGTTCAACTGATAGACATTCTCACTTCCTTGGGTGACAGCTCCCATAATTTCCCTGTTTTCTCACCAACACCCAATATTAAGAAAATCAAGTAATTTTGAAAACTACCTAGTTTTCTTACTGTCTTCCAACAGGCTCCACCTCTGCAAAAGAACAGTAAATAATATCCCTCTCATACATTTATGTGAATCCTCTTATATTTAGTTATCTTGTTCTTTTATTCTTGGAATTCCTGCAATTACTGCTATTATATCTTTTAATGTTTACTAGCTACAGCTGTCATCACCCTGGGACTTAAATACTCACAAGGGAAGCTGCCTTGCAGCATTTCCAGTAACATATCTCTATGCATCCTACCCAAAGAAGGAAAAGGAAAATCATAATGATAAACCTGGCTACCTCTGCGATTGTAAAGTTCCCCCAAGGCTCAAGCAAAACAATGAGGTTTATAAATACCTATCCAAGGAGAAACCATTCTTTATTTACATTACTAAGGGTTTTGATAGACTATATATAATAATCTAAATTAAAAGAAAAGTAGGATTGATTTTCACTAGCTCATTGTAGATATCTACAAACATATCAAAACTTCATATTTAAATATCCACTGTATATATAATGATGACCATAAGGATATAAAAGCAAGACTTGGGCATAGACTGACAAATGCCTCCCAATATTTATTAAATTTTCTCCTCTCTAGTTATAGAATCTGAGTTTAAGCTGGACATGTCTGCTCATTTAGAGAATAAAAATCCCAGCCTTGTAGCTATAAGTGAGTAAAGAGATGTCTTCAACTTCCAGGTCACATCCATTATAAAGAAGCTACTTGTTTTCTCTTTCTACCATTAAGCAGGCTGGAAGTTTTATCTGATGCTAGTGAACCAGATTCTACCTTAGAGATTCCTATCAGTTGATGGAATAGCAACCTGAGTTCCTGGATGACCATGGAGTGGAGTTGCCCACTAACTCTAGATCACACACCTGCTTCTGAGTATTACCCTTCTTGTATGAGCCACATCTGAGTCCCCTTTCTTCTAGAGTTTTGGCTTATTCCATAGTATCATCATCACTATTAAATGAACTACTATGTTCAAAATCTTTGTCTTTTTTTAACCACTTTTATATATTTCACAGATAATCTCTTTAAAAGATTTAGGAACTTTTTTCCCTCATAACAGACTATTTGCTTTGAGGTTATTGATAGTAGTAAGTGATCTAATAAAGTATCTATGAAAACTTTTTAAACTTAAAAGCATTACAAATAAAAAGTCATCATATTACTCTCAAGCTAACACTCCAAGACTATTGTTAGGTGCGTCAAGTCTGACTCATAGCAACTCTATGTACGACAAAACAAAATGCTGATACTGTGCCATGCTTGGCACTATGTCAGTGCTTCTCTGCTATTCATAAGGTTTTTGATGGCTGGTTGTTCAGGGATTGTTTTCGGGAGTGGGCTAGCAGGTCCTTTGCCCATTTTTGCAGAGCTGGGTATCGAACCTAGGGCCTCAGAGAGTGCAAAGCAGCACTGCACCAACTGAGCTAAACCCAGTCTCCAAAATAGTAGTGGATTAATGGTATGTCCACAAATATTTAGCCAGCTAATGTGGCCTGCCTCCCAGGAAACATAATCCAGATGACATGCACATACTTCCAGAATAATTGGTCCTTCGAGTCCTGTAATGTAGCAGTCGGAAAGGTAGTGAAGGATAAAGAGGCGTATATCTTTTCAGTTACTCCAGGGAAGGGGCTGCCTACTTTACCAGTGTATAATGTTTGCTATAATTATATGGGAGATTGATTTAGTTCACCATGTAAGAGAAACTTTATAAAATGACCTAATAAAGTGTCATTGTCTGATTTCACATATATTTAATTTATTAACCTAATGGCAAACCTAATTAACCCAGCCATTAGCATATCAGTTTAATTTCATTTTTAACTTCACTCTTATTAAATTATTTAATGGCCTTAATTTTTCTATCAACATAAATGGGGGGTCTCTTGCATACTGCATCCATCCTGGAGGAATGTGTAAGTAGGACAAGGCCCTTTCTGACCTTACTTGACCTTTCTGTAGTATCACACACTATTGATCACTCCCTCATGAAAACATCCTCAACCTTTGACTTCTGTGGCTCTTTTCCACTGTTTGCTTCTAAACTTTTTGGCTGCCTTTATTACTCTCTTCTACTTCTTAACATTGGAGATCCCCAGTTCCTCTCTTTACCTTCTCTCTCCACACTTACTCTTCACCCTTTCTTTGGAGTCATGACCATCTTGGAGAATATGATAAAGTCTAGGGCACTTTTGGGAGGAGGGCAGGCTGAACATAATTTTTGGATTACATGGACTTCCTGAGCCAACTGGTAGATCTCCAAGGGTCCTAACCCCTCAGGCTAAGAACCACTTTGCTATGGCTATAACTACCATTTATGGTTGTTGGTGATCCTCAAATCCTTTATGTTTAACCTCTCTTGATCTCCAGAATCATGTATACAACTGCTTATTGTATTCCTTCACTTGCCTGCCAAACAGGCACCTCAAACTCATTTTATCTCAACTGAACTCATCTGTCTCCCTCTTCCCAATGGTCCTTCATCCTATGGTTTCCATTGTGGTGAGGGACACCACCATTCAATCAATTGTCCGGGTTATAAAGAAATAAAAGCATCAGACCAAACTACCACTTGCAAACAAATGTTGGTGGAATGGATAAAGAATGGAAAGATTGATCAAATATAGTGAAGACAATAGAGAGTAACCACTGAGAATGATATAAGGGAGCCCATTTTGAAATGTGCACACTGTTGCATCTTTACGAAGTGCCTATTAATTTAAGGCACTATGCTAACCACAGACTTCTTTTAAGGATTGGAGTTTGACAATATTTTCAGGAAATGGAAGAGTATGTTTGTCAGAAAGGAGCAGTCACAGTATTTTAAGTGGGAAAATATTTACTTAAGTTCAATTAATTTTACCTCATGACCAAGAAATGCTAAATTATTAATAATTTCTCTAGGGTCTTGCATCATGTTATGACATCTTCAAAGATCTCATCATGGTTTATATATAGTGGCTATTAAAACAGATACTCAAAAAGACGGCACACTCTTTGGAGTTTTACGTCATTAAATTTGGCAGCCAACAAATTTGGCAGCTTCACTTCCCTGAATTCTCCTAGCTGTTTATTTGTACTTCACCAAGGGAATTTATTTATTGTTTCATTTATGATGAGTTGTGTGTGTATCCTATCCTGTATATCCTATCAGACAGTATTTTTTTCCTATAGACTCTGTGCCTTGTAACTGGGAAGAGAAAATTATGCATAATTGAGTTGATGAATTTTTTTATTAAAAACTCATTTAGAGGCAATGTAAATGTGCTGTAGGCCAAGTAAATGCTACAAGTGACATAAAATTTGCATTGTTTTCTAGTGAGAGGGAAGCATACTAAGTATTTAAATAAATTTCAGATTTGTGTTTTAGTCCATAATTCAGAAGGGATTATGCTAACTCATCTTAGAAAGTTACTCACGAGGCCAGTATTGGCTAGTACAATGTTGCCTCTAGGCAGACTGCATGGGTTTGAAACCTGGCTCTTCCATTTAACAGCTGGGAAGCGAAGGGCCTCTTGGTACCTCACTTTCTTCTTCTGACAAATGAGACTCATAATAGTATGGATCTCTCAGAATTGTTAAAGGATGAAAACAAACTACATACATAAAGAACTCCAAATGGTTTTAGAGTTCATTAAACATCAGCCATCATTTTCTTACTACGTTAACAAAAAGAAAGCTGGGTGCTGTGGTATACACCTGTAATCCCATTGACTAAGGAGGTTGAGGCAGGCAGATCCCAGGTTCTGGGCTAGGGGCAGTCTGTGCAACTTAGTGAGACCCTGTCTTAAAAAAATAAAAAAGGGGTTGAGGGTGCAGTTCAGTGGTGGAGTGCTTGCCTAGTATTCATGACGCCCTGGATTCAACCCCTTAGTACTGCATTAGAGAAGAGAAGGAGGAGGAAGAGGAGGAGGAGAAAGAGGAGGAGAAGGAGGAAACAACAACAACAACTAGCAAGAGGAAAAGGTGAGAATGGAGGGTGAGGGAAATGGTCATTTATTAGATTAGGAAAGAATGGATTTACTTCCTTGAAAAATGTGATAAAGATGACAATTCTATTTTCCCAGTTTAAAACACTCCCTTGACTCCCACCTTTTCCATGACACCACAAATACCTAGTAGATAAGAATAAATTCATTTTATTATAAATTTTGGCAAAGTTTCTGCCTGCTACAAATTGACAGAGCTGAAGGTTTCTTTTTTCTTTTTCTTTTTCTTTTCTTTCTTTCTTTCTTTTTTTCTTTTTTTTTTTTTTTTTTTTTTTTTTTTTTTTTTTTTTTTTTTTTTTTTTTTTTTTTTTTTTTTTTTTTTTTTTTTTTTTTTTTTTTTTGGCATTACTAGGAGACTGAACCCAGGGCCTCATGCATACTTTGCAAATATTCTACCATTGACCTGCACCCCCAGCCCCATTTTAAGTTTCTTATCTTGAGACAGTGTCTCACTAACTTACACAGGTTGCCTCTGGCCTTGAACTTGCAGTTCAGGCATGCACCACATCATCTAACGTTGCTGAAGCTTTTAAAAATGGCCTCAGTAGTAAATTACTCATATATCTGCCTTTCAGGAATTCTAGTTATTCACTCCATAAATAGTTATTAAATGATTGATATATATTGAGTACTGATTTAGCAAATAACTAAAAAGTGCATGTATTGAAGAGTTTGCCCTAAAGTAATCCCTTTGCATAAAAGTTTTATTTCTATGGTGAGTTTTGATTCTTTGAAATGAATGATAAACCTGTAGGAAACAATTTTACTAGAAAATATTTTATACTTCTCAGTCCTTAGAAAGGATGCTTATTATGGAAGAAATTTATGATTTAGAATCAAATAGTTATAAATTCCACACCGATAGTGCTCTATGCTTTTCAGCATTCCCAGACCATGGTAACAGATTTTAATTTGCCATTGTCTCCTTCTCCTGTCCTCCCCCGAGCCCTCTCCAACCCAAACAGATACCCCTCCACCTCTAAGAATTCAAAGAAAGAGACTGGATCTAATCAATCTAAGACACAAAGCAAAAAATCAAGTATAATCAGAGAATTTCTTGCTGTCTAGCTAGCCTTGTTGACCTCTTCAAACGTTTTCATCCTGCCCTTGCTACCAATCACACAAGGGCCCAAATTTGCCAAGACCTCAGGCACATCACAAGTGCGAAGAAAGCATCAATGGCCATAGCTTGAGTTTGGTGAGGAAGCTATAAAAAAATCATAAACATCAGAGAGGGATGCACAATAAACAATAGCCCCTGGGGTAAGCAGAGTCAACCTGTCATGGGGTGTATGATAGAGGGTGGCCTCTGCCTCACAAAACAGCATTCTTCATTCTACAGGCCTGCTCACTGTCAGGTCACAGGGCAGCATGTCTCTGCCATGGTGAATTGCCAGGTGAGAAAAGGCCAGCGTTTCTCAACCTGGACACATCCATAGACAACTATCTTTATCACTTCAGGAAAAAGTCTGGCAGTGATAAGGCCTTTTGATTATGCCTGAAAAAAATGCATGCACGCTGAGGAGATTTGCAATGTATTTGAGATGTGCTTCACAGTTAGTTCCTACAATTGACTGGTAAATCTAATTCTACACCAAAGGAAGGTGTGATTTTTGTTGTATTTTTGTTTTGTTTTGTTTTTGAGACAGGGTCTCATTATCACCCAGGCCGGGGCCTAAACTCATGATCCTCTTGCCTCAGCATCCTGAGGGCTGGGATCACAGGTATGCATCACCATGCCTGAATTAAAGGTGTGATTTTTAAAACCTAATGTGGTAAGCTTTGGGTGCAAATCTTGTATTTCCTCTTAGTAGGACTTTCTTTGCTTTGATTTGTACCACCTAATTATACCACTTGCCCCTGTTTTATTTGAAATAACTGTGATAGGACAAGAAAAGGCCAGGCCAGGAACATTTGCTGAGATTTGTTTATATCTGAGAGAGTCTGGCATAGTTGAGGAATGTAGATCCTTGAACACTGTATGCGATGTGGTATAGTTTGAACGATCATGTTATTTATTATTAATTGGGAGATTTTTGAAAGTAAAAGAAGGCAATCATCAGATGGGATCCCAGCACAGTGACGTAAACCAAGACTGTTACAGGCAAACCAGAATTTGTGAACATGTAGTAGAAATGGTCTGAACTTATATTCTAAGTTGTGACTATTATTTGACCTGTGGAAAGTGATACAACCTTTCTGAACTTAATTTTATACACCTATAAGCAATGATAATTATTCCCACTTGGAGGGGTGATGGAGAGAAAGGACATCACATACAGTACATACTTCACAAACATTATCTTGATGAAATGATGTCTGCATATAAGCCTTTAAACTCTTTAACATGGACGGTATGATATTGTGTATGGATTAGATTAACTCTCAAGGTGCAGTTGCCCTAATTAGAAACTCACATTCCAGGATGGCAGCTAGTGGTCTTATCAAGCAGACTTTCTCCAGTGGTGGATACTACATCTCTCAATCTTATTTTTTCCCCTAGTATTAGGGGGTTGACCCCAGGGCCTAACACATGCCTGGCAAGTGCTCTACATGGAGCTGTACCCTCATCCCTTTTTAATGCTTTTTAAAAAATTTTTTGAAACAGAGTCTTAGTTCACAGGCTGCCACTGGCCTTGAACCTGCCATCCTCCTGCATTGGCTTCCTGAGTAGCTGAGATGACAGACGTTATGTACCAAGGCACCCAGCTCTCAGTCTTATCGTGATTAGTACCAAAGATCATTCTACTTTATATACCAAATGTCAGAATGAATTTTCATTGTTGAAATTAGTGGTTTGTTGGTCATCATAATGGATGCTAGAAATAGACTTTCAAGGATAGTATTAGTGATCTCCAGGATATGTGGACTGGCTGAAAAAGTTCAGAGGTGCTTTCACCCTTGCATAAACAAGATATAAAAAGTTGGAAAATTAGGAATAGTGCACGGGGTAGAGGACTTCCAGTTGTGTGAGGCCTACTATAATAGCGTCAAAATCCTAGATCTGGAATACTCTTCCATCTGCCTCCAGTGAGTCTTTCACACAAGGTCATGGTTGCAGAATCTAAAAGGACAGAGACCAGGGATTTAATCAAACTCACAGAATAGGGAGTTTGCATTACTCATCTATGCTTGGTAATAAATGTTTATTTGTTTATATTTTTATTCTTTTATCTTATAGTACCGGAGAGTATTTGGGCATTCTAGGCAAGTGCTGTACTGAGCTGTACTCCCAGTCTCTTTCTTAATTTTGATTTTGAGACAGGGTCCTACTAAATTGCACAAGCTTCCTCTGGCCTGGAACTTGTGATCCTTCTGCCTCAGCCTCCTGAGTCACCAGGATTATAGGCATATACCATGGTGACTGGCTCTAACAAATATTTTATAAATGTACATGTGACAGAAATTGGCCTGAGACTTGGTTTAATTGGTAACTGGGTGTGACAGAAATTGGTCTGAGACTTGGTTTAATTGGTAACTCGTTATGTAGTAGTTGAGGAATAGTTAATTTTCATCCAACTCCTCTAATTTGACTGCTATAACTATTTACTAAAAACAAGCCAGTAATTTTGCATGATTAAACTGTGTGTAATCATTACTTCCTCCTTTTAAACCACTAATGTATTTCTGTGTATGGAACCTCTGATCACTTCTTTTGGCCATGTGAATTGAGAAAAACAAAACTAAACTAAAAACTGAGTCTTAGAGAAACTGACTTACACATATGGTAAATGGTAGATCTAAGTCTAGGACTCAAGTCATCTTACTCAAAGTTCAACGATTGGGAATAGGCACAGAGTACAGGTGCATGCAAACACATGCCAAATAAAAGGGAAATGATGTGGAGTAGCACAGAGAAAAATCAGGGGAAAAAAAAAACGAATAGACACTAGAGTAGGGGAGCCTGGGAACCCAAATATGTTGTTAGGTGCCGTGGAGTTGTGTCTGACTCATAGCAACCCTTATAGGGTTTTCAATGGTTGATTGATTTGGGATTGTATCGGGAGTGAATTGCCAGGTCCTGCTCCCATTTTTGCAGTGCTGGGAATTGAACTCGGGACCTCAGAGACTGCAGAGCAGTGCTCTACCAACTGAGCTAAATCCCAGCACCCAGGAACCCAAATAGGGTGCTAAAATTGGATGCAAGCCCCCAGGGTAGAGCTAGGAAGGCTCTGAAGGGATTTACTTAAGAGTTAGTTCTGTAAATAGTAATAAAGTCCATTAATCTTTAGGGGCTGGGGTTTAGCTCAGTTGATAGAGTACTGCTCTGCACTCTCTGAGGACCCAGGTTTGATCCCCAGCACTGCAAAAATGAGAGACAGATGTGGCAATCTACTCCTGAAGCAATCTTGCAAAAATGAACCAATGAAAACCCTGTGAGGGTCGCTATGAGTTGGACCCGACTCGATGGCAGCAAACAACAACAGTAATAGTACATTTTCATGCACAACTGTGCTTGCCTCATTGCCAGATGCCAAGAAAAATGATATCAAGAGGGCAGTGGTATCTAAAACCGCATCTCTCAAAGTTTCAAGTACAATTGTGTATTTGGAGCTGTACCCTTTATTGTAAAATATCATGAGGAAATTAATGTGCAAAGAAACCAAGAACTGTTTATGCAATATTTCAACCATGACAAATCTCCCTATCCTTGGCTTATCAGTTTAAATACTAAAAGTCATGCTTGTAAAAACCACAGAAAACCCCAATCCAAAATCTCCCAAACTTATCCATATATTTGGAGAAGATATAGAAATAAATCACTATTTTCATACTACTTTAAGGTGGAGAAGAAAGCCAGGAAATATTTTATTTAAGCATTTACTTCAATGGAAAGCACAACTTTGAGGTTAGCAAATGATGAGGTCGAACAAATTTAGGTCACTCTGAAGCCAGGCACATACCTGTAACCCTAGTGACTCCTGAGGCGGAGGCAGAAGGATCACAAGGTTGAGGCCAGAGATAGCTTGTGCAATTTAGGAAGACTCTGTCTCAAAATAAAAAATGAAAAAGGAACTTAGGGTATGTCTCAGTGACAGATATTTGCCTAGCATGTGCGGCCCTGGGTTCAACCTCCCAGCATTTTAAGGAAAAAAAAAAAATCAAGGGCCAGAGATGTAATACAGTGGTAGACAACTTGCTCAGCCTGCTCAAGGACCTGGGTTCAATCTCCATCAATCAATCAACATAAGTAAATAAATAAATAAATACCATTTAAGTCAGGCGCTGTGGTGGACGCCTGTAATCCCAGTGACTTCAAAACAAAAAATAAAATGAAAAGGAGCTGTGGTACAGTGAATGAAAAGGAGGGTGCTGCTCAGTGGTACAGCACTTGCCTACCCTGTGCAAAGTTCTAGGTTCAAGCCCCTAGTACTGGGGAAAAAACAAAACAAAACAGATCACTCTGAGAATGATCAGATAGGAAGAAGAAAGACTGAAAAGTAGGACTAGAGGTGAATGTCTATTATTGTTAATTGTCAACAAGTCAGTGTCTGACTTATAGCGACTCTATGAATAACAGGTGAAACACTATTGTCAGTGCTTCTCCACTATTCATAGGGTTTTCAATGGCTGATTGTTTTTTGGGATTGGGTTGCCGGGTCCTTCTTCCAAGCCTATCGTCCCTGGTGTTCCCAGGCAGTCTCCTATCCAAGCACTAACCAAGCTGGACCCTGCTTAGCTTCCGAGATCTGATGGGATCAGAGGCCACAGGCGTGAATGTATAAACACACACATATATATGCAAAAGGAATTTCTAGGCAGCAGAATATTGGATTTGGATAACAAGAAATGTTAGGATTACTATGTAAATAACTTGTTTTTAATTTTTCATTGTCCAAATGCTGGGATTGCTCTAGCTAATGCTTTTTGACATGATCAACTGGGACCTTTCATTTTGATCCTCAATTTCATATGTAATTAGATGACTTACAAAACTATCTTTCTAAATCTTATAGATATTGGAGGTTCAGATGTGTTTTTGCAAAACAAAGCAAAATAGAGAAATGAAGCACACAAAAAAGCTCCTGAGATTTTTCTGACAAGTATATCCTATAACCTCTATAACTTCAAATGCCTTACCTTGTGTTTGTACACATATTTAGTCCATGACACAGGAATGAGGCTCTATAGACCACCTAAAGTTTCCATGAAACTGTGCTGGACTTCAGTAGTTTCTTAAGGTGCATGCAGAACTGTTTTGGGACAGAGAGCCTTCAGTGGCAGTTTGAAGTTAGCAAACCAAGGAAGTAGACAAGATTAAGGCAGAGATTAGAACCAGGGCTATGGGCAGCTGTACCCACCCTTGAATCCTACACTCAACCATAGTCATTTTTCCTTCATATTCCATAATAATGATAGTATCAATAGCTACCATTTTTGAGATCTTTCAAAAATTTCTAAATGTTTTCCACATATCATCTCATTATCCTCACAACCTCCCTAAAAGGAAGGTAAAACTAACAACAGCCATAGCTCAGTGGCGTCCGATCCTGTCAGATCTTGGACGCTAAGCAGGGTTGGGCCTGGTTAGTACTTGGATGAGAGTCTGCCTGGGAACACCACGTGCTATAGGGTTAGGAGAAGGGCCTGGCAGCCCACTCCCAAGAAGCAATCAGTCATTGAAAACCCTATGATTAGCAGGGAAGCACTGACAATAGTGTTTCACCTGTTGTACATAGGGTCACTATGAGTCAGACGCCAACTCAACGGCACCTAAAAACAAAAATGCAGTGACGCAGGATTCATGTTACATATGAGGGAACTAAGGAGCAAAGAAATTTAATAATTAGCGCATGTGAACATGAATACTCAGTAGCAGAGCTAGCTCAGAGGCATTGTTCTTGGCCTCTGACACCTGTGTGGGATGCTATTGAATGATTCTGACTTAAAACCTTGTGTCCATGATGAACTGATAAGTGGGAACTATGTTGGTGGTATAATGAGGATTTAAGAGAAGGACTAGAGGAAGAGCCATGATGCCCAGGCTTTGCTCTGACACACGAAGTAAACAGAAAATGGCCACTAAATGAGAGAGCTAACCATGTGAATGGGCCTGGGATTTAGCTCAGTTGGTAGAACGGCTCTCTGCAGTCTCTGAGGTCCCTGGATCGATTCTCAGCACCACAAAAATGGGAGAAGGACATAGTAATCCACTCCCGAGGCAATCCTGAAACAATCAGCCATTGAAAACCCTATGGCCTCTATGAGGTAGATACAGCTCGACTGCACCTAACAACAACCACGTGAATGAGCTTAACATCATGATGCAGGAACAAAATCTTTGCTTGAGAGGGTAGATGCTACTGTCAGTGAGCGAGAGAAATGAGGTAATAAACTGAAGTTGAAGCATTCTGAAGATCTTACATCATGACTGAGAGTTGGAAAAAGCTCTTAGGACATCTTTGGGATTAGTGAATCATCTGACTTCTTTATTCTCTTTCTTGGAATTTAGTCAGTCAGCCAGCCATGCAGAGAGTCAGTCCACAATATTCACTAAGTACTTTTTATCATGAAGTACTCCTTCTGGGGTCTTAAAGTCCCTAGCTGTGAATATAAAATAAGTACTGCCTTGATTTAATATTTGCAAGGTTGGGTTCTCAAAAAGCAAAGTGGCCCATAAATTCCACACACTATCAACTAATGGGAAAAGCAATCTGAAGAATGACCAAATCACCACTCCTAAATTCCATGCTAGTTTAGGAGTAATTAGATGTGTAGTATTAAGTCATTTAGGGGCAGTCTCTGAGGTCCCGAGTTCGATTCCCAGCACCACAAAAATGGGAGAAGGATGTAGCAATCCACTCCCAGGGCAATCCCGAAACAGTCAGCCATTGAAAACCCGGTGAGGGTCGCTATGAGTCGGACACGACTCTATGGCACCTAACAACAACTTAGAACTGCTGTTGTGTGACCACTGTCCCATAGCCTGGTCTCAGGCTCTTGGGACTCTTTCTGAGCCATAACATTAAAATGGAGCCTCTCCCTTATGTCTGTGAATCCATACGGGTCTACCCACAGCTCCTAATCCTCTTAACTTCTGACACATCCAGGCAGGACAGTAAACATACATATTTACATAAGCTACAAGGCTGTGTAAGCAAACTTTTAACTGGTTAAAGGGCACTTTACAAGTGACTCTTATTTCTTATCACTTTAAAAAGTACCTACCCCTTTTTCTCCTTTAGTATTTTCTACCAGTATTTTCCTCCGGTATACCAGCCTCTCTCAATTAACCCCCGTATCCTTTTTATCACTAGTGTATAGGTGTTTGGCTGAGATTTAGCTCAGTTGGTAGAGCACTGCTCTGCAGTCTCTGAGGTGCTGAGTTCGATTCCCAGCACCGCAAAAATGGAAGGACGTGGCAATCCCGAAACAGCCACTAAAAATCCTGTGAGGGTTGCTATGAGTCGGACATGACTCGATGGCATCTAACAACAACAACATAGGTGTTTAAATAAGGTTTTATGAGTTACACTGGATTTAACAGCACCTAAGAACAACAACATAGGCATTTACAATAATGAATGTAAAACTTCTGGTGTATATAAATTGCCAATTAACTAAGAATTTCTATTATTTCCATTGTTGTTGTTTTTAGGTGCCGTCGAGTTGGATCCAAATTATGGCAACCCTGTGCACAACAGAAGAAAACACTGCCCAACACTGCCATGCACACAGTCTTTTTATGTTTGAGCCATTATTGTAGCCACTATGTTTCTTCTCATTTTGAGTTGTGCCACATCAGTAAAAGGAGGTCCCAAGGGCTTTAATCCATTCCTATCACTAAGGTTAACTCTACTTTGAAGAGGCAATTGTTCCCCAGGTGTTTCTTGAATGCCTTCCAGCCTGGGGAGCTCATTTTCTGGCACTGTATTTGACAGTGCTTCTCTTCTATTCACAGGGTTTTCAATGGCTAATTTTTCCAGGAGTAAGATGGTAGTTCCTTCTCCCTAGTCTGTGTTAGTGTGGAAGTTCAGGTGAAACCTGTCCACCATGGGTGCCCCAGCTGATATCTGAGATCCTGGTGGTATAGCTTTCAGCATCACAGCAACATGCAAGCCCCCACAGCATGACAAGCTGATAGACACATGGAGGATTATTTCCATTAAGGAGTTAAAATGGGTTCTGCCTTGAAATGTACTTTGTAAATATATTTTTCTTTCACTTCCTTGGGCTCCACCTTAGATATGACAAGTTTCCATACTTTTTAGGCCATACCAGCTTTTCTAGTTATGGTTTTGCAAAGGTCAATGAAAAATGGATTTAATCATTGGTTAGAAGTTGAATTTCAGTTAGGGAGAAAAAGATGCTTACTATTCAGTAAGTCAACAAAGAATGTGTTCTGGCTTTCATTATACCCTTTAAAAGTGCAGCGTTAGTTTGAAGACAAACAAAAATGTAGAAAATGTTAAATATTAAAAGCCAATATTTCTCCTTTAGTATGTTATTTCTTTTGTTTTGTTCTGTTTGGGGTTTTTTGTTTTGTTTTTGTTTTTGAGAGAGGGTCTCAAAGTGTAGCCCAGGCTGGCTGGAACTTGCTATGTAAACCAGGGTGACCTCAAATTCACTCAATCCTCCTACCTCAGCCTCTCAGTGCTGGGATTACAGGCTTGTGCCACCATGACTGACTAGCATGTTGTTTCTTAATGACAGTGGTCAGTTTGTACTTCTTATAAAGGCTGATAACATCAGGAAGATAAAGAAAATTGAGTAATTGTCATTAATCTGCTCTAAATAACTGACTTCACATTTCAATATAACTGAAAGTCTCTTATTTTTCTATTTTCTTTGTTTTTAGTTTTCAAATATTGGATGATTGGTATTGACCTTTAGTTTGTCATGTTCTCTAAGCCAGAGCCAAGACCAACTCACAGTTATTTATTTAGTTAACTTCATCTTTAAGGCTGCCAAGGAGGATGCAGGATTGTAGAATCATAAAAAGAATAAAATTACATTGTTCAGAAATGACCTCATGTGTTTGTACAGCATCCATGTAAGTACATAAAAGAACTATATTATTTCCTTTTAAGAGGGGAAGGAAGTGAAAGAATAAGAAAACAAGTGTACTCAACATTTATTAAGCATCTGTAACAGGAGGGGTGCAGTACTAGGAGTTTGGTAATAAATATGTAAATAAGCTAGTCAATACTCTTCAAGTGGTCACAATCTAGTGGACATGACAAACTATAAAGAAATGCAATCATAAAAACACAGAATACAATGGGAGAACAGGAGGAGTGTGATCTTTGCTCACTGGAAGGCTTTAGAAGTGTTTTGTGGAGATGGGATCTGAGCTGAGCTTTAATGGGCTGTAGGCATTTGACAAAGGTGTGGGGTAGCAGAGGAAATGGTGTAAGCAAAGACACAAAAGATATATCATGAGAATTCACCCAGTTACTGCATATGATTTGAAGACAATGCAGGATAGAGAAGAGAAGGAAAGTGTTCAGAGGGGTTGCAGATATCCACGAATGTCAAGTCTGTAGCAATGTGGAAGACAGTATTGTGGCAGGGAAGTCATATAGGAGGCCATTGCAAGGGTTCAGGAAAGAGGTAATGAGGGGTTGAACTGAGCTGAAGTGAGAGGAGAAAGAAAGGCAATGATCTGAAAGAGAGCAGAGGTAGAATTTGTGTAATTGGGTACTGTCAGACACCAACTATGAAGGAAGAGGATGAGTTGAAGATATTTCTGATGCATTAATTTAATTCATTTTACATTTGAACTATACTTGGGCCAGCCATAAGGAAATTTCTGTTAGGGAGGTGGAAATAATGACCTAGTGATAAAGACAGAATTGATCTAGAAGTCAATCAAAGGGGTATGATGGCTGAATCCATATAAGAAATCACCAAGGCACATTAGAGTACAGACAGAAAAAGGACAAAACAAACAAGCAAAAAACCAAACAAATCTTAAGGGAACACTTATATTTTAAGAAAGAGAAGGAGAGTGAAGAAAAGGAGTTATTGCTGTAGCCTGAATGGTCAAGAAAGGTAAAAAGTGGTGAGGTGATATAGGTCAAGGAAGAAGTTTCAGACAGCAAAAGCCTGCTGAACAGAGGAGGAAGTAATTTCTTGTGGCCACAGAGGTCACATCTAAGCTCAACTCCACCCCTACCTACTGAATGTTCACAAAAGAAGGCAATGTGGAACCTATGGTCATTTTTTACCAATGGTTAACCTGAGAGTCATCACAACTAATTGAAAGTTCCTATCTCCACCAATTTTTTTTTTTTTTTGCATCCCACGGAGGTTTTGTTTTATTTATTTATTTATTTATTTATTTATTTTTCATACTTACACTGAGCTTTTTAGATTATTATTAGTGGAGTCCTAGGCCTTACCTGCTCTCCTTCCTCTTTGTGGCCCTGCACAATGATTGAATATAAGGGCTTCCAAATCAGACGCTGGCTGGGGCATAATCCAGAAGTACCACCAGGGTTTGTCAACTAACTTCTCTAAGCCTCGGATTCCTCGCGTGCAAAAAGGGGTGGTGGCGGTACTTACTACAGTGTACTGAGATAAGGAAAATAAAACCCTCAGCACAATGCGTCAAAGGCTCAATTCACTTTGCTGTTTTTGTGTTTTGTCATTTCCCCGAGGGCACAGGACCGCTCCAACATTATTCCCTAAGGCAAGCAGCACCGACCTGGGGACAGCTCGCCTCATGCTGACAGCCCTTGGGAAAACGTCCGCAGGAAGAGGTGTAAACAGCTGACGGCTGCCACCCCCAGCTTGGCAGGCCCGGGTGGAGGGCTACCTGCGTGGCGCCCGCGAAGGCGCACCCAAGGATCGTCTGTGACCCTCGGAGGACTACAGGTCCCAGAGTGCAGCGCGCCACCTCGGGCAGAAATTGAGCGAGGAGACTGCGAGAGGGGTCGAGGAAAGGCCGGGCGCAGCAGTGCATGCTGGGACTGGGAGTCCCCGGGTGGCCACTCCGCAGGTCGGAGGCGGGTTGCGGCGAAAGGGCCCTCCTTGGGCCCGCCTTTAGTCCACGTCTCCCTTCTCCTGGCCAATGCCCTGCGCCTCGGCGTGGCCCGGCCCCTGCCGGGTGCGGCCCCCATTGGTCCCGGGCCGCGGCGGCGGCGGCTGCACCCGGAAGTCGCGTTAGGGAGGCGGTTTCCTAGACTACGACACCGGAAAGCCGGGGGAGGCGCTCCGGCCGCCGAGGGCAGAGGGCGGTGGCGGCGCTGGCGCTGAGGACCGGCTCGGTGGCTTCGGCAAGCAGTTGGGCGCCGGCGGTTGCGCGTCTCTTTCACGTCCAGCCCTCGGCACGGCTGGCGGCAGCCGCCCCCCCGGCGTCCGGCGATGGGTCCCACCGACCAGGTGTAGCAGCCGCGCGTGCGCGGAACCGCGGGGCCATGAGCGAAGCCGGCGGCTGCTGGGGCTGTGGGTCCCCGGTCCCCCAGCGAGCGCCATGGAGCCTGGTGGCAGCGACAGCCGCGCTCTGCCTGGTGTCGGCTACGTCCGTGTGGACGGCGGGGGCCTCGCCCATGAGTAGGGAGGAGAAGCAGAAGCTTGGGTAAGGGTGCTTGGCAGCCTGGGGTGGGTTTCCTAGCGAGGCTGACCCCTGGAGCGGCGCCTGTCACTGCGACCGGGGCGCGCAGTAGCCTCTCCCATCGCAATCGGAACAGTGCCTGCCGCGCGAGGACCTTGGCGGGGTGAACAGGGTCCGGGAAGAAGGGGGCCGCTGCCCGCGAGGTGACCTCGGGGGCTGTCGAGCTGTCTCCTGGGCCGTCAGTGACATGTGCGGGCTTCTTGGGGCCAGCCATGTGTGTCATCGCCGCTGCCATGGCAGTGGTCCGTGAGGGGGGCTGCAGCTGACGGAACCACGCGCGAATATGCGCTTGCCTTTCGACAGAGGCATGGTTAAATTTCTCGCGCAAGTGAGCTCCCAGCTGCGAAAATATTGTCAATCTCACGTTAGTTAAGGAAATTGTGCTTACACCTGTTATGGAGAAGGGGCATTCGTTGGAACTTGAACTTTTCAAATTTTGCTATTTCCTTGCAGTGTTTTCCAGCACAGCATTTTATAATGGAACGAATTATATGATGATATTATTCAGAAGCTCCAGTTAAGTGTAGCTACGTAGAGTAGTTTTAGCGGTCTTGAAAGTGTCATAAAACATTAATTCAGGGTCAGCAGTACTAATATGAACGAGGTCCTACAAATGGATAAGGAAAAAAAAAGCTGAGAACCAATAGAAAAAAGACAAGAACATGAACAGTTAAGTCAGAGAAGAGGAAATGCAAATAGTCAATAAACATGAAAAGTTACCCAACTTCATAATTGTGAGAGATGGCAGGTTAAAACAGTGAGATAGTTGATTTTTGCCCACCAAATTAATAAATACAAAACACAGGGATACAGTACTGGCTTATGAACATATGAAAAAAAGAAAACCTTGGTTGGAGTGTAAATTATTGTAAGTTGTTGACACTAGCTCCTAAAATTTACACTATGCATACTGATTCATCAGTCTTGTCTACAGGAATCTACTCTGCAGAAATACAAGCACTGTTCAAGATAATCGTAGAAAGGTGTACATTTTGAAAGAACAGAACTATTCCATAGAGGGAAATATGGTGTATCCATACTGTGGAGTAACATTCACCCATTAAGAAAGAGGTCTGTTATTAGAAGCTATCCTAACGCCAAAAGAAAAAAAAAGCGACTCGTGTAATGTATAAATAAATAAATAATACTATACCATGGTTGTGTAAAAGAAAAAGTATTGCCAAAACCCAGAAAAAAAAAAAAAGGAAAGATAAAAGCATCAACTGTCAAAACAAAATTGCCAGTAAACTTTGATAAGTGTGTTACATTTTCTCTTTATGAATTTAATGTATCATTGATAACTTTTACCTAATACTCTATTGGCACTTTATGTATGTTATGTCTGTAATCTTTCCTATTTCACCATGAAGTGGTTGTCATCTCCTTTTTGCAAATGAAAACATTGAAATTCAAGGTTAACTTAAAGCTAGTAATCAGTGAAGGCAGTTTTTAAACCCAGGTCTGTCTGACCCCAGAGCCCATCCTCTCTCCACTGTGTTAATCTTAACTTAAGACTTGGAAGAGAAGTATCAGGTCTGTTAAGGACCACAGTTATTTTATTTGGCTACCACTCTCCTTTCCCCTTTTAATTAAAAGTTTTTATTTGAAAAAGTCAGTTTTGATCAGAATTAATTTTCTTAATTGGAAAAATCCAACCAAATTGCCTTGAGATTTCAAATTTTGAGATCATTTGCAAGAGTGAAGTTACAATTATTTAGACTTGTTAATTTAAATTGCCCTACTCTTAGAGTAGGGCTGGGATTTAGCTCAGTGGGTAGAGCGCTGCGCTGCAGTCTCTGAGGACCTGAGTTCAATTCCCAGCACCACAAAAATGGGAGAAGGGCCTGGCAATCCACTCCCAAGGCAATCCCGAAGCACTCAGCCATTGAAAACCCTATGAGGGTCGCTATGAGTCGGATACCGACTCGACGGCACCTAACAACAACAAC